>CM034532.1:45398381-45998381 GCA_020002185.1 Paraescarpia echinospica | reverse complement strand
GTGATGGCACCTCGACACGTTTGGAGTATATTTCGTATGATCGCCATATCAACAAAACACGCACCTGTCAAACAGTGTTGTTTTGTTGCATAAAAGTCCCCCAAACACAATAAATTTAACAGATACAGTTCGGTTTTGTGTCTATAATGATGGGGAATGATGAAACGAATACGGCAGCGTCAAAAAAATTAGGTAAAAATATCGTTTAATAGCGTTAATAATAAAGGCCAAGAAGATGCAGGATTACCATTAACGCTTCAACGTTTTATAAGTTTATTTCACATTAGCTACACGGCAAACTGCCAAATGGTCAAATGGATGATTCTTATATACATCTTCGACTTCGGTTTAGTGGGATGGACGCACGTCTGTCATAACTACACCGTTTCTAAACACAAACAACATCTGCTGAATGGATAATGAAATATATTATTTTACCCTGATATCTTTTTATTTAGATGATGTAACTGACGTACTGCTGTGACTTCCAGTTGTGGCGGTTCGGCAGCGGTTTATTTATGTCAGAGGCTCCGTATAATGTAGTCATTTTTCTTGGTTTTTGTCCAGCTAAGAAAGAGTATTTCACCCCCAGCAGTAATGCATTGCATACTAATTGACCCCCACATATTGTTATGTTTAAATTACTAGTTGATCAGAGTAAATCGCCCCTTTAAATTGTAAAGCAGCAACTAGTATTTTCCCGCCAATTTCTAGACACTTATATCCGGCAGAAAATAAACAAATAATCTAAGTCAGTATACTTAGATCTGCACTACCCGCTTCTGTATAATATTACTACTAACAGGTTCATTTTACCAAGGCGTCTATGATACCCAGAGTAGCCCTGGGTTGGAGCAGTTACATTAAGTCTTTTTCCCCATCGACTGCACAAACGCCTTGGAACCCTCAGCACGTACGCACTGTACAAACAGCACGGTAAGAATACCTTTTGAGTTTTTGTGATAGGTAGATCTAACTGGGAACAAGCTCGAATTGTACTGTTAAGAAGTTAGAGTTTATTACCATAGGGTTAGATTTAAATTATTGCATATATAGATTGGATTAATAAACATTAGACCAAGACTATAACAATCAGGAACTTAATACAAAAATGAGTGACATTCAAGATAGCGGAGGATATGCCCAAGCAGTAGCCACGAAGCTCACGAATAACAATAAGGGTGCCAGGAGGGGTAGCAAAAACTCAGAATCAGGTGAGGCATGGAAATGTGAGGATTGTGGAAAAATCTTCAAAAGTGAAAAAGACAAAGTACTAGAGTGTGAGTACTGTGAACAGCATTGCGGCATCAGATGTTTAAAATTCAAAGCAGGAGAGTATGAAGCCATGAGAAAACCTGGATGTATGTGGTTTTGTATTGGATGCAAACCAAAAATAGAAAAAAACATACTAAATGAGAAAATAATCCAAGAAAGATGTGAGCTGTACCTTGAAACAATAAATGCAAGACTAGAGATAGAAAAAAGCTACAGGACAAATGCGACGAACAAGAAGTGAAAGAAATTGTAAGGAAGGAATTGATTGCAAATCAACCAACCGAGAATGCCACCCATACTCATACCACCGACAGAGTTAATAACGAAGTGTTATAGGACGTAGTTAAAGAAATAGCTGAAAGAAAATCCAGAGAAGCAAACTTCATCATCTTCAATGCACCAGAACCAGAAACCAATCTAAAAGATCAAAGAATCAAGATAGACATGGAGTTAGTTGAGGGGCTATTCAATGAGGTATGCCACCAAAATCTAGATGTACATACAGAGGTAGAGAAAGTGATCAGGTTAGGGAAAAAAACAACTGGAGAGAGTAACAACAAACTAAGACCATTTAAGGTAATTATGAAAGACACAGACAAAAAGATGAAGTTATTCCGAAACCTTTCAAACCTTAAGGAGGCTGACCCAATATAAATGCCTCAGCATTCAACATGACCAAACGCATAAAGAGAGAGAGGAAGGAAAAAACTACTAGAGGAGGCAAGGGCGAAGGAGAGTAGAGACTTGGGGAAATGCATATACAGAGTGAGAGGCCCACCATGGGCCAGGAAAATTGTAAAAATCAAGCCCTCAAAGGGCGAGGAGGAAAGACACTAGGAACGACAAAACAGAAAAGTAATGTAAACAACAACAACAACGGCACCTACAAAGGGCAGCCAATCAACACCTCCCAGAAGAAACGGACAATCAAAAACGGCTCCCACCAGGAGGGGCAGCCAGTCCACAAAATCAGCAAAAAAGTAGGAGTGGAGATGGGAGTGGATAGCACCAGCACTAGTATGTATATAAACACTTACAGCAAAAACCTGCACAAATTGGTGAAGGGAATAAAAAAGAAATAGGGAGAACAGGCCATGTTACTGTAAATAAACTTAAAGCCATATCTGTGAATGCCAGAAGCCTCTTGAACAAGCTGGATGAAATGCAGTGTGTTGCAACTGAGGAAAACCCAGACTTGATATGTGTAACCGAAACGTGGGCTCACAAAGATGTATCTGACGCAGAGCTTAACCTCGAGGGATACAGTTTGATCAGAAATGATAGAGAGGGAAAGAAAGGAGGAGGCTGCATTATATATGTAAGAAACAATATAAACTATGTCAAATGTGAGGACCTTACACAAACACACAACACGGAATCAGTATGGTGTCGCTTAACAACAACAACAGACTCCCTACTTGTAGGAGTATGCTACCACAGCACATCTGCTGATCTTGACAGCGAACTAGCTCTACATTACGCACAGCATGTGCAACGAGCAATAACATTGTAATATTTGGAGATTTCAACCACAGAACCATTGACTGGAGTAGGATGCAGGCAGGAGCCGAGGGGATATGGTTGAGCAAGTTAGGGTAAGTGAACCCTTCATAGTGTCTATACACATAAAAGAGTGGAGAGAAACTTACTACGACTACAAGAGGGCAAACTATGATGGAATGAAACAATGTTTAGAGAATTATGACTGGAAGCAGGCATTCCAGGATACTAATGTACACACAAAATGGGACATATTTAAAAGAGTCGTTAATTCGGCAATGAAAAGTTTTATCCCCGTGTCAACAAGGAGACGAAAGACCAAACCCAGATGGATGACTAAACGAGCAGACATGGCAAGATGGAAGAAATACCACACGTGGAAGAAATACAGAGAAACAGGAGAATATCATCTGTACGAGGCATACAGACGTCAACTAAATAAAGCCCGGAAGGAAGTGGTTAAGGCTAAACAAAATTTTGAGAAAAGACTTGCCGACAACATAAAAAAGACCCGAAGTCTTTTTATTCATATACTAGGATGAAAACTAAGACAAAAGACACTGTCGGCCCCCTTTTGGATAGCAATGGGGATGTGATCATAGACTCGGTCGAGACAGCAAATGTACTAAACGACTACTTCGCCTCAGAGTTCACTGACGAGGTAACAGAAAATCTTACTGACGCTGTGAACTTTTTCACCAAGACATTTGAGGAGTCACTCCAGCATATTGAGATAACTACAGCAATAGTACTGGAAAAACTGTTGCAACTTAAACCATACAAAGCCCCTGGAATAGATGAATTAAATTTGACAATGCTCCGAGAAGTGGACACGGCCATTGCACCACTGCTAAGCGAAATCTTCGCAGACACCATGGAAACGGGAGAAGTTCCACTAGACTGGAAAAGTGCAAATGTTACCCCCATATATAAGAAAGGTATCAAATCACAACCCAATAACTACAGACCTATAAGTCTAACATCACAGATATCTAAAGTAATGGAAGCCATCATCAAGGATAAAATCGTGGGCCATCTTCAAAATCATGTTTTGATTAAACCGTCGCAACATGGGTTTTGGAAGGGACGTTCATGCCTGACGAAACTTTTGGTGTACCTGGATAAGGTTACATCCTATATCGATAAAGGGCTTCCAGTGGACTCTGTTTATCTAGATTTTAATAAAGCTTTCGATCGAGTCCCACACTGCAGGCTGGCGACGAAACTAAATGCACACGGGATAGGAGGGGCGGTTAATAGATGGATATCGCAGTGGTTGACAGACGTGTCATTATAAATGGTTTCAGCTCAGGGTGGTCATCTGTTAAGAGTGGTGTCCCCCAAGGGTCTGTTCTGGGTCCAATTTTATTTGTAATATATATTAATGACATAGACGAAGGAAAATAAATTTGCAGATGACACAAAACTGATCAGTCAGGTATCATCCTGTAAAGATGCTGAGAAACTTCAAAAGGACCTAAACAACTTGCACGGGTGGAGTGCAGAATGGACAATGTTGTTTAATGCAGAAAAATGCAAGTGTGTACATTACGGTCATAACAACAGGCAGTACGACTACTTCATGGGTGATAACCTCATAGAAACATCACATGTAGAAAAAGACTTGGGAGTGATAATAACAGACACACTTAATGTAACGGAGCAATGTGTTAAGGCATCAAATAAGGCTAATGCGATGCTAGGCACGGTTAACAGAGGTATCAAATATAAGACCAAAGAAGTAGTTGTAAAACTATACAATTCCTTAGTAAGACCTCACCTAGACTACTGCATTCAGGCATGGCGCCCATTCAAACAAAAAGATATAGACTTATTAGAAAAGGTGCAACGTAGGGTGACCAGGATGATTTCAGATTTAAGTCACTTAGATTACCAAAGACGGTTAAGAGTGCTAAATATCACGACTCTGGAGACTAGACGACTGCGTGCTGGTTTACTGGAAGTCTATAAAATATTCAACGGGTTAGAGAGTATTCTTCCTGCAGATTTCTTTGTTATGGAAAATAAACAGACCAAAATAAGAGGGCACCCCTTCAAAATAACCAAAATGCACTAAAGATTAGATATATGCATGTACTCCTTTACTCAAAGGATAGTTAACGACTGGAATAGACTTCCGGAAGCAGCAGTGATGTCCAAAAACATCAACCAGTTCAAGGGTCACATTGACAAATATTTACGAAATAGTGCAGAGAATTACATGAGTCAACGTTTGACTCCCTTCCTCGTCAACTCCTTCACTACTACGTAGAAGAGGAGGATTCAAGGTAAATTCAAGGTACTCAGTGATAGGCCTAAGGCTAAGTCATGGTCCCTAGGTGTTGCCATATTCACTGCCATCGATGTCAGGGCACATGGTCTCAGCTAGGCGCAGCATCACTGTCACTGACTGTGAGTCTCGGACAACGCTCACCACCAACCTCGTCCCTGGCCTCGGTCACCACCACTGATCTCTATTTATAAATAGAGATCAGTGGTCACCACCCATCACATTCACGAACCTGTCATGGACTTGGTTTATTATTTCGTTGCTAGGACAACGCAGTTTTGCATGCGCAGTGATTTTGTGACTGGATTATTTACAAAATTAAGACTAATTCTAGCATGAGCAGCCTTTGTTAAATTAGTTAGTTTTTGTTTTTATTTATAAAGTTTGTTTACTTGGAGTTGGACATACCATGAGTACTACTTAGAACTATAAGTATAAAACAACTGTGATTCTGAAAACTGTCGGTCACTTTGTCTACATCTACAGTATATATAGTCACAAAGTGAACATCCATGAAGCACTGTCTATGGTCAAAGACATAGGTACATACTTTGTTCCCTAAATGTGGATGTCGCACAATTCTGTGCCTGGCACTTTGTCTTTGATATATTGTGTCATTTTTCTAAAACCTAAAACTTTCACACTGAATGATGGCATGCCAACCAGGTTTCTTAACAATAGTACTTGCCCGTTCAACATAAACTTTCACCGAGGCTGTCAGACCGAAAAGAAAAATGACACTACCACAAGGAGTCTTGTGACTTATGATATTGAACTCTAAACAGTGCTATATATGGCTAACATAGGAACAGCTTATTTTCAAAAGTTCTTTTGAGTTAGTGAATCTGATACAGGTTACACATTTTACTCTATGCGTGGGATATTCTGTTTCCCTTGGTAGCCAGCTGTATAGAGACCAGGGAGAAGAGACCAACGGCTTATAGTGTCTCTTCTGAAAGACACAGGCAAAGTGATGTGAACAAAACTGCCCTCGACAGACAGTCCGGCACTCGACCACCGTGCCCCATTAATAATTGGACGATGCAACAATGTAATATAGGCCTGACATTTCCTTTATTGGACGTTGCCCTGAGACAACGTACCAGTTTGATGCTTTTTGCTTGGACATTTTTGAAAAAATATAATCAGTGCAAACTCAGTGCTGCCATATTAGGTTAGTGTAAATAAATATTTATTTCATACATGTTTTCTGTGTATGGTCTGTTGGATAAAACACCATGACATAGGTGGTGAAGAATTTTATTTGGAAAAGTGGAAATCATTCATCCAAAGGGTAAAGGCTTTTGTTTATGCCTTGCCTGATATATAGGTAAATGTAAGCTTTTAAAGCTAGGGCATGTTTAGGCATGGTCCAAAATCCCAGCAGGGGCATGGTTCCGTGTTATCTAAAAGCTACACACCAAGATTTTAAACTGCAACATTAACTGCATTACATGTGCCTTCCATGACATAATTTTATAATTTGTATATTGTTCTAAAGAAACCGAACAATGGCTCCAAATAATGGATTACAACATATTTTCTAATATTGGATAATTTTAACCATAAACGGTGAATGAGCAAGGTCGTGTAATGTTACAATTTAAACAAAAACTGCTTAATTTCGTATTAGTTAATTATTATTGATAAATAACCTTACAGACATACAGATAAGAATAATTATTTGTTAGTGTTTATTTATTTTAACATTGTCTAATATAATAGCCTAAAAAAAGTGTTTTTGCATCTGGATTTTACGCTTTTCGTTTGAAAGGCCTAAAACTTAGCCTTAAGTCACAAATCTGTACATTCCAGTAGTCGTTGGTCCTGTAGGCATGCCATCATTCCATCACATAACACATCACATTATACATTCCTGTAATGCAACTGTATTTTATATGTCATTCTCTCTCCTGCAGATTGCTGATTGAACAATAACACTGGTGCTACCCCTGGGAACATTGGCCTGTCTGTCAACTGTACAAACATTACTTCAATACGGAGATGACAGTTCTCAGCGGTTACATCTCTACCTGGTGGCAAGGTTACAAACCGACAGGTTTACCGCAGTTTCGGAAAAGATACTGCAAAGGCTGAAACAAGACCATCCGCAGAAGCTAACAAACCAGCTGTTGCTAATTCTTGCTCCACCATCTTTGCGACAACTATCTCTGGCAAAATGTTCGTCAGTGACAGCTCTTGGAATAGAAAAGATGCTAAAACGGTAAGCATAATTTAGGCTTTATAAAAATCAGATATTTGCATTTTACTTTTTTCTGAATATTTCCCATTGATCTCCGTGCTCGTATTGTCAGTAATTTTCCTTCATTTCTTTCGTTGGATGCTCACAAAGCCATTGTAATAACATTTTAATGATTTAGTCATTCATATTTTTATGACTACAAGTCATGTCTTGTAGTTCAAATCATTACTTACTTACTAGCAGGCCTGTTTGCTCGCTGGGAGCATAGGCCATTGACCATGGTCCTCCACTGTTGTCGGTTTTATGCCATTTTCAATGATCTCTTTCCAAGTTTTTCCCATCTGCTTTCTTTTGCTTTCTGCATCTCTCTGCCAGGTGTTTCTTGGCCTTCCTCTTCTTCTCTTCCCTGGGGGGTTACACGTAATTGCTTGTTGTGTGATGTTTGTTGCAGGTTTCGTCAGTGTATGTCCTACCCATCTCCATTTTCTCATCTTTATTTCGTTTTCTATTGGTAGTTGTTTGATCCATTCCCACAGTGCAGTGTTGGGATGGGCAAAACACAAAGTTTGATTATCCGTGCTTTTTCCTGCTTCATGAGTTCATTGAATGATTTTTAGTATACTCACAAAGATCTATGAAGCACAGAAGCAACCAGTTATGTTGGTTTGGGTTGAATGATTCATATATATGATGTAGTTGTAGCTCACTAAACATTATAAGAACTAAATGTTAAACAATTCATATGTTGCTTCGTAAATAGACTAAGACCCCTACTTTTCCTACTTTACATAAATGACCTGCCAGACAATCTTTCCTCAACTGTTCGCCTTTTTGCAGACGACTGCCTGTTATATTCACCGATTAAAACTGACCAAGACACATCTGTCCTCCAAAACGATCTGCTCAAACTTGAGAAATGGCAACACACGTGGCTTATGAAATTCAACCCCACTAAATGTTATACAATGACAATAGCCTCAAGAAAACCGACACCAAATCTCTACACATTCTGCGGACAACAACTTAAATCTGTTGAATCACACTGTTATCTTGGCATACATATATCAAATACATTAAATTGGACAATACAAAGCAACTCGGTCACAAAAAAAGCACAACAGACATTGGGAATGATTAGAAGAAATTTAAATAAATGCCCAACCCAAATCAAGTCCATAGCCTACACAACCCTTGTCCGCCCCATACTTGAATATGCGTCAGCATCATGGGATCCACATTGCCTAAGAAATATCAAACTCATAGAAAGAACCCAGAGACAAGCCGCCAGATTTTGTAAGAACAACTATTCTAGAGAGCCTGGAACGGTAACACAACTCCTTAAAGATCTCCAGTGGGACACCCTCCAATCACGAAGAAAAACCCAAAGACTTAGCATATTATATAAAATGGAACATAACCTCATAGATATCCCACTAGATCAATACACCAAACGCAATACCAGATGCTCACGTAAACATAATAAACAGTTAGTACAAATCAGGCACTCGACAAACATATTTGGAAACAGCTTTTTCCCAGTCACAATAAAAGAGTGGAATTCTCTACCTCCAAGCATTGTATCAAGTACGTCACTGAATTCATTCCAGATTAGCCTAGCCCAACATGTAAAAAATTAATCCATAAGAGCCACCATGCGCACTGGCGTGATGTGTCCATAGGACATTTTGCCAGTCAAAATACAGATACAGAAGACCCAACACATTATTGGACGAGATTGCTGTATGAAGCACATTGTGTATTTTGCAGTAATTGTGACATAATTATGATAATAAAGTTACATTAATTCTAGTTTGCTATCAAAGTTGTTTATTTGTGTATTTTTTGCAAAGGTGTTGTTCCTCTGTTATGGAGCAGTGTGGTCTAGCGGCAGTCCACCCTAGAATTTGAGAGGCTTGTGATTCAGTTCCCCTTGTCATCATTTCAAGCATCACGAATGCCTTGCCTAGGCTTATATATATATAAGACTGCACATTATTCTGTTAATGCATTGGTATGGTACAGTGGTATAAAGGCTGACAACTGAAGTGTATTGTTTTCAGATGCAGGAAGGTGGAGACGCTAGACCTGACTGACTGCAATCATCTCATGCATCCACTGGTCTTTAAAATCTGGGACAATCTAACTTATAATATGACGTCAGTCAGTATCGAGTCAACTACAGCCACAGACGCTGTTGTACACGTAAGCAAAACTTTTATATTGCTAGTGTGGAACTGTGAGTTAAGTTCATGTTTCAATGATCCTAGAACTTATAGTCATGCAACATTTGAGCATATTACAGTGCAACATACTTATAACGAACTACTTTATGGGTAGCTAACGAGTTCGTTATATCCGTGAATTCGTTATATGCGTGTACGCATTTTCCCGCTAGGTGGCAGTGTTGTATGTGACAGTTTTTAAGGGGACACGCTCTCCTAAAAAAGACATTTTTTTGGATTTTTTGGTAATTTTCATATTTTGTCATATTAATATATTATTATTATCTAACTGTCGATCTGTGTGTTTTATACATATGAATAAATTCTCCAAATGCAATAAAAACGAACATTTATAACAGGCCCATTGTCTTAGAGTGATAATCTTACGCAACCGCGATAGAAAAATACGACACTTTTGGCGGCCGCATACTCCGCCATCTTTGTCAACAACCCAACATATTTGGTATCCACGTGTAGCTTCACTTTCGCAGTGCATCATGGTAGCAGTGGTTCTGTAAAATCCCTGGTAGATTTGGAGCATTTTGACCTAGAAGAGGACTCTCTGTGACGCGTTAGCGTCACTACGATTGGTCAACCACGGACACTCCCCCGAGTGGGGCGCGCTGATTGGCTGTCAGCCTGGAAAGCCGTCACAAAGGAAATTCCCCTCTCTGTTCGCCATTGCTGTTTTTGTTCGCTTCGAGTCGCTTCATAGTATTTTACGTAAGATGTCAGGAAGACACGGGAAAGCCAAGCAGCAGTTTGGTATGAAACCGATGTCAAGACGCCGACAGTTGAGTTTGGCACGGTCGCTGATCCGCAAATCGGAGAAAGGCGACAGTGAAGCTGACACGAGTGCCGATGCACCCGTGCCGGGAGACAGTGCTGAGCAGATGCCCTCGTCGACAGAACTTGATGTACGTATAAGCTATCATTGTTTGCATCAGGTTATTATTCATAATATGTTCTGGCAACATAATTTGGGTACAATATCTAAGACATGTTATGTAATAGTAACGTCTTGCCAACTTGAAATGCCTGAATTTGAAGGCTGAATATTATCCAGGTACCGATATTCAAAGAAACCATAACACTAGGCTAATTTACTGGAACTAGGTCACACTGACTGACTGTACGTTTACATTTTCAATTTTGCAGACGTTCACGTCTATATTATTATACTATAGTATATACTTTATTATCTATGACTATGTTGTCTGTTATATTATTGTCATTTTTGTTTGTTTTTATTGATGTCAATGATTCCTGTCCAGCTCATATGCCATGTTTATTTTTGATATTATGCTAATAATATTGTCAGATGTACAATCTAATAACAAATAATTTTCCATGCAGGTTGACTCTGAGATGGAGCCTCCTCAGCCATCAACGTCTGTAGCAACAACCCCCATCTCAGCTACCAAGCGAAAGTTTGGATACCGATAGGGACTGCCACTGTGTGAGAGAATCAGTGCTGCTGAGCAACGTCAACGCCCCATTGAGACATCATTCATTCGCTGCAGCATGATGTCAACACACGACAAGATGCACAATGCAGTGTGGGCATCGTTTGACCACGCCACGTCAACAGACAAGACAAGAAGCTCCAGCATAACCGCTGCCCGGTGGGAGCTGACAGCTGGTGTTTCTACCAGAAGGCACTCGCCACCGGGCAAAAGCCAGGCCCTCACCGCACCAACATAGGCACGCCTCTGTCGCCTGAAGTCGCCATCCACGTCAAAGGCGTCTACACCCGCCTTGCTGACAAGAGTCTCCTGGAGCGATGTCTGAAAGGCAGGACACAGAATCCAAATGAGAAGATCTGGGCCAAGTGTCCGAAGACAGGATTCGTTGGCCTGCAGCGAGTCCTATCCACCACATGTACTGCAGTGACGGAGTTCAACAGTGGAGGTGACCATGCGGCGTCTGTGTGATGCCATGGGCATCGCTTCAGGAGAGCGACTGATCACATCGGCCAAGAAGGCCGATAGAAAACGCCTACACGAGGCTGAGGGAAAGGCTGAGGCTTCAACAAGAACTGCACGACGGGCTCGCAAGATCACTCGTGCAGCCGATGCTGTAGCTACACGCAGAGACTATGCTAGTGGTGCATTCTTGTGAACAATCTTGTTGGCAGCTGTGATGGTGTTGAAATACATGTTGTGTGGTTTCAATTGAACTTTGAACTATTAGAAAGACAATGAACTGGAAAAAGACAGTTTGTAGTTTTAGTCGTGTAGTACCATTGTGTAGTGATGACGGTCACATATTCATGGTCTTGTCTAATTTGTATACATATTTTCACACACCCAAATGATGAACAGTATACATCATTGGAAAGACAATGAACTGTAGAAGCTTTGTGTGAAATGTTAGCACTGCAGTTCTATTTTTGCATATGAAATTTTGTATTGAAATGTTGAGAAACTTCAATGCCATTTTTCTCAATAAAATGTTTTTGCCGACAAGCAATCTCTTATTTTGTCTAACTCGGCTATTTATCAACAGAATCCTTTGAAATTTTCAGCATTTCCCACCAAGATAATGGGCTACATTATGACAGATTTAGATTTTAGATACAGCATTTGGATTCCATGTAATATCATGACTTTGATTAAATATTGACTTTCGAAAAATAACAAAGATTGAAAAATTCATATAAATTTTGTTTGGAAAGTAAAAAAAAATCAAAGACTCATAATTTGCCATTGTATGTACTCTATTGGTGTGCCAAGTTTAAATGTATTTGGTCAGTCCATTTTCCAGATATGTCCATCACGGTGACTCAACCAAAATTCAAGTTGGGGGCGACCCTACCGCCACCTGGTGGACAAAAAAAATTGTAATAAATCTGTAAAATTGTTTTTATGTATAACTAATGTTATCCTAACATTTCAGTAAGCTGGGTTGAAAAATAACGAAAATAGATTTGAGGAGATCGTGTCCCCTTAAAGGTGTCTATCAAACGCAAAGGCATTTTGTTTTGTAACACATGTGTGCCCTTGTCGTTTGAAGTGAGAAAATCTTTTAAGGTAGTGACTAGTGAGTAGCTGGGTTTCACACAAAAACACTGATCGGAGTCAGTAGTTCAGTGATGAGAGGACCTGGTTCTTTTCTAGGTGGTTCAGGAGATGTTGGCATACAATGAGCATACAATGTGCTCAAGGTCAACGAAACAGGTCTATAGTAGGATGCTTGGTGTTTATCACCTTTTTGAAGACTCTGGAAATGTTTGAAGGCAGCCAATCCGTTGCCTGAGTCCAGAGACTTCTGAAAGATATCTATCAAGGCTGCAGCAGGAGATAAACCTGTGGCGTTTGTGAACCAGCGGTGTCAAGCTGATAACTTGAACATTTTGGCGAATTGAATCGGCGGTATGGATTTTGAATCGGCAGCCACCGATTCAAAGGCCTTAATTTTAAACACTGCTTCATCATTTCCATCCCAATTATTCACTTTCTTTTCCTACAGTTATTCGCCAAGTTGTTTTAGGAGAGTGACCCACTTTCCTTCTGGCATCCAAGTTAGTGCTGTCAGGCAGTGGCTGTTTTCATTTTTCTTAGGACATGTCCATTTTCTTTTTTACTTCCATGCTGTTCTTTTCTGCTGTTTGAGATCACCAGAGGCCATCTAATTTTCACAATCCTCCTTAAACTCGTGAAGTGGAATGTGTCTATAATCTTCAGTAGTCAGTTTAATTTACTTTCCATGTTTCACATCCAGAAATAACACCAATAAACTAGTGCATTGTATAATCTCACTTTAGTTCTTAAAATATGTACATATTTGAGCTCCATATCTGCTTGAGTTTCATGAAAGATGTCCATGCTTTTTCTATTACCCTGAAGTTATTTTATATGGTTGTAATGTTCTTTAAGAAAACCACACTAGATTTGGATATGCTGTGGCAGTAGGGGCAATATTATGTGTTTAATTAATGCTGTCTGTCACACTATTTTAACTTGCCAATAAGGGATTGTATCAGCCAAAACAATGTTGTTTATATTGAATAAAAAAAATCAGAAGGATTAATTAATTAAATGTTAAAAAAGCAGACAAAAACTGAAAATGAAAGCGGTAAATGTGGAAGAGGGTATGGATAAATTACGTCATAATTAATCAGAAGCTGACTGGTACATTACAGGGGTGACTGAAGGCATCTAGGTAGGGTAGAAAGAGAACCCTTGTTGGATGAGACAGGAATCCCCACATAATGTGCATGACTATTTCCCTGTCTGAGTTGGAGCACAATGTTTGTGGTAAATGTGTCTGTGGCTGGATACCACAAGTAAGATTTGAAGATATAGCAGAAAAACTCAACAGAATTGTTAGTTTATCATAGTAGCAACTTAGTATACCTCAGAAAAACTGTTGAGGTTTTTATTGTCTGGTTTCAAAGAACCTCATATGTAAATATGCCTCCTGTATAATACCGGGTATCGTTTAAGTACTGGTATTCCTGTTAGTGTTATCTTGTATGTTTCAAACTGATGCTGTGATTGTGTAAATTTGTCTATTGTAGATCCTTATCAGTTATGTGGTGGCCTTCAAAACCACACCAACATATTCCTTACAGAACAACATTGCAGCTGATGATTGTAATCTGGTATAATTGTAGATGGCATATGCACAACCTATGATTTTAGGGGGCATCTCAAAATGATCATGTCATTTGGTTCATTCAATGGTTTCTTCTGAAACTACAATATTGATGGCAGTGGGAATGCCAGGAACACTGTTTACCAGCTTATGCATTATTGCAAGTTCTTAAAATAGCTGTTCCTTATTAGCACAGTCATGCTAACTAAATATAAAAGTACACGTTAACTAATTATAACTACTTTATAATTTGTAGATAGACCAGCATTGATGCTTGATACAATAATCCCTTTACAGCTGTTCACAGCTAAAACTGGGATTTGTGCAGTGTATAACATCAGGGCAGTCGAACAACAATGGAAAAAATCGGATGTTCAAAATAAAGAAAGACAACCAACGAAAAACAAACAAAAGCGCGGATAAAAACAAGTGGTGCACTATATACATACGTTTGTGGCTTTAGAGGATGTGGACGCCATGCAAGGGTTGCATTTCCCTGATGGCTGACATGGCGACACAGAGGAAGGCTGGCAATGATGGCATGATGCGTAGAACAGCAGATGGTGGTAGTCTGTTCCATATGGATACTGCTCTGGGGTAGAATGCATATTTATATTCATTGATGGTTGGAATTATTGTGTTGGTATATTTCAGTGGATGGTTGATTCTGTTGGAGATATGTGTGGCGAGCTGGAAACATGGCGGAGGGTTGATGTTGACCATGAGGTAGTGGATTTTGTAAAACATTGATGCTTGTTGAATGAGGCGACGTGTGTGGAGCGAGTCCCAGTTGAGTTTGTTTATGAGTGGTTTAATATGTGTTTCTTTTCAGTAGTTGGAGAAGATGAATCTTGCAGCATTTCTTTGGATTTGTTCTATGCGGTTAATTTCAGTTGCAGCATTGTTTTATGTATATAACATGCCATGTTTTATATGTAAATAACCATATCTATGTGATCTCCCACGCTCGACCTACTTGTCAGAACTTCACTAGATGTATAGAAACCATTAAAACATGTCTACATATAACTTATTAACATTGCACAATTGTTTATTTAATAGACTTTTCCAATAATGCCTAAACAGGTATTTCGTGGCCTCTGTGCACTGTCCACTTATCCTAATACTGTCCACTTATCCTAATATCATAACCAGAGGCATTATCATAGCGGTCAATCATCTTTATATGCCCGATCACTATTCTATATAGAGAAATAACAACGTATTGTTCTACATAATAGTTAGCAGATAAATAGCTCTCTACCAACTTAACCAAGTTATTGTACACTTACAAGTCTGTATATATATATATTATATACTGACAAGTCTGTGTATATATATATTATATATTATGTAATACTTACTGCACAATGGGCTGCTCTTGACAGAATCATAATGCAAGGCAGGGAAACACCCCATTCCAACCTGTCTCACCCAATGGTCACACAGGCTATGCAGGTGCCATGCATGAGTAATTCCAGTAAACTGTACCCTGTTGTTTGGAAGCCTGCACTAACTTGTGGCTGGATTGAGTGATATGGGGGTAATTAGGAGAATCCTGTGATCTGACAGTTGCTGTCAGGGTCTTCCCACCCTTGGCTGTGCTTCTATCTGGGGGTCATTTATAATTCTCCCCAGGGTCATATGGTGGGTTAAGCCAAGGTGAAGGGGTAAGCCAGGGGTGACATGTCTGTGTGAGACAAGCTGTTGTTATTCATAGCCAAGAGTCAGTCTTTAGTTAGATTTATTTATTGTTTCTTGCCCCCAGCCTGATGACCTGGTTCCCTGTGGGGAAGGGGGGCATAGCATGGATATGGAAGTGTTGATGGTGGTAATCTTCACCAGCTGGGTTTAGCCTTGAAAAACATGGACAATTAATTAAATTATGCCAGATTAATGTATAAATGGGACTTGGTTTTAAAGTCCAGACTTACTTAGGCCTGTTTGCTCTCTGGGAGCATAGGCCATTGACCAATTCCTCTTCTTCTCTTCCCTGGAGGGTTCCATGTAATTGCTTGTGGTGTGATGTTTGTTGTAGGTTTCCTCAGTGTATGGCCTAACCACCTCCATTTTCTCTTCTTTATTTTGTTTTCTATTGGTAGTTGTTTGGTCCATTCCCATAGTGTAGTGTTCGGTACCTTGTCTGACCACTTTAGGTGTATGATTCTGCGCAGGCATTTGTTGATGAAGGTTTGTAATCTTGTTAGTGTTTTTTGTGTAATTCACCATGTCTCTGAGCCATAGAGTGACACTGACTTGACATTTCAGTTGAATATCCTCAATTTGGTGGTAAGCTTGATTTGTTTTGCGTTCCAAATGTTTCTAAAAATGAAAAATGTCACTCTTGCTTTTTGTATCCTTGCTCTGACATCTTCTTCTGTGCCTGCAGTCTGTGGGGAAGGGGGGCATAGCAGGGATATGGAAGTGTTGATGCTGGTAATGTTCACCAGCTGGATTTAGCCTTGAAAAACATGGACAATTAATTAAATTATGCAGGATTAGTAAGTGCCGATTTCAGATGTGCCTTTTTCTTATGGTGGGGCATTGCCTGTTCTGTTAGGGTGAGACAGAAACCTGATTATAAATGGGAATTGGGTTTAAGGTACAGACAGTAAGGGGATATATATATAACTTGATTAATTGTTATCCCCCCAGATAAGGCAAAGTAATCCCTCAACTGGAACCATCTTGTTTGGCCAGTGCCAGCCGGTCTAGTGTTTGGCCAGTGCCAGCCGGTCTAGTGTTTGGTCAGTGCCAGCCGGTCTAGTGTTTGGCCAGTGCCAGCCGGTCTAGTGTTTGGCCAGTGCCAGCCGGTCTAGTGTTTGGTCTATCCATCCTGGTACTGTAGTTTGCATTTATTTGCAGTTTCTTTGGAAGCCAAAATATGATATTCAATTCAGGAAGGGCAGTAGAGTATCCAGAGTTTACCCCAAACGAGGATTGGTAGCAGTAGAGTTTAGCCCCAACTGAGGGTTGGTAGCAGTAGAGTCTACCCCTAACTGAGGGTTGGTAGCAGTAGAGTTTACCCCCCAATTGAGGGTTGGTAACAGTAGAGTCTACCCCCCAACTGAAGGTTGGTAGCAGTAGAGTTTACCCTCCAACCGAGTGTTGGTAGCATTAGAGTTTACCCCCCAACTGAGGGTTGGTAGCAGTAGAGTCTACCCCCCAACTGAAGGTTGGTAGCAGTAGAGTTTACCCTCCAACTGAGGGTTGGTAGCATTAGAGTTTACCCCCCCAACTGAGGGTTGGTAGCAGTAGAGTATACTCCCCAACTGAGGGTTAATTGGTAGCAATGGAGTTTACCCTCCAACTGAGGGTTGGTAGTAGTAGAGTCTACCCCCCAACTGAGGGCAGTAGAGTTTACCCTCCAACTGAGGGTTTGCCGCAGTAGAGTTTACCCTCCAACTGAGGGTTTGCAGCGGTAGAGTTTACCCTCCAACTGAGGGTTTGCAACAGTAGAGTTTACCCTCCAACTGAGGGATGGCAGCAGTAGAGTTTACCCTCCAACTGAGGGTTTGCAACAGTAGCGTTTGCCCCCCAATTGAGGGTTGGTAGCAGTAGAATTTATCATCCAACTGAGGGTTTGCAGCAGTAGAGTTTACCCTCTGACTGAGGGTTTGTAGCAGTAGAATTTACCATCCAACTGAAGGTTTGCAGCACCCCCCAACTGAGGTTTGGTAGCAGTAGAGTATACTCCCCAACTGAGGGTTGGCAGCAGTAGAGTTTACCCTCCAATTGAGGGTTGGCAGCAGTAGAGTTTACCCTCCAATCGAGGGTTTGCAGCAGTAGAGTTTACTATCCAACTGAGGGTTTGCAGCAGTAGAGTTTATCTTCTAACTGAGGGTTTGTAGCAGTAGAGTTTACCCTCCAACTGAGGGTTGGTAGCAGTAGAGTTTACCCCCCAACTGAGGGTTGGTAGCAGTAGAGTCTACCCCCCCCCCAACTGAGGGTTGGTAGCAGTAGAGTTTACCCTCCAATTGAGGGTTTGCAGCAGTAGAGTTTACTCTCCAACTGAGGGTTTGCAGCAGTAGAGTTTATCCTCTAACTGAGGGTTTGTAGCAGTATAGTTTACCCTCCAACTGAGGGTTGGTAGCATTAGAGTTTACCCCCCAACTGAGGGTTGGTAGCAGTAGAGTTTACCCTCCAACTGAGGGTTGGTAGCAGTAGAGTCTACCCCCCAATTGAGAATTTACCATCCAACTGAGAGTTTGCAGCAGTAGAGTTTACCCTCCAACTGAGGGTTTGTAGCAGTAGAATTTACCATACAAGTGAGGGTTTGCAGCAGTAGAGTTTACCCCCCAACTGAGGGTTGGTAGCAGTAGAGTCTACCCTCCAACTGAGGGTTTGCAGCAGTAGAGTTTACCCTCCAACTGAGGGTTGGTAGCAGTAGAGTTTACCCCCCAACTGAGGGTTGGTAGCAGTAGAGTATACTCCCCAATTGAGGGTTGGTAGCAGTAGAATTTACCCTCCAACTGAGGGTTTATAGCAGTAGAATTTACCATCCAACTGAGGGTTTGCAGCACCCCCAACTGAGGTTTGGTAGCAGTAGAGTATACTCCCCAACTGAGGGTTGGCAGCAGTAGAGTTTACCCTCCATTTGAGGGTTTGCAGCAGTAGAGTTTACTATCCAACCGAGCGTTTGCAGCAGTAGAGTTTATCCTCTAACTGAGGGTTTGTAGCAGTAGAGTTTACCCTCCAACTGAGGGATGGTAGCAGTAGAATTTACCCCCCAACTGAGGGTTGGTAGCAGTAGAGTCTACCCCCCAACTGAGGGTTGGTAGCAGTAGAGTTTACCCTCCAATTGAGGGTTTGCAGCAGTAGAGTTTACTCTCCAACTGAGGGTTTGCAGCAGTAGAGTTTATCCTCTAACTGAGGGTTTGTAGCAGTAGAGTTTACCCTCCAACTGAGGGTTTGTAGCAGTAGAATTTACCATACAACTGAGGGTTTGTAGCAGTAAAGTTTACCCCCCAACTGAGGGTTGGTAGCAGTAGAGTCTACCCTCCAACTGAGGGTTTGCAGCAGTAGAGTTTACCCTCCAACTGAGGGTTGGTAGCAGTAGAATTTATCCCCCAACTGAGGGTTGGTAGCAGTAGAGTCTACCCCCCCAACTGAGGGTTGGTAGCAATAGAGTTTACCCTCCAATTGAGGGTTTGCAGCAGTAGAGTTTACTCTCCAACTGAGGGTTTGCAGCAGTAGAGTTTATCCTCTGAGGGTTTGTAGCAGTAGAGTTTACCCTCCAACTGAGGGTTGGTAGCATTAGAGTTTAACCCCCAACTGAGGGTTGGTAGCAGTAGAATTTATCCCCCAACTGAGGGTTGGTAGCAGTAGAGTCTACCCCCCCAACTGAGGGTTGGTAGCAGTAGAGTTTACCCTCCAATTGAGGGTTTGCAGCAGTAGAGTTTACTCTCCAACTGAGGGTTTGCAGCAGTAGAGTTTATCCTCTGAGGGTTTGTAGCAGTAGAGTTTACCCTCCAACTGAGGGTTGGTAGCATTAGAGTTTAACCCCCAACTGAGTGTTGGTAGCAGTAGAGTTTACCCTCCAACTGAGGGTTGGTAGCAGTAGAGTCTACCCCCCAATTGAGAATTTACCATCCAACTGAGCGTTTGCAGCAGTAGAGTTTACCCTCCAACTGAGGGTTTGTAGCAGTAGAATTTACCATACAACTGAGGGTTTGCAGCAGTTGAGTTTACCCCCTGTAATGTAACGTGTATGGGTAAACGTAGGCTTTATTAAACACGAAAGTATACAGGCCAACGGGCTGAATAACCGGGAGCTACGAGGTGTCTCGTCGAATGATTGTCCCTGTAATTAGTGCGTCGGAATTATAATGGGACGGCATTATGACATCTCCCTTCGTAAACATAAAAAGAACACACTATCTAAATCGCATTGGCGGGATGACCATCCGTCCACATCTGGTGTGCGTCTGCGACGTAGCTGGGGCGTTCACCGCGAGCGGTGCGTCGGGCGCAACGGGGATGTCGTCGGTCGACTCTGGCGCCTCGTCATCAGTTAGGGCGACGTATGACACACACTGAAGATGTCGTCGATTTCGCCGATAGTTGATGCCATCCTCCGTCCTGACGATGTATGACCGGTTCATCGGGTCACTTCGAATGACGGTGCTTGGCTGAGACCACGACTTCTCGTTGTCGAGTTTTAGCAAAACTCGGTCACCAATTTGCAAAGGAGACGACTGCGCATGCCGTGGCGTTTGTCGTAATTACGTTTGTAGATCACCTTTGCCTTGCGATCAGACTCGCGAATGTCTGCGTCGCGGCCATGACATGGTTGCAGTTGTTGATTGATGACTGGCAATCTCGTGGCGAGTTGGCGACCCATCAAGGCCTCTGCAGGCGACACGCCAATCACGCTATGAGGCGACGCCCGATAGTTCAGTAGGCCGATCTCCGGGTCGTCAAGGAGGAGCAGACGTTTTGCTGTCTGCACAGCTCGCTCTGCCATGCCGTTCTCATGTGCGAAATATGGGTTAGTTGTCTGTTGTATGAACCCCCACGATTTGGCAAACCGACAGAATTCATTCGAAATGAATTGTCGGCCGTTGTCTGACACGACGATGTCCGGAATGCTGTGTGTGGTGAAGATAGCCTTCAGACGAGTAATCACACTGTCAGACGTTAGGCTGGTCAGCTTCTTAATTTCTATCCAGCGTGAATAGTAGTCAATGACCACCAAGTAGTCCTTGCGCTCGAACGTGAATATGTCCATTGCGATCTTCTCCCACAGTCGTTTTGGGATTTCGACAGGGCGCAGAGGTTGCTCGCGCTGTGACGGCCTGTCCCGTCCCGTCGGCATGTTTGGCAATGCTTGACGAACGCTGTGATGTCTCGGCTGATTCCCGGCCACCAGACGGCGCCTGCTGCTCGTTATCGGCACTTCGAAACACCCTGGTGGGACTCGTGTAGCCTGTGAAGTATGTCGTTGCGCATTGTTGCAGGTATCACGATCTGCAGTTTATACATGACTACTCCGTCGGCGGCTGATAGTGCTGCTCTCTCACGATGGTACTCTCTTACCGTTTGTGGGACCGATCGTTCGTGACGCGGCCACCCATTCTTGATGAAGTCGAAAAGTTATTTCATTGTCGGATCGCGTGACGTCTCGATTCGTATCTCAGTTAGACGATCCTTGGTCGCGGGCCAACTCTGTTCAATGGCGCTGACGTAGGCTGCTATCTCGTCTGAGAGTTCGATGTCGTCGCATTGAGGCTTGTATGCCTCCAGTGGTTTTCTCGACAGTGCGTCTGCGATGACCAGTTGCTTGCCCGGGACGTATTCGACTATTGGATTATACCGCATTGCTCTCATTAGCAGTCGTTGACATCTGATTGGTGTTTCGTCGATGCGCTTTGTGTTCATGAGTGGTACCAGTGGCCGATGGTCTGTCAGTAATTTGAATTCTGTTAGACCGACCAGGTACCTTGAGAATTTTTCACATGCCCACACTCCTGCGAGACACTCCTTTTCGATTTGCGTGTAGCGTTGTTCTGCGGTCGTTAGCGTACGCGATGCGAAGGCCACTGGCTTCAAGTCGCCATCGGTCAACTGCAACAGAACTGCTCCGATACCGAAGCTGCTTGCGTCCGCGCTTACTACAGTTGGTTTGGTAACGTCATAGTATGCCAGCGTCGGAGTGTTGACAAGCAGTTGCTTTGTCTTGTCGAATGCAGTTTGTTGTGCGTGATCCCATGACCAGACGACGTCAGACTTCAAGAGGTCTGTCATCGGCTTCATCACCGACGACAAGTCGTAGGCAAACTTTGACAGATATTGGAACATCCCCAGTACTGTTCTCAATTCTTTGACGTTGTTGGGTCGTGAAAGTTCCAGCAATGCTGTGACCCTCTCTGGGTCGGGCCTCACGCCATCTTGACTGATGATGTGGCCAAAGTATTTCAGTTCAGTCTTTCTGAATATGCACTTTTGACAGTTGAGTTTCAAGCCAGACGCATCGATTCGCCTCATGGCGGCGTCCAGACGAGTGTCGTGTTCCATGACGTTGCGGCCGTAAACGAGGATGTCATCCATGAGGACTTCAACTCCATCCAGTCCCTCTAGGATTGATGACATTTTCCGCTGGAAAATCTCAGACGCTGACGAGATTCCAAACGGAAGTCGGCGGAATGCGTACCGCCCGAATGGGGTTATGAACGTGGTCAATAGCTGACTGGCCTCGTCGAGCGGAATTTGCCAAAACCCGCTGGCTGCGTCTAGCGATGAGAAGACCTTCGAGTCTGCGAGTCGCGGTGATATGTCATCTAGCGAGGGAAGCATCAGGTGTTCACGACGAACTGCGACGTTCAATTGCTTCAGGTCCACGCAGATGCGCACCGCTCCAGTCTTTTTGACGACGGGAACCATCGCGGAGCACCAATCTGTAGGTTCCGTGACCACTTTGGTAACGCCTGACGCGACCATGCGGTCAAGTTCTGCCTTCACCGCTTTCATCACGGGAAAGGGACACGCCTCGCTGTTGGCAGACAATGTGGCTCGACCCCAGGTTTCAGCTGTATTGTCACAGGTTCGGTCTTCAGAAGCCCAATCGATTCGGAGTTTGATGAGCCGACTTCATCGAGCCGACTGACTAGACCCATGTCGACAGCCACGTCGCGAGCCAACAGGTTTGAGGCGCTGTCACCTTCAACCACGATTACATCGAACCGATGGACGGCGTGTTTGTGCCTAGCGGTGGCGCTAAATTGTCCGCAGGCCTTTAACTGCCCTCCCACACTGCTGAGGCAGGTGGTGGTTGGTTCCAGTGTTGGTTTCTCTTTCATTGCCAGCCACGTTTTTTTCGATATCACTGAGACGTCGGCACCTGTATCGATCTTGAACCGCATTCTGGTTCGCTTGACTGTCAGGTTGACGAACCAGACCTCGTTGCGTGTCGTACAGTCGCTTTTCACTTTGTGCGATGAACGTGGTTCAAAGGTCGTACTTCGCTTCGAACGACAGACAGAGGCAAAGTGACCCCTGACATTGCAGATCTTGCATTTTTTCCCCAAAGCCGGACACTTTCCCTCGCGACCGTGTCGCGCGTAATCACAGCAGTCGCACATTTGACGCATGTTTTTTGTGCGCGACGAGTATGGACATTGTTTAGTGTGCCGTGCACTCATCTTTGCTTCGGCTACATGTTCATTCACTTGAATGGTGTGTACTTGTTCACGCATTTGCGATTTTACTTGCTCATTTTGGCGAGCAATAGTCACAGCCTTGTCGAGACTGAGCTCTGTACACAACTGCAATTTTTGTTTCACTGACGAGTCATTGATGCCCATCACAAAACGGTCTCTGACCATCTCATTCGTGTCCGCATAGCCACAGTGCAACGCCAATGTTTGCAGGTCTCGTACGAATTCTTCGATAGACTCAGATGAATGCTGCACTCTGTCTTGGAATATGCAGCGTTCGTGGATGATATTTCTCTTCGGGATGAAATACTCCGTTAACTTTGACACCAACGTGGTGTAATCTGTATCTGTTTCAGGCGACACGAACGTCAAGGTACGAAAGATGCGATTCGCCTCACGACCACCCATAGCATACAGTAACGAGTCGCGTTGGACTTTGCCGTCTTCTTTATGTAGCTTAGTCGCCGTTCTAAATCGCCCGAATTCCTCGACCCACTCCAACCATTCACTCGGCTTGAACGAAAACTTCGCTGGCGGGTCAAATTTTGCCATGTTGGCTCAACGTAGCTGTAGGCGTAGCGCCGTCTTGGCGTAGCGACGGACTTGTCGTGTGTTCAATTTCGCGACGACAATGTCGCTTTTCGTCGATGTTGCCGTACGTTATAACTTTTTTTCGCTGAGTAAGTTAATGCATATTGCGCTTAACTCACCCGCAAACCGCTTCAGACACCATGTAATGTAACGTGTATGGGTAAACGTAGGCTTTATTGAACACGAAAGTATACAGGCCAACAGGCTGAATAACCGGGAGCTACGAGGTGTCTCGTCGAATGATTGTCCCTGTAATTAGTGCGTCGGAATTATAATGGGACGCCATTATGACACCCCCCAACTGAGGGTTGGTAGCAGTAGAGTCTACCCTCCAACTGAGGGTTTGCAGCAGTAGAGTTTACCCTCCAACTGAGGGTTGGTAGCAGTAGAGTTTACCCCCCAACTGAGGGTTGGTAGCAGTAGAGTATACTCCCCAACTGAGGGTTGGTAGCAATAGAGTTTACCCTCCAACTGAGGGTTGGTAGCAGTAGAGTTTACCCTCCAATTGAGGGTTTGCAGCAGTAGAGTTTACTCTCCAACTGAGGGTTTGCAGCAGCAGAGTTTATCCTCTAACTGAGGGTTTGTAGCAGTAGAGTTTACCCTCCAACTGAGGGTTGGTAGCATTAGAGTTTACCCCCCAACTGAGGGTTGGTAGCAGTAGAGTATACTCCCCAACTAAGGGTTGGTAGCAGTAGAGTTTACCCTCCAACTGAGGGTTGGTAGCAGTAGAGTCTACCCCCAATTGAGGGTTGGTAGCAGTAGAATTTACCATCCAACTGAGGGTTTGCAGCAGTAGAGTTTACCCTCCAATTGAGCGTTTGTAGCAGTAGAATTTACCATCCAACTGAGGGTTTGCAGCAGTAGAGTCCACACCCCAACTGAGGGTTGATAGCAGTAGAGTCTACCCTCCAACTGAGGGTTTGCAGCAGTAGAGTTTACCCTCCAACTGAGGGTTTGCAGCAGTAGATTTTACCCTCCAACTGACGGTTTGCAGTAGTAGAGTTTGTAGTAGTAGAGCAAGTCCTTTTATAGCGCAGTATCCAGTCCTTATAGGAGTGCTTTACACTTTACTCCCTGGCATTTGATCACCATCTCGACTTCTCTGGGAAGCATTCAGCCATGCTGCAATTACTGCATGGAAAGTATTTTGTACACAAATATCCATCACTGTCTATAGCCAGGTACTCATTCAAACAGCTGAGTGAACTGGAGTGACGTACGTAGAGTGAACGAACTTGCCCAAGGTTCATCACCGTAGCAAATGATTCGACCCCAGTTTCTCTCGATTGAGAGTGTGATGCTCTAGCCACTGCGCCACTGAGCTTCCACTGTCTGGTGATTCTATGCAGCATGCCGCGACTACATCATCTCAACCTATCCATGTGCAGTGACATCACAGACAATGCCTTCCTGTTCGGACCAACTGACCACAACAAACCGGGCAGTCTCGCATTGACTAGTGTCGATCTTTCTGGCTGTGGAAGTTTGACCAACGTGGCTGTGAAACACTTGACCGAAGCTTGTGGTCAGTCGCTGTACAGCATAAATCTCTCCTGGACTGAGGTAGGTTTGACCGATAAAGTAACATTCACGGTCAGTGGAAAAGGAACAAACTGTATCCTTATGGTCAGGGAAACTTACTGAATCTAATTTTGGGAACAAATTCTATGATTTTGTCTGTTTGCGAGACAGGTCAGACAAGTTTTTTTTACTTTTGTTAAATTATATCTTTAAAATGTAAGTATTCAGTTTGTTAATTATAATAGAAATATAATTTTGTTGGTTATTGATATTTAAAAAGTAGATTAAATATATAAGTTTAAATGTTTATTATATGCCTCGCCTTTTTTCTATACCGCCTTGCCCAAAATATGCCAAAATTGCCACCTCGTAGCTATTTCGTACACCCATTTTGTGTTCTTTCACGATATATTCAGCGTCGGTGAGCAGTGCGAAATGAAACCACAGTCACTTATATTTCTGCAAAATGTAGCAACATTGTTTAGTCGTCTTAACATCGCTCAGCGTTAGTTAAGATTTACCTCTTGGAATTAACTCCATTGGACAACGTGAATGACATCACTTGTCAGTTGTCCAGTCACGGAATATTCCCGCAGGATCCCCGGTGGCTCCAATGGTGACACCTTGCGTAGTTTCAACATACTAGAAATCTAGACATTCATGTAACATGGCACCCAAACAGTAACTGCGTTTTGGTTTATGATGATGGTGGTGGGAGTATATGCACTACATCACTAGTCGGCACTTGTTTCGAATCCGGACCCTGTTGAAGCCCAAATAACGACCCGGTTTGCGCTAGTCTGCGCCGCTGCTGCCGTGCGTTACCGAACAGTGGTAAAATGAGAGATATAGCAACGTTTGTTGTCATTGATACAAACTGGGGCGCTATTTACGCCTCAAATAGCCGTAAGACACAATATTCTTAAAGGTAAATATCCCTCGGATAATGTTGAATGGTGGAACTATCTCACTGAGGTATCAAAGTTAGGCAAAACTCAAGTTATAATGGCAAAATTGAGGTGGGTCCATCTGTTCAATTAGTGTAAAGGACACAATTTGAGAAACGTTCTTGCGATTAATAGAAACATACTTTTGTGGCATTCCAGAAATGACTGTTTAATTAATTGCATAGCATGCTAGCAACAAATAAAATATAATTTTTGGAACATAAACCACCAATTTACCATAATATTAATGATGATATTATAATCATTTAAAGGTGATGATGAAAGAGTCTTCAGATGATACCACTGGATGCTTCCCAGAGATGGTGTTCGACAAGACAGGTCTGCCAGGGAGTAAAGTGTAAAGCGTTTTGAGCTGATCCAACAGTCACTGGAGTCAATGCCTTGCAGCACTGAAGCCATGCCACCCTGCAGCACTGAAGCCATGTCACCATGCAGCACTGAAGCCATGCCACCATGCAGTACTGAAGACATGCCACCCTGCAGCAATGAAGCCTTGCCACCCTGCTGCACTGAAACCATGCCACCACAAAGCACTGAAGCCATGCCACCATGCAGTACTGAAGACATGCCACCCTGCATCACTGAAGTCATGCCACCATGCAGTACTGAAACAGTTCCACCCTGCAGCACTGAAGCCATGCCACCCTGCAGCACTGAAGCCATGCCACCCTGTAGTACTGAAGCCATGTCCTAAGGACTGCTTTGAGCAGTCCTTAGGACTGGATACTGCGCTATATAAGAACTTACCTTTTACTTTTTACTGACTCGGTCAGCGTGGAAACAAGGCCTAGGGATAGAGCAAAAAAACATCACCACAACCAAGTACCAGTGGTCAAGTAGAAACCACACCTCAACACGATGAAACAGTTTTATTAGTCATGCTTACTACATTTACAAGTAGTGTCTTGTTGTTTTATATCTTAACATCTATATTCAAAATAAAGGTTAAATTATACCTCAGAATACACAATTTTTAAGCCAGTTTACAAAAATCTCTGGGGGAGTGTGCCCCCGGACACCCCTAGAAACGCTTCACATCTGCGGCGCTCACCTACCCCACCCCTACCACCTCGCCCATAATTGTACCCAAGGGAAACACTGCACATAATGATCAATATGATAATTGCAACATATGGTGGGATAATAAAAACTTAGAAATTGCCCTACATTTGTTGTCGCAATGACAAATATTTGAAGCACAAATTTAAACAAAAATATGAGGGAATGTCCGACAGTGTCGTGTAACGTGTTGGTAGCCATTTTGAAAGCTTGGTGGAGTTGGTTGCTAGGCAAAAAGGCATGTGACGGATCCATCAATTGTGTTGTCAGGGAGCCATCTTGTTGTTACAGATGTCCTTCCTGGTGCTGGTGTACCTGGCTGGCTACACTCTGCCGACAGAGTTACAACAGGATGACATGACGTCACTACACACACAGCTGACTGAGCTGATGCAACACACACTGGAGTCAAAGCCTTGCAGCACTGAAGCCATGCCATCATGCAGTACTGAAGCCATGCCACCCTGCAGCACTGAAGCCATGCCACCCTGCAGCACTGGAGACATGCCACCATGCAGCACTAAAGCCATGCCACCCTGCAGCACTGAAGCCATGCCACCCTGCAGCACTGAAGCCATGCCACCCTGCAGTACTGAAGCCATGCCACCCTGCAGCACTAAAGCCATGCCACCCTGCAGCACTGAAGCCATGCCACCCTGCAGCATTGAAGCCATGCCACACTGCAACACTGAAGCCATGTCACCCTGCAGCACTAAAGCCATGCTACCCTGCAGCACTGAAGCCATGCCACCCTGCAGCACTAAAGCCATGCCACCCTGCAGCACAGAAGCCATGCCACCATGCGGCACTGAAGCCATGCCACCATGCAGCACTGAAGCCATGCAGCACAGTGACAGAGAATGTATGAAATGTGATGCAGAACAGTACCAGCATCCAGCACAGTATTCATGTTACAAACCAGAACTATCAGAGATGACTGTAGAAGATGATGGTTGTCTGAGAGAAAGCACAGACTGTCTGGCAGCAAACTCCCTGAGTCAGAAGGAAGATAATCAGTCTGAGGCAGTGGGAAATGATAACCGGGATTATACTTGTGAAAACAGGGGTCCTGGTGAACAGGTTGACTCAGATACATACAACCCCTCCAGTGCTGTTGACGGTTCTGCGAACAATACTCCGGGACTCGTGTTTAAAGCGGAACTTGTCCCCTACCTCACATTCACATGCAGCACTGATGGAGTAATATCACATGACCGAACTTCGACTACGACACCGCCTAGCTCCTTATCGGAGAAAGAGGCCGTGTCATCTTCAGATGAATCATCTGTGTCAGACGTCGACTCGGCAGAAGAGTGTCGATGCAACACACAAATTCACATACAGCATAGCTACGAGTCGCGACTGAAGCACATTGACCTCAAATGCATTAAGGATACATCGAGTCAGACTTTGGCCAGACTTTGTCTCAGATTCTTCTTCCTTGCAACTGGCTCCAGCCTGCATAATGTGGCATTGTCTTGGAAGCGTCTGGATGATTCCATGCTACAGTTCATTGCTACCCATGCGCCTAATCTGAGGACTGTGTCAATGGTAAGGTGTTTGTAGTTTACTTTAGTACCAAGTCCAGGTTTACGGTTAAATTTCTTGATTTTCCTCCTTGCTCCATGCTGTGGAGGGATCAGGGTCACGTACGGTATTGTTAACCGTCTCGTTCTGTTCTTTCTATTCATAATATTTGGTCCACAGCCTCCCTCTCCATCTTTCATCCTCCCCTGATCTTCTTATGTCCCTCCTCACGCAGTCCTACCATCTCAGCTGTGGCCTTTTCCTGCATCCTTGATTTTTTCTGCCTCTGTTCTCTGCTTGCTTGCCTGTATCCATACCAAATGGCCTGCCCATCTCATCCGTCTTCTCCAATCTTCCCGTTAGGTTGTATTGCATCCCAACTTCATTCCTCTGGTCGTTCATCATTCTTCTGTCCACCCTCTTTGTTCTTGTGATTCTTCAAACTTTTCATATGAGAGTAATCTATGTGGTATGTTGACAACCTTTCACATTGTTGATTGACATTTGCATAGCCAACAGATGGCTGGCCTAACACAGTATTTTACAAATCCCTCAGTCAGTTAATTTTGCCCATTACAAATCATGTTTGCTAATGTCAGATTTATAGTATGTTAATAGTTTCAGTAAAATGTGCAGTCAGTTTAATAAAAGAATGCATATTTCTATTATTGATAAGAATTTATAATGATCATTAGATCGGGTAACTTCCAAAGTATTAATAACCATAAACACATAGTAAAAATAATAAGTATATCGAGCTGTACCACTGTTGACAGGTTGTAGGCGAATTTTGACGAGATCATAATAATATAATAATAATAAATAATAAAAATAATTTAATAGTTCAGTGATTTCATCAAAACTTAATAACATAATTAATTACACACACACGCACGCATGCACGCATGCACACACACACACACAGATAGCTACTGTAGTGCATACTAGATAGATTCCATTTTTTGGCAAAATGAGTTAATCATTGACGAGGGGACCTTTAAGGAAACGTGATATATTCTCCAAAGACATTTTATATTTGTGAATTTTTACAGAAATTTGTGGGTGACATATATATATGGATCCAACTAAAAGTTATATGTCACTTGGGTCTGCGTGTACCTTGATTGAGTCTTTCCCACATGCAGGAATCCACGATGCTCTAACGTGGCCCTGCCTGTTGTTTCAGACAGACTGTGACATGCTGACCAAGGTCGGTGTTTCAAGTTTGTGTACCCTTTGTCCATACGTGGAGCATATCAATCTACAAGGTAACAATGTTAGTGGTCCTGGGGTGGTGTTGTGGGGGTGGAGTCTATGACAAGTGTAACAAAGCATTACACGGGGATTTGGAGGTATCTGGGGAGTGTTACATAATAATTTTTTAAATGCTGCCTCGTCGAGATCGATGTCAGATAAGTATAGCATTATGTGTTCAACCAGTTTTTAGGTAGATTTCAACAGAATTACAATAAAAAACCAATGATAACTTTTTATTACTTTTGTAATCTTATATTTTACCTGTAAATTAATTATTATACATCCAACGAATATAATTATTGTAGATGTATGCTTCAAAGGGGAGTTTTTGTAAAAATGTACCCAATGTTAGGAGGAGTGTACATCCCAGTGTTACAAAGCATGATGTGGGGGTCTCAAAAATGTTGATAAATACTATAACATACTTTATGCATGGCCCATAAGCAGTGACATATTAATTTTTTCCAGCACTACTATTTAATAACCAAAAGAATAACATGGTAAATGCTTAGACAATATACAGAAAAGCTTTACTGGTCATAGAAAATTATTAGGTTAAAACAAAATCTTAAAAAAATAATAGATGGTCTTGTGTAATGCTGACGTCCACCTGGACCAGGTGCTTGTGTTGCTTATTTCACTAGGAGAGCAAGTGTTTTCACAGCAGCTAATGCAATGTCCATATGGGTTTTTGTAGGTTGAAATTAGCTGTGTAAGCCCATGCAGGTTTTTCCATTTCCCTGTGTGAGATCATTTACTTTCTCTAGCATACTAATAGACACCAGATAGGAAGGACCAACTGTGTTTTAGCATCTCTTCTGAAAAACACAGACAAAATGGGGTGTATGAAATTGCCCAGGTTTCTGCCGGTGAAAAATCAGCCATGGTCATCCAAAATTCAATCAAACTTGGTATGTTGAGCACCGCTGTATGTTCACACCAAATGTGGTTAGATATCTGTTGTGTGTTTCCGCAGGAGTGAGTTTCATCGGTGATGGTGCACTTGTGGCGCCATCTATACAGATGCTGTCGTTAGCGGAAACGGACATCACAGATGTTACCCTCCAACTTGTGGCAAACACGTCTGCAGCAAAGGTACATCATTAAAGCAGTTTCCTCCAGTGGTATTGCACATTATGGATCCAGTTCTTTGGTGTCCAAGGATGCAGTGTGTGGATAGTTTAAGTAATATCTGTGGATAGTTTAATAACAAGTGCATATGTTTGTTTATTTGATAGAAAGTATGACTTTGGTGGTTACATCCCAGTGGGCAAACTGACGTAATAACATTGTTTTGACATCAGGTACTGATGTCGCAAGAACGTTGAAAACTGGTTGGATTTGAAAGTTGTATCAATGTCGGGTTTCAACGTTGTTCTGCCGTCAGGTTTCGACATCGGGTTTGGTTGTTGACATGATTTCAACATCGTGACAATGTCAAGTTCTGATGTCCTTACAATGTCGATGACCCGATGTTGTAAATACATCAGATTTGGTTGTTGACATGATTTCAATGTTGCGACAACAGCACGTTTACAACGTTGATGACCAAACATTGTAAAACTTTTGTATATACATTATCGGACATTGCAACATATATTCCACCAATAATCGACATCGTACCAACATCCTGTGTCCTCTGAGACAGATAGTTGCCAAAGCCAATTGTCTCACTGTGTATGTGTCATTGAACATGTTCGAACCATCCGTAATGGATTTCGAGAGAGGAAGGAATGATACAACATCAAAAGAGAAATGTGCGTAATCGTATCAGGCATTCATGTGAAAATTCTAATTTTGAGACTTGAATAGATGTTGGCTACATCATTAAATAAGTTCATATATTGTCAGATGATTTTACCAAAACCACATAACAAAATTGCTGTATTCACTGATTACTGTGCTATGCCTTGTAGCCAATCAGTCTTTGTAAATTGTGGGTTGTTGCGGCATGGTAGTTGATCTTTCCCTGTGATGCTCTTTTTTCTCCTTCTGCTGTTCATTTCTCGTCCCTTCCCCCTTGCCCCTTCTGTGTACCGCACTGCACAACCTTTCGCCAGTTGCTGCAGTCTTGAGAGATTCAGAAATGTTGATAGATATCATGTACATGATAACAAAATCCCAAAATGAAAATGATTGAAATGGGAAAAAATTATCACTCGAATGAGTCACCAAATCACATTTTCCTTTTGTGAATTATTTTAGTAGGTATTTCAAAGTTAATTTAATTATTAATAATTTTAATAATTAATTAATTATTTAATTATTTAAATAACATTTAATTTTATTCAGATGTAATAGACATCTTACTCCTGCATTCCAGCTGAAAGCCCTCGATATATCGTGGTGCGAGGAAGTGACAACAGAGGGCGTGAACGCAGTCGCGGAGAACTGCGTGAATCTCGAGAAGCTTGCCGTGAGACAGGGACCAATCATGGAGCAGACCTTGCTGCTGTTGGCTCAGCACTGTCGGCGAATCAGAATGCTGAATCTCTCCGGCATCACCAGCATCACTGACAGCGATCTGGTGATGTTGTCGCTCCGACTCAAAGATCTCGAAGAACTTGACGTCAGCTGGAACTGCAGTAAGTCAGTGAAGTCGTTGTTCAGATTGTTTTATGGGTGCCCAACATTCCTGGTTTCCTACTTTAATTGCAATTCTTATGTCACGTAGGATTGGGCAAGCATTTTGTTATAAAAATGTCATTTTTGACCTAATTTTTGACGTAATTAATAGCTTGAATCTCATAATATTACATATGCTCAAGGACAACAACATATACAATAAGTTTGCAAAATTTGAGTTCGATGGGAATGTTAGTTTTCGAGATATTATGTTTTGAAAATGAGGAAATGTGTTGTTCAGGCAGAGCTCTCGAAGCCTCGCTAAGTGTCAGTACTCTGGAAAATTTGCAAATTGTTCACCTTTTTTGCACCGGCACCTTTTTTGCACTGCACTGCTAATTTATTGAATTTTCACTTAAAAACACCCCAAAGTCGTTCTATCTATTTGAACTAGTATAATAACCTTATTTGTCAATACTGTCAGAGATTTTTGTCAAAATTTGGACACAGAAACTTGAGATAATCCAAAGTAAACTTTCGAAGTGGATAAGTTGCCGACCACCAGTCCGCCATTTTTTTTTTTTAACTTTCACTTTGGAGGGCTGATGACGCTACATTTGAAACCATGGTTCTGATTCGCTGAATTAAGTCAGCCAACTGATGTCATTTTTGGCAGATCGGCCAATGACAGAGCTTTCCATTGATACAAAATGTGCGGGGATTTAGACTTTATGAATGGATGCATAAATTCAGTACGCAGGACGTAGTCAAATCACCAAAATGTGGGCGTCAACCAAATCACATGTTTTGAAAGCTAGATTGTGAGTAGCTGTCATTGAATCTGCTCACGAATCTCGAAAAATCTGTCAGCTATCCAGAAATATCAAAGTTTGCATGTCAGTTGCACGTGAAGAAAATACAAATTGTTACAACAAAGGCAGGTACAGTTAGGCCGAATTTCGGCCCGAGACACTCCGAGGGTTTGTCCTCACAGAATGAATTAGTTGACAATGTCAAGATATGTGAGCCACTGGGGAGTAGCGATCACAACCAGATACATTTTACCATCAAAGTAAAATCAGAAAGGAATAGTAAAAAGCAGTATAGGAGAAAAGAAGGTATAAGGACATGAGGAAATATTTAGCAAAGATAGACTGGAATAACACACTGAAAAATAAGACGGCAACAGAATGCTGGAATATATTAAAGAGTGAAATTAAGTGCATAGTCGATAAATTTGTACCCTTCAAAAAACAAGGAAAACGGTCCAAAAAGAAACACTTATCGAAAAACGCCATTAGAAAAATTAAGTATAAACAAAAGATGTGGAAGTCATATAGATGTACTGAAAATGATGAAGACTACAACAGTTATAAAGAAGCACTTAACCAAGCTACAGCTGAAATTAGAAAGTCAAAGAGAAGCTATGAACAACAATTAGCTAGTAATATAAAACATGACAGCAAGAGTTTTTATGCGTATGTTCGAAGCAAACAGAAAGTTCGAGATAAGGTCGGTCCTCTAGAAGATAGTGCTGGAAATATAATATCAGAGGGATTCTTAATGGCAGAAGACCTGAATGAGTACTTTAGTTCAGTGTTTACCAGGGAAGATATTAGTTCACTGCCAGTACCAGAGGCTAAGTTCAAGGGGGCAGATTCAGACTATTTAGGACAACTAATTGTAACCCCGGAAATGGTAGCTAAGAAAATAAGGGCTATGAAGGATAATAAATCACCTGGAGTGGATGGTATTCCACCCAAACTACTATTGGAAATTGTAGAACAAATTAGCATACCGCTTGCAACAGTTTTCAACTTGTCATTAGAAGAGGGAGTGGTTCCTTTAGAATGGAAAGAAGCAAACATTATACCGCTATTTAAAAAAGGTTCGAGAAACAAGTCAGAGAACTATAGACCAGTGAGTTTAACATCAGTGACTTGTAAATTATTAGAAAGACTAATTAAAGATCACATGGTGGATTTTCTTGTTAAACAAAACTTGATTAACCCATCTCAACATGGTTTTTTTAAAGCGAGGTCATGCTTAACAAATATGTTATGTTTTTGGAAGACATCACTAAGTGGGTAGATGAGGGATCACCAGTAGATATCGTCTACTTAGATTTTCAAAAAGCTTTCGACAAAGTACCACATCAAAGATTACCGCTTAAACTAAAGGCCCATGGCATAGGAAATGGTATAATAAACTGGATAGAACAATGGCTGATTGACAGAAGACAACGTGTAGTAGTTGATGGGGAGGCTTCAAACTGGAAATCGGCATTGAGTGGGGTACCACAGGGATCAGTATTAGGACCTATATTATTCTTAATATATATCAACGATTTGGATGATGAAATAACAAGCAAGGTGTTGAAATTTGCGGATGATACAAAAGTGTTTAGAAGGATTAAAAGTGATGGAGATAGACAGCATTTACAAGATGACCTTGACAGGTTGATCAAATGGTCTGAAAAGTGGCAAATGCTGTTCAATTTTGGGAAATGTAAATGCCTCCACACAGGACATGGGAACGAAGAGGTAGAATATACAATGGGGGGTACTGTACTAAGTACTACTTTAAAAGAAAAGAACTTAGGGTTAACCATTAGTGCTGATATGAAGGTTTCAGAGCAGTGCGGAATTGCAGCTTCAAAGGGAAATCAAATCCTTGGATTAATTAAGCGAAACATAACGTATAAGGAAAAAGAGCTAATAATACCGCTGTACAAAACAATAGTTAGGCCTCATTTAGAATATTGTATTCAAGCGTGGAGGCCATATCGCAGGAAGGACATAGATATGCTAGAAAGAGTACAGAGGAGAGCGACTAAAATGATACCAAAACTGAGGGATCTTAGTTATGAAAAACGCCTAAAAGAATGCGGTTTAACAACACTAGAGACCAGAAGATTGAGAGGAGATCAGATAGAAGTGTTTAAAATATTGAAGGGTTATGAAAATATTGATAGAAATATTTTTTTCTCAGTTAAGAAAGATAGAAGGACTAGAGGACATGAACTTACATTGGCAAAGGAGCAGAGTAGATTGGATATAAGAAACTTTTCATTTTCACAAAGGACTGTAAATGAATGGAACAGATTACCTGCTGATTGTGGGTGCTAGTAGCGTGAATATGTTTAAAAATAAAATCGACACATACCTCAGACGGGCAGGATACACATAGATAAAAGGGTCGGACTCTCGATAAGCCAAAGGGCTTCCTTGTCCACCTGCCACCTAGAGTTAATTCTCTGGGTGGCAATCTTGTTAAATCTTGTTAAAGTGACGGCGTTGCCTCAAATCAAATGTAAACTTCACAAAACAATGTTTTTATTAAAAACATGACTGCCATGCAAAGTTTGCAGGGTATTTTGCATCCATTCAGACTAGTGTGTATCTGATTTACAGAGCAATAATTTATTTTCAAAATAAACTTTATTCTGGTTGAATCGGACAAAACTTGACACCGCGCGAGGTCTGTGAAGATAGCATAGTTTTAGCGAATTTTCTCGATCTGTTTGGAATGCGCAGTGCTATGATCGATGCCAGCATAACAACATAGCGTCTTAGAACAGGCAGCATGTTGCCGCGTTAATCGTTGTTTCATACGTTTCTTTGAAAGCTTGCTGAAAGTGTAATTTTGGAGATATCAGAAAGAAATGTGACACATGAACAGACCATATAATGACGTTTGTTGAGATGCAAATTGTATTCCTATACATGTTTCACCAATGTATGGAGGTTAGTCAGAACTACGGGCAATTTCAGTGAAAAATCCTTGCACAAGCCTATGTCATGCAATATTTTCAAAAAGACACTTAGTAATCTTAATAATTGTAGAGATTTTGAAGTTTCGCGTGATTCATCACTACAGGAATAGTTTTAGTTTAAAAAATAGTGTATTGAAATGTAACAAACTTAGCATATTCGTGATGTGTCTTGATATCTGGCCTCCAGATGGTAGCACATGTACAAGTTGTGCTGCCATCTGGTGGTCACTTACACATATGTCAACACGCTGGGGATTTAGGGTGTACTAACTATTCAACTACCACGAACTACTCTCCTGGCGTAAGGTGAAGACACTTCAAGCACGTTAACACGACCTCAGTTAATTATTTTGTTTTTAGTCTTAGATCAAGGAATTAACAACATTTTTTTTAAATACAACAAAATATCTGACAGTTAGCCATTATAGTAGTCTAGTCTAATATTGAGCTCATTTGTAAAAATGATCATTAAACATAATTCAATGTTAAACTTAAGGACCTTTTTATAAATACCAAGGCATAACCCTCTACACTGTCAACTATCACTATTTCCGTGACACACCAGCGAAAATGTCCTGCTGGGACGTCCTGGTGTTGACAGTATTCAGTATACAATATCACTGTTAAGGAATGAAATCTGTTTTAAAGAGCAAAATCAGGCTTATGAGCTCACAGGAATGTTACTGAAACTATTCCCTGCATGGTTGCTAGGCTGAATGTGGTGTAATAGATCTGTCAGTTGTGACTTGCATAACTACCTCCCTGCTATGTCTCATGTAGGTTTCAGTGATGTGGCTGTGACTTGGATTACTACCTCCCTGCTATGTCTCATGTAGGTCTCAGTGATGTGGGTGTGACTTGGATTACTACCTCCCTGCTACTTCTCACGTAGGTCTCAGTGATGTGGGTGTGACTTGGATTACTACCTCCCTGCTACGTCTCACGTAGGTCTCAGTGATGTGGGTGTGACTTGCATTACTACCTCCCTGCGACGTCTCACGTAGGTCTGTGATGTGGGTGTGACTTGCATTACTACCTCCCTGCTACGTCTCACGTAGGTCTCAGTGATGTGGGTGTGACTTGCATTACTACCTCCCTGCTACTTCTCATGTAGGTCTCAGTGATGTGGGTGTGACTTGCATTACTACCTCCCTGCTATGTCTCATGTAGGTCTCAGTGATGTGGGTGTGACTTGCATTACTACCTCCCTGCTATGTCTCAAGTAGGTCTCAGTGATGTGGGTGTGACTTGCATTACTACCTCCCTGCTACTTCTCATGTAGGTATCAGTGATGTGGGTGTGACTTGCATTACTACCTCCCTGCTATGTCTCATGTAGGTCTCAGTGATGTGGGTGTGACTTGCATTACTACCTCCCCTCTATGTCTCAGTAGCATTGATGTGGGTGTGACTTGCATTACTACCTCCCTGCTACTTCTCATGTAGGTCTCAGCTGATGTGGGTGTGACTTGCATTACTACCTCCCTGCTATTTCTCATGTAGGTCTCAGTGGTGTGGGTGTGACTTGCATTACTACCTCCCTGCTACGTCTCAGTGATGTGGGTGTGACTTGCATTACTACCTCCCTGCTATGTCTCATGTAGGTCTCAGCGATGTGAGTGTGACTTGCATTACTACCTCCCTGCTACTTCTCATGTAGGTCTCAGCGATGTGGGTGTGACTTGCATTACTACCTCCCTGCTACTTCTCATGTAGTTCCCAGCGATGTGGGTGTGACTTGCATTACTACCTCCCTGCTACTTCTCACGTAGGTCTCAGTGATGTGGGTGTGACTTGCATTATTACCTCCCTGCTACTTCTCATGTAGGTCTCAGCGATGTGGGTGTGACTTGCATTACTACCTCCCTGCTACTTCTTATGTAGGTCTCAGTGATGTGGGTGTGACTTGCATTACTACCTCCCTGCTATGTCTCATGTAGGTCTCAGTGATGTGGGTGTGACTTGCATTACTACCTCCCTGCTACTTCTCATATAGGTCTCAGCGATGTGGGTGTGACTTGCATTACTACCTCCCTGCTACTTCTCATATAGGTCTCAGCGTTGTGGGTGTGACTTGCATTACTACCTCCCTGCTACTTCTCATTTAGGTCTCAATGATGTGGGTGTGACTTGCATTACTACCTCCCTGCTATGTCTCATGTAGGTCTCAGTGATGTGGCTGTGACTTGCATTACTACCTCCCTGCTACTTCTCATGTAGGTATCAGTGATGTGGGTGTGACTTGCATTACTACCTCCCTGCTACTTCTCACGTAGGTCTCAGTGATGTGGGTGTGACTTGCATTACTACCTCCCTGCTACTTCTCATGTAGGTATCAGTGATGTGGGTGTGACTTGCATTACTACCTCCCTGCTACTTCTCATGTAGGTATCAGTGATGTGGGTGTGACTTGCATTACTACCTCCCTGCTACTTCTCATTTAGGTCTCAGTGATGTGGGTGTGACTTGCATTACTACCTCCCTGCTATGTCTCATGTAGGTCTCAGTGATGTGGGTGTGACTTGCATTACTACCTTCCTACTACTTCTCATGTAGGTCTCAGTGATGTGGGTGTGACTTGCATTACAACCTCCCTGCTACGTCTCATGTAGGTCTCAGTGATGTGGGTTTGAGTTGCATTACTACCTCCCTGCTATGTCTCATGTAGGTCTCAGTGATGTGGGTGTGACTTGCATTACTACCTCCCTGCTACTTCTCATGTAGGTCTCAGTGATGTGGGTGTGACTTGCATTACTACCTCCCTGCTACGTCTCATGTAGGTATCAGTGATGTGGGTGTGACTTGCATTACTACCTCCCTGCTACGACTCATGTAGGTCTCTGTGATGTGGGTGTGACTTGCATTACTACCTCCCTGCTACTTCTCATGTAGGTCTCAGTGATGTGGGTGTGACTTGCATTACAACCTCCCTGCTACGTCTCATGTAGGTCTCAGTGATGTGGGTTTGAGTTGCATTACCACCTCCCTGCTATGTCTCATGTAGGTCTCAGTGATGTGGGTGTGACTTGCATTATAACCTCCCTGCTACTTCTCATATAGGTCTGAGTGATGTGGGTGTGACTTGCATTATAACCTCCCTGCTACTTCTCATGTAGGTCTCAGTGATGTGGGTTTGAGTTGCATTACTACCTCCCTGCTATGTCTCATGTAGGTCTCAGTGATGTGGATTTGAGTTGCATTACTACCTCCCTGCTAAGTCTCATGTAGGTCTCAGTGATGTGGGTGTGACTTGCATTATAACCTCCCTGCTACGTCTCATATAGGTCTCAGTGATGTGGGTGTGACTTGCATTATAACCTCCCTGCTACTTCTCATATAGGTCTCAGTGATGTGGGTGTGACTTGCATTATAACCTCCCTGCTACGTCTCATGTAGGTCTCAGTGATGTGGGTGTGACTTGCATTACTACCTCCCTGCTATGTCTCATGTAGGTCTCAGTGATGTGGGTGTGACTTGCATTATAACCTCCCTGCTACGTCTCATATAGGTCTCAGTGATGTGGGTGTGACTTGCATTATAACCTCCCTGCTACTTCTCATATAGGTCTCAGTGATGTGGGTGTGACTTGCATTATAACCTCCCTGCTACGTCTCATGTAGGTCTCAGTGATGTGGGTGTGACTTGCATTATAACCTCCCTGCTACTTCTCATATAGGTCTCAGTGATGTGGGTGTGACTTGCATTATAACCTCCCTGCTACGTCTCATGTAGGTCTCAGTGATGTGGGTGTGACTTGCATTACTACCTCCCTGCTACGCCTCATGTAGGTATCAGTGATGTGGGTGTGACTTGCATTACTACCTCCCTGCTACGTCTCATGTAGGTCTCAGTGATGTGGGTGTGCACCCGATACTATGCCACTGTGTCAGTCTCACGTCTCTCGTGCTCTCCGGGATCAAAGTACTCACATCAGAACCCTTCCTCCACATCATCTCAGGTAAAACAACTCTCATATTTAACTAAGGTGAATTCATTGCTGTGTATTGAGAGGTTAAGATTTTAGAATGTAAAATGTAATTGTTTCTGTTGTAAATAGTGAACAATTAGTTATAAGAAGCTAGAGTAATTTAGACAAATGACATAGAATGTATTTTTGACATAGCCGAGAATGTCATTGTTATTTAGATTTACCAATTCCTCTGTAATTGTAATATGAAATACGATATGAAAAGAAACAGTGTTTTGTATGTACTAGACAAAATAGCTGCTACCCCCTCCCAATAAAACCTATTTGTTTAATACTAAACATTGGTGTTTTCTGATGGCATCTTATAAGTTTGAAAATTCCATAAAATATGCAGCTTTCTGTATTGACTCAAACCACCTCCCACCCAGCCAATACATGGTGTGGCACTTCAAATTTTGAGTGATCGAAAATGGTGTCCAAAACCACGGCCAATAGCCAACTGCTGCGACATGGTTGCCAAGACATTACCCACCATGTGGCCCAGTTGTCATATCCACAAAATTGTCAGCGTGCCTTAATATCTGTTCCACTTGGTAGGTGGTACCATTGTAGAAATTTATAAGGCTATGTGGTTTTGTGACTTTGTGAACTTATATGACCAATCCTAAAGAGACTTGATCGTAGTTTGTTGCGGCAGTGATTACTCCACGGTGGTGTTCAACAGGGCTGTCTCGCTGGAGGAAGTGTCAAGCCCTGCTGCGCCTGAAGATGCACGAGAGACTCTCCAGTGATGAGGTATGGTCCAAGCAATACACTGTGTCCAAGGGGGTACTGCTGATTACATCAGTCTCAGTACCCCCTGACTTATTGCCTTGTTGAAAAGCTGACGTTAAGTTGAGGCTGTTATCCAGTCATCTTGTTGTTGTTCTAGATATACCACATATAGGTATAGGTTTTAGCCAATCGTGGTTGATGTTACATGTAATGTTCGGGAAGTAATAGTAATTAGTATAATGTGTACTACCACGGAATGGTCTGACTGGTGGTAATTATTGGGATTGCCTGTAGTTGACCTTTGATATGGGGCATGGATGAATATGCGCATGCTTACACACAAGCACACACACGCACACGCATGCAACACACACACACACACACACACACACACATTTTGCCATATTCCCCATGTAAAAAGGCTATTTTCTCAGCAACACTGATCATATTTCTCAAGATGTTTCCCAGAATACGTTCTCTTTAATATTGTCAGTCAATTTTTTTCCTTTGTGCAACTTTTATTGGTTTCACGCTGAACCCATCCTCGCAAGCCAGGACTGTTTGCCAAGCAAAAGTAGCCCTGGCTGATCCTCTACGCGAAGTGCGGAAGTTAGCCGAGTCAAACTAGTTATTGACTTTCGCCATTCGCGACTGCATCACCCGTGAGAACAGCGCAAATACCCGCCCCAATTTGAAGACGGATAAACGACTTCTGGGAATCCCAATATATAATGACCCGTTCGCCCATTAGCACAAACAGCTTAGCGGTATTGTGTATTCGAATGATTGCTTCTACTTCCTAAACATTGCATGTTGCCACGGTTGGTTGAAATTAGTTTTATTATGACCACCTGACCCGAGAAGATCTACTGATCTAGTGAGCGATTTGATAGGCTGAGCTTAAATTCAGAGTTTCGCAAAGCGATCAGCCAGGGGTACTGCTGGCTGGGACTGACGTAATCGGCAGCAGCGACCCCTGGCACGCGAGGATGGCTGAACCTGCTAAATGGCGATCCAAGAAAAAAAGGTAAAATTTACTTAAAAAAAGTAACAAAGAGGAACCATTTGACTAAGTAGTTTGTTAACACCCTTTACATGTTTGTTCCAGGAATTCTATGCAGCCTATGTGGCGACTCGTTCGACCAGCTATGCCCCCAGTTTACGATGGCTCGACCTGGAGTATTGCGACAAGATCAACGACAGAAATCGCAGAAATTGTCGCCGTGTGCCGGGGCACACTGAAGTTGCATGATTATTACAGGGAAGACGTTGAACCGGCATGGGTCACCTGTCGCAAGGGAAGTGTATACCTTGCAAAGGCTATGTTGTGAATGATTTTTGTCCTCATCACAGTGGCTCTATGCAAAGCTTTAATCGTCTGTGATAAGCATTTTTTTTCATGAAATCTACTTTTGTGGATTATACGTAAAACAGATAATCCGAGCCAGGACACAAAGGGAAGACGTAAATATTTGTGTAACTAAAGTTTGCTGTTTTTGTTGTTGCCAGTGTTGGCATAATCACGAGAACTTCACACTTGCACGATTTTGTATAAGGATTAGATGTATAGTTTGGTGGAGGCTGACAAGTATGATGTTCTTTAAACCATTCTTTTAATTGTCAGTCAAGGCATGGTTTAAACAATATGCACATGAGAATGTGTATCATCATGTCCAACTTTGAGGGGGGTCAGGGATCTTTTCACTTGTCACATTCAGAAAGATGTTTGTTTTAAAATCATGAACCACAATCTTGTGACCCGACACAAACTGGAAGATTACTTGTTATTGTAGTTGATTGTTGAGCCAGCCATATTCCATGCTTTCACTCCAAAGAACTACACATGAAACAGTAGTCAGGTTCAACAAGCATTTTCAATTGTTTTACACTACTGTTTCACTTTGGATAAGTTGAACGGTCATGTCTTGCCATTTCCATTAACCCAGGAGTGTTAAAGAATTACATGTGGCAGCTGCACAAATATGAATCGGCAGATTGTATATTGACATGTAACTATACGGAGTCACTCTAAATGTGTTGACATTTTTGTGATTTCTATATACTAACTTATTAATGTTCTTGTTACTAGTTGTAAATGTGCATTGCTTTGATTGTTTGGTCAATTTCAATTTATTGTAACATTTGGTGTTTTTTCTTAATGCTACATAGCCAAGGCTAAAGAAGTGTGACCCGTGACATCAGCTTATTCTAGCACAGTTGTAGTGTGTTTTACATTGGAGCCTGTTGTGGATTTCTTAATTTACCAGCATCCATAAAACACAACACAATAGTTATAATCCATAGGCATTACCAAGGACTTAACAGGTAATCAAGCAAATTCCCCTTATTTATTTCTACACTTGAATCTTACTTTATGATCACCTAACTGATACAGCTGCCATGCAATTTTGGTCACCCTAGGACAGTCCGAAATCAGTTATGAAACAGTGAAGTATCAGAAGTTAGTTCTGCTAACACAGTCAGTCAGTTCTGTTGCTGTTCTATATTTAGCCGTCCCGTGAGGTTCCATTGTACACATCACGGGGATTGCTGTCAAATCTAACTAAGAGATAAAAACAATGTTTCTGTTCATAAACATGGTAAGATTTGTATTATTTCAGTATTTCTGTGATATTTCGCAATATTTTATTTTGTGCGTTTTTTAAATGTTTATAATATCTGTGAATGTATTTGTGACTGTATGTAATACTATATATGTGATTGTGTAATTTTGTGTGAATACAGAGATGTGATGCCTCTTTCATGTCTGTGTGAAGGAATCAGCAGCAAATCTAAAAGTATTGCATATGTTATTGTAATAAATAACAACAAACAGTGCTAGTAGTTTCACTATTACTACAATCAATCATTTAGGAAATAAAAAGGATAACAAATCACAGATATGATCATAGATAGTGAATAAAGGTTGAAGTAAATATAACATATTCATTGGGCAAACAGCAAACCATCGGAAAGGTTCCATGTGTGTAAACATCTTTACTATACATATATATTAACATGTCTTACTATGAAAATTACACTCCCCATATTTGGTCATTTTCAGCTGTACCCATAACATTGACAGATTTAGAGACACGCAACAGTGATAATAGATGTTAAAAGCCAACTGTGGCATATAACTTTTAAAAAACATCACAACATTAAAACTGTATAGGGCTTTTGTTACAGCGTAACGTAACAAAAACAAGGTAGAATATATGTGCAACAATTAAAAGTTGTTATGCTATCATACATTCTATATAAAAATAAAGCCATAAATATATTACAACTAATAAAATAAAACATACTAAAATATACTATATATAAGAACTACTACAATATTACTATGGTCATAAACCATCTTATTCAAGATTTTGTTCAAGAGAGAAATATGCTAATAATTAAACAAGCCTCTTAAATAAGACGGGTAAGCAGAATATAGCCTGTGCTATGCTTGATCAAACAAAGTAACATTTCTGGTGTCGATACAATAAACTAAGACAATGTAATAATTCTTTTACAACAATATCACAATAAGATGCTTTAAATACAGCCTGTTATTAATCTCCTAGAATGTGTATTTACTATTCTTATAAGTACTCACAGTTGGACAGTACTTAAGAATGCTAGAATTTTAAAAATACAGAGGTCTATTGCTCCTAGTCCTAGTACTGCCACCATGAAACATAAATTAAACTTATAAACAATCGAACCAAAATTCTACTTTGGTGGTTCATTCTTGTCTTTTGTCAACATTTTCAAGTTTACTCGAGCTTGATATCCTGCGTGTATTTTGGGGTTTTCATGTCTTTGGCTCCATTTCTGTTCATGGATCTCTTCCTTAGATGGCGCCCTGAAGGTAAGCACAAGTAACCTTTAACCCTAGCTAATGCTAATAAACCATGGCAATGCAGTGACGCATCTTATTCCAGATTCATTGCACAGTTGTGCTTCTATGTTAATTTATTTTCCGTCACCAAGTCTTTCAAAATACGCCTGTAGTGGACAAACATGAGGAGAACTTTACACAAAACAAGTGACAGTTATTACAGTGTCCATAGTTTGCCATAGCATCCATTTCCTCCCTGGTGGCAACAATTTGGGGTCCTCGACCAACTGGATTATAACCGAATCCGCATTATAACGAGGCATGATTATATACCCCAGATAGCATGCAAACGTTAATATAACGTTAATGTAACGTGTGCAGAAACGTTTGTTTAACGTTTAATGCAAACGTTAATTTTGCGTTATTTTGCTCGTTTTTTTAATGTTAATCTAACGTTTTATTTCTAACCAAAACGAAACGTTAAACTAACGTTAATGTAACCGTTGCAGAAACGTTAATTTAACGTTTAATGCAAACGTTAGTTTAACGTTATTTTGTTCGTTTCTTTAACGTTAATCTAACAAATATGTAACGTTAAACTAACGTTAATGTAACCGTTGCAGAAACGTTAGTTTAACGTTGAATGGGAACGTTCGTTTACCGTTATTTTGCTCGTTACTTTAACGTTAATCTAACGTTTCATTTAACGTTTAATTTCTAACCAGAATGTAACAGTAAACTAACGATTTTGTAACGTTAGCAGAAACGTTAGTTTAACGTTATTTTAGTCGTTTGTTTAACGTTTAACTAACGTTTAATTTCTAACGAAATTGTAACGTTAAACTGACGTTAATGTAAATGTTACAGAAACGTTAGCTTAACGTTCATTTAATGTTTAATTTCTAACCAGAATGTAACAGTAAACTAACGTTTTTATAACATTAGCAGAAACGTTAGTTTACTGTTACATTAACGTTAACTGAAATAACGTTAAACTAACGTTTTTGTAACATTAGCAGAAACGTTAGTTTAACGTTATTTCAGTCGTTTGCTTAACGTTTACCTAACGTTTCATTTCTAACGAAAATGTAACGTTGAACTGACATTAATGTATAACCTACGTTCTAACCATAATTTAGCGCAATTCAACCCATTTCCTATAGCACCTGCGCATTTGATATATTGTAACACATGGCCATTCTTGGTATACGTACGTGCAACTGTTTTCACTTTATATACACAAGAAAAGAGTATTTTAAGTGTGACGTTTTATGATGTACCAACTGAACGGACTGACTATGAATCGTGGCTAGTTTGCATAGTAACACAAGACAAGTGTATTTTTGTGTAAAAGCTTTATATAAAGCTGAATTTATTATGAGGGGACCAACCACACATGGGTGGGAGACCCACCAAATAGAAATTAAAAAAATTGCAGTATTGGATAAAGAAACCAGTCCTATATATAGTTTCCGTGAGTGGCCTTCATGGCACCGCGATTACTTCGGTTCGCTTCCTCTCTTCTTTCTCCTTCCAGCCGACGTCCCTCTCCGTAGCAAACTTTAACCACATCTTCACCTCCTGTTCCACCTCTTTGTCTGTTGCCTTGGCAGTCAAGACGTGTTTGCGCCCAGCTCCTGTGTGTTTAAACAATTATCAAGTAAACGATCCAGATCACAAGTGATGCTGTAGTGATCTAGATTACAGTTTATGGCACTCGCTTATAGTTATGGTGCATCATAATCAAAACCATGGAAGTTTTAGATCAACTTACCCCATAAACGCAATAGTTATGTAATCAAAAGTATCATGACGTCATCGAAATTACTTTATATTGCAAATAACCAAACTTATTTGATAAAATTAATCTTATCTACATGAATGTGTAAAAATAAAAAAGGTTAATGTATATTTATTGTGCATGCGCGTGTATCGGTATGCATATTGAATCCCTCTTTTTGTGAACCTCCTTTCTCCAAAAAGTGAACCCCCTCAAAATTGCATCTTTAAAATGTGAACCTCTAATTGCATTCCATGTTTCTCAAAAAGCGTTACCCCCCCCCTCCTAAAAGCTGCTGGACAATGTTCAAGCATTACAAGGAATGCCAAGAATGCCTGATTTGTGCAGATGATAAAGGGAGAACCGTTATCTATTAAGTGATCATCACTGAATGTATGGGAGCCTGGCTGAGGGGTCTGTCCCCAATGCCATGTGTGAAAAGGGCAGTCACTAGAGGAATGTGTGTCAAAGGACCATTGCATCCAAGTAGCCATGCTGAAGGACTTCTCACTATCCCAGGGTCTCCTGTTATGAAAACGTAAAATTATTAGTCCTAATTGTAGTCACTCAGAGGTGACAGATGCAGACAAAATACTGGTGAATGAACGGGGGGACGATGATTTAACAATTATGAGCACATAAATTAAGCCATATAAAATAATTCATTATTTTTCATCAGAACTCTGTTAAAGGTAAACGAAAGGTGCGGCTTTTTAGCTTTTTAGTTTGCTGATTAAATTAAGTACCGACTGTTAAAGAGGCTATTCTCAACAATCAATAACTTAAGATGTGTAGCGAGTGTATATCTTACAATCTGCAAACCAGGTAGACAAACTCATCTGGCTTAACACGAATCATAATTTTCAACTATTGAGCTGGAATGCGAAAAGCTTAGCTTCACCTATTTTAAAATGCGCGTGCTGATGACAAATCGTGTAATTGTGTGGCTGTATGGTTGCATGGGTTAATGCATGATTACGAAAAATCCGTACTGGTAGACAGCCTTACTCTGGGACACTGTCTAGCCCATTACACAAATCTGGGGAATAGTCTGGCTGTCGTCTTCCAGTCACCTCCTGGTGTGATTAATCACTCAGCATATCAGACTCCCCACTCCCCCTAATTTTGAGGGGGAGTGGGAGTCTGATATGCTGGCTTAACAGTTCAGTTAACCTGATATATCAACTTGCACAACCCATGCCTTATGCATACATTCAATGTCATAATGCTAGGGTTGCCTACCTGACAAACATAATTTCCATAATGACCCCCACCTCCCGTCGCACCCTCCCCCCCGTCGCATCCCGCCCCGCTCCCCGGTCCACAAGGTTGCCAATCAAACCTTTCTCTGGAGTAGATATAACGACAAGCCCAGCCTGTTCACAGTGCGTGGGAATCCAGGAAGTTACCAATTTAATCATCAAAAGTAGATATACGTTGTTTCAACATAATTATTGTGTTTCTACACTGTAACTCCTGTCGGCAGTTAAGGTCGTAGGTTAGCACTTCAAAGGGATGCTTGTTTAGCAACATCCAATAGGTTACATTGTGTTAATTACAGCTGTCAAAGTGCATGCATGGCCAGACATGCCCCGCTTCTAAATTTATAACACATAGCAGGAAACATTATAATTATTACAAACAGTCATTGACAAAGTTAAATTGTTGTATTCAAATAAAAACCTTTGAATACAAATAATGATATAGTTTTATATTGCAATTGCAACAATTATAATACTCATTTTATATTCTTTTAATACATTTTATAATGATATTCATAACTTTCAGAAAACCATAACTATTTAATGTAATTTAATGGTTCTATCTTAATTTATTTCTTTCATTATATAACTCTACACCTGTACATTGTATTAATGTCTAGACGCGCATTAATGACACTGATATTTTTTGCCGCTGTAATTGCTGTTGACTGACAGTTGCAGACATAATAATATGCCCACGTTCCATGTGCCACTGCAGTCATCAGCAGGCTTGCTGGCAGTCAAAGGTGTAACTTTGTACACAGGCACGGCATTGGATGACGTCACCATAGACTTTGTAGAACTTGTAGTAGACTAAATATTTGTTGATAAATTGTAACAAGTAAAAAGATGACAGTTTCTTCAGGGCATCTCGAGCAGTATTATTTATAAATTAAGCAATTGTTTAATGTGTATCATTTTCTGTAGTCAGATATTTGTATTCCCATAATACGGCGGCAGTTTCCGTAATACATATACTAGATTTAACGAATCTAAACACGATTAAAACAGACTTTCTATGGCTATGCCATTCAAACAGCTACTGACACTGTCTACTGGCTGTGATCAGCCTCAGAAACCTCATTAATCCTTCTCTACCACCATCTGGTCAGCCGTACACTGCTCCTGAGGTCGACATACAATTAAGTCTCCGTCTTCCCATTTTCCTAGTTATCAGTAATCAAAGTCATTACTAAATAACTATACCCAAACATGTAAATCAGTTTACATCGAAAGATGCACAATTCTCTTTCCCATATCATGGTACAATTATAAATTGAAAGTATTGCTTTATAATGTATAAAATATACGGGTGTAGGTGGAACTTACCCAAACAGCATGTGGTGTTACCGTAACATTAAACGTTGGCACACTGACTGTGGCAGTTGGTGGCAGTTATTCCCGCCCACTGACCACACGTGATCACTGTGCCTTGAGTAAAATTTAGATTTAAACAACTCAATACTTATTAATAAGACCAGCAACCTGTAAAGTAAGTAGAACTAGCTACAAGAGAAATAAGTAGAATAATAAATTATTAATGAAATATATTCTCCAAGATTTGTTAAGTTACCTTGGGTGCTGCCATGTGTGATGATTTTTTAAACTAGACCACCTGCCAACTACTATACGGGACGACGTGACAGTATTCCATACGTGTGCGAATACTATATTTAGAATAGGGCGTATATACCTCATCATTGCATACTACTAAATATTAATAAGTATATTTTGCTAATTACATCGCCTGGAGTGACTTAAATTAGAAGTCCTGCTGTGTAATGGCAGTCTTCCGCACTTGTGGCAGTATATTTAACAAGATTGCCATCCAGAGAATTAACTCTAGATGGCAGGTGGACAAGGAAGCCCTTTGGCTTATCTAGAGTCCAACCCATATATATATATATATATATATATATATATATATATAGTTAAATTCACGCCTTTGGTTCGCTGAAGTAGAATGAGTACGCTATTTACAGATAATTTCACTGAATTTGTCCAGCATTTGAAGACATAGCTGCACGGTAATTTGTTGAAATCCAAAGACACAGTTTTTTGCAGTTTGCCAAACAAACTTTTATTCGTATATACACACAGCCTGTATGGATATAGATACTAATTCGTTTTTATTATATAATATTTTTTTATCATTATAACTCCTGATCATTGAAACCGTGCACACCGTTTCGACATATGTGAATGTCAAAATCCGGAGTGTTTGTTAAAATAATAATTTACTTCCAACATAACTGAAATCCAGAGATGTTATCTAGTTAGACAAATGGGTATTCCATGACTGTACTCCCCTCAGACACTATCCATGTTGGTGGTCACCGATATCACTAGAAGAGCTTCTTCTTTGTTTGTTGTATCCAGCTCTGGTTGATTGCAGAAGCTTGTTTATTGCACTTAATGACGCTCCCCTGCTGACATCAAATGAGTGTTGGAGCTCTGTCCCAGTGGCTTGTCCCATAAAGGCACTGTTCACCCCTTGAGTGGAGTAGTGGATGTAATATTTACCCTAACAAATAGGGCAGTATATTATTTCAGGCCTCTGTCCAGCAGCACTTATAGGCTTACACTTTGATGAAGTCCTCAGATAAAACTCAGTCTAAGATGGTATGAGATAGCTCCTGCCTGGTGCAAGGATTAATGGATAATTGGATTAACGGTTTTCAACTTCTACAGGTGATTGCAATTGTACCAGCATTTCCAACACAAATACCACCCGCACACACGCACTCTCGCACGCACGTGCGCGCATACACGCGCACACGCGCACACGCACACGCGCACACGCGCACACGCACACACGCACATACACACACACAATGAATATGCACACATTGGTATAACGTTGGCCCTACATAAATACCACACAAACGTGTAACATGACGCTTGTATAGTTTCACTGTACAGTAAAAACGCGAAAAAGTGTATATAATTACAAAGGTTTGGTCTCCGTGATATAGCGTCTTCTGTATTGTCGGTAGTTTTGACAAAAGTTGTCCCATCCATATTTTGTCCTTGTAACTATTGCCTAAGAAAAGATACGGCATTTAATGTAACAATAAAAGTGTTTATTTAAAATAGGCATTTTGACGCAACTGTCCGGCAAATATGAAAGACTTTAGTGTATGCTACATGTTTTTATTGTGTTGGTTCAAATAGTGGTACAAATTGGTGTAATCTCCGTAATGGATTTGAACCGCACATGACACGGGAAACCGTTATGTGAATAAAGAAGATACATTACCATGGCAATTGAGATTTATTAAAATTTTAATTAAAAGAAACATATTATCCTAATTACAACCGTTACTTCTGCAGACTTCGTCAAAGTTGACTTTGAAAATTGTGGCAAAACCCGTTACGGAGATGACGCTTTCTTTTCAGGATATTTTTCCAAGGAACAATCTACAGCTGTATTTGTTTTACTTGGCTATTTGATATGTTATTCATCCTAGGAAACTATATTATTTGGCATGTTAATCGATTTCCTGTTGCAACGCAATAATGCGCAATTGCGGATAGCGGGTTGTTTTTTATCTCCGTAACGCATCATCTCCGTAACGCTTCGCTCTTGGAAACCGGATAACCAGAAGACCAGTACTGTCACTGGCCGTTTCAATGTAGAAAAACCATTACTGTCAGCAGTTTAACCAACAAGTGCATTTGCATGAATCTCGGCATAATAGTTTTGCTCTCTCCAAATTATTAATGATTTGACAATAAATTATGTAAGGAACGTTCTTTATCCCCACAAGATGGTGTATAATATTAAAAAATGGGTTCATGAAAGTTACTGTTTCAATTATTACTTGAATAAACAAAATTATTAAATTATATATGACGGGCAGGCACATATGCAATGCCACTGACAGGATGTCTCGGGACAATGCAGTTTTCCGATGTGATCTGCGTGACGTTGAGTTGAGTTTACGTCTTATGTTATCCAATAATAAAGCCATTAACTAATTAAACCAGCTGTATATTATTGATTTTAACTAGTTGTCGTATCTGTAGTAAAATGGAAAATGAGAGTTTGCCATCCTAATGCAGTGATGCTATATTTAATTTATAGTGAAACGATCGATATACCACTTCTCTGTTACACCAACAATATAATTATAATAATGATACTTTAACACAAGTAGTAAAGCGCCGGAACCGGGGGGGGGGGGGCTTTTGGGGGGGGGGGGTCTTTTGAGGAGGGGGCTGAACCATTTCAATTCAATCCAATAACTAACATTCCGAGAACGGTAGAGGTCTAACTAAAACGAAGACGTAACGTAACGTTAAAGGAACGTCTATATTATTAAAAAGTCTTTCTTTGTATGTGTGTATGTGCGTACGTTCGTACGTATGTATGCATGCATGCATGTTTGTTTGTTTGCACCACCACATCTCCGTTAGTTTTGCATGTATCGGGCTGAAATGTTGCGTGTGATCTAGCGGACCCATTGGGGTGTTCGTAGATTTTGACATTTTCGAAACTCGTCCGGGGGGTGGAGAACCGATAGGGGCTCAATATTTCAAAAGGGTGTACGTGAAGTTGCAGCCGTGGAATTTCATGTTTTTGTATATCATCGTAAAGATAATTAAGTTATAAGTTATTAACATTTCAAAATCGTGAACGCGTAACACTGCCACAACTCTGCCTGTTGCTGGCCAAGTCAGCTTGAGCGCGGAGCGCGTGTCTATTTCTTTAAAAAACAAAAACAAAAAACAAAGTAACATTCCAGCATATAGGCCAGGTTTGTTCTACAACTAGGCCAGTAACCAGGTACCATTTATCAATGTGTGTAGGCTAGAAACATCTGGGATTGGTTTGGTCGGTTTGGTGTGGGTGAGATTAAAATGTAGGGCATTTGAGGTTTGGTCTAATTTTAGTATTCATAATATTATTATTCATGATTTCAGGATGGATCACATTCCAGTGTACAAGATTGTGAGAGTGCTTCCTAAGATTTTATTTATAGATATAATTACACGTGGTTTTATCTGGACAATTTCTTTTTCTCCCGTGCAAAGCCGAGCAACTAGAACATTCATCTGGGGCAGTGGGGATCTCAAGGATTGCAATTTTCAAAACAGTATTTGAGCGAGCGACTGCCGTTTTTCCCTGAGCAACGCCGGGCAACTCGGCTAGTTATAGATGATATCTAACTAGCCGAGTTTAATATATTTTATTGTTTTAATAGCTTGCGTGTATACTTGTGTTCCGGCAACGTTAGTGAGATCAAAACGTTTCTAATCAAATCAAAAACTAACGTTCCGGAAACGATAGAAATCGAACAGTTTAAAACCAAACCAAAAACTAACGTCCCGGCAACGTTAGAAATCAAACAGTTTAAAATCAAACCAAAACCTAACGTTCCGGCAACGTTAGAGATGTAACTGTTTAAAATCAAACCCAAAACTAACGTTCCGGCAACGCTAGAGATCAAACAGTTTCAAATCAAACCAAAAACTAACGTTCCTACAACGTTATAGATCTAACCGCTTAAAATCAAACCAAAAACGAACGTTTCGGCAACGTTAGAGATCTAACAGTTTCAAATCAAACCTAAAACGAACGTTCCAGCAAAGTTAGAGATCTAATTGTTTAACATCAAACTAAAAACGAACGTTCCGGCAAAGTTAGAGATCTAACTGTTTAACATCAAACTAAAAACGAACGTTCCGGCAACTTTAGAGATTTAACTGTTTTAAATCAAACCAAAGAGGAACGTTCCGGCAACGTTAGAGATCTAACTGTTTAACATCAGACTAAAAACGAACGTTCCGGCAAAGTTAGAGATCAAACAATTTCAAATCATACAAAAAACTAACGTTCCGACAACGTTGGAGATTTAATTGTTTTAAATCAAACCAAAAAGGAACGTTCCGGAAACGTTAGCGATCTAACTGTTTTAAATCATACCAAAAACCAACGTTTCGACAACGTTAGAGATCTAACTGTTTTAAATTAAACCAAAAACTAACGTTCCAGCAACGTTAGAGATTAAACAGTTTCAAATCAAACAAAAAACTAACGTTCCGACAACGTTAGAGATATAACTGTTTAAAATCAAACCAAAACCTAACGTTCCGGCAACGTTAGAGATCAAACAGTTTCAAATCAAACCAAAAACTAACGTTCCGACTACGTTAGAGATCTAACTGTTTAAAATCAAACCAAAAACGAACGTACCGACAACGTTAGAGATCTAACTGTTTTAAGTCAAACCAAAAACGAACGTTTCGGCAACGTTAGAGATCTAACTGTTTAAAATCAAACCGAAAACTAACGTTCCGGCAACGTTAGAGATCTAACTGTTTTAAATCAAACCCAAAATGGACGTTCCGGCAACGTTAGAGATCTAACTGTTTAAAATCAAACCAAAAACTAACGTCCCGGCAACGTTAGAGATCAAACCGTTTTAAATTAAACCAAAAACGAACGTTCTGGCAACGTTAGAAATCAAGCAGTTTCAAACCAAACCAAAAACTAACGTTCCGGAAACGTTAGAGATCTAACAGTAACCAAAATCGAACTGTTCTAACCAAATGCAAACGTTATATTAACGTTTACCTGCTATCTGGGATACAGCTATACTATGTACATATTATCAACTGGACTAGTGCCACTGCAGATGAAAATCATCCAGGAATTTTGAGCTTCCAGTAATGAACAATAGTGTGCCCATTCCTATTATCTACAAACATAACGGCAGCTCTGTTAACAAGTCCAGTTTACCTGTTTGACAAGTTACACAAAAGGTTTCATGTGATAATCCAATAATACGTACCTCCTCATGTGTCGAGAGGAAGCACTATCAAAATTATGATCATCTCCCCCCTCATCCAACCACCTGCGCATCATACCCAGTGAATGAGAACATAACCAGAATATGACTCAATACAACTCATACTACCAACTGGTGGTCACTAAGTTTGCAAAGAACTGGGTGGTGTTAGGGTGTGAGTTTGTACACCACGTACTGGTGGTGTTAGGGTGTGGGTTTGTACACTATGTATTGGTGGTGTTAGGGTGTGGGTTCGTACACCACGTATTGGTGGGGTTAGGGTGTGGGTTTGTACACTATGTATTGGTGGTGTTAGGGTGTGGGTTTGTACACCACGTATTGGTGGGGTTAGGGTGTGGGTTTGTACACAATGTATTGGTGGGGTTATGGTGTAGGTTTGTACACCACGTATTGGTGGGGTTAGGGTGAGGGTTTGTACACCACGTATTGGTGGGGTTAGGGTGTGAGTTTGTACCAATGTGAAACGTTTGAAGTTTTGTACTTTTCGAACTTACAAGACCTCGTCTAAACCTGGAATTATGCATGATTATATATGTATTTAAATAATTTAACCTCCCACCATTTTTAAGGTCACCTCAAACCAACCTTCTTGTCAAGGGTCTTCACTTCCCATCTCTCACCAGTTCTATGGGCCAATCTCCTATTTCCCACCTGTAGTTAGGGGCAAACAGTAGTAGCAGAAAACAACTGGGTCTAAAGAATATTTAGAGTGACGAGAGAAGATAGAAAGATGACGGGACTGAGAGAAGAGATTGGCATCAAAAAACACCTAAAGATGAAAGTAGTTGGAAACAGAGTGAGATGGGCAGGACACATGCAAAAAATGAACAAAGACAGACTGTCAAAAAGAGCATGGAAAGCAGAAGAGTGTGGCAAACGACGAAGAGAAGACAAAAGCTGAGATAGAACGGCAGCATGAAGAGGGCAGGTGGGAACAGTCAAGATTGGAAAGTCATTGCAGACAACAGAAAGAGATGGAGGGAAATAATGAGAAAGACAGAAGAAGCTGCTGAGTGATGTGGACCCCATCCTGCAAGGGAGCAAAGGGAAGAAGATGGGGCTAATCTCCCACCAATCCCACCAGTTTCTAGAACCAGTCTCCAATTTCCATCTCTTAGAAATGCCAGATTTTCTGTTGACATGCCATTTTATATTTTAGGCACTTTATGTGGATCCTACCAATCCATTGGAATGTGTGGCAAGCTGGTCACCTGTTTGTGCATATTACCATTAACATATTTAATACAGAATCACCACCATACCAGGAATAATGTATGTGAATACTATTACTGCCATAGCATAGATGCCGGATTTGGGTGGCTTGAGACTCTTACAATGACCGCCTTTTTGACTGGGTAAAATATAATTTATTAGCAACCCTGTGTAAATATGACTGCAAATACAAAATAAATTGTTTTGTTACCGGAACCAATTTCTAGCTGTGAAAATATATTAAATATGTTTTTGTTATATAGGCTCGACCAAGGAATTGTGGGTTACATCTTTGGAAAAGAAAACATTAAAAAAAAATACTGAATGCTTATCTACCCCTAAAATATTTGTTAAATACATGTATATACAGGTACATAAACATGTACATTATAACTTATAAATACAATTTTTTTTATTGTCAAACAGCTTCATCAACGTAGACCAAAAACGGTTAAGATCTATATTAATGTATCGTTAATCAATATAAGCGCAGTCTATTTTTTTAAGCTTGCATCAGTGCCACTGATCTATATAGAATTGGAAACCAGTGAACAGAACAGTGGCCAGTCAGTGCCATTGGGAGTTGTGTACGAGTTGGTTTTGGTAAGATGTGGTCATGCGTTGTAATTTCGTAGTATCAAACAAAAATTTGAAACCAAACATAATGTACGACCATTGAACAAGGCACAGCTGGCATATATAACAAAGACGCCGACTTCGTGTCGCGTACCGTGGGATAACGCAGTCGTTCCACTTCAGTGCGCACGGGTATTGTGAACAAATTCAGACAAACGCCATCTTACCTGATAAACATTTTGTAATACGTTAGGTTACTAAGCTGATCATGAAAAGTGGGTCTTATGATTTTCTTTACAATGTAAACAAGTAAGGCACATATTTTAATTTCTTCTTCGTGTAAATCATTAACGCTTCAACGTGTTATGAGTTTATTTCACATCGACTACACGGCAAGGTGCCTAATGGATGAATCTTGTATACAACTTCGGCTTAGCGGGTTGGACGCACTTCTGTCATAACTACACCGTTTCTAAACACACAAATAACATCTGCTGAATGGATAATGGAATGTATTATTTTACCCTGATGTCCTTGAATTTAGATGATGTAAATGACGTGCTGCTGCTTCTCTAAGCTAGGCCTATGGTGTTGCCATATTCACTGTCATCGGCGTTAGGCGCAGGATTCACTGTCACTGAGTCTCGGACAACGCTCACCACCAACCTCATCCCTGGCCTGGGTCACCACCGATCACATTCATGAACCAGTAATGGATGTAGTTTATTATGACGTTGCTAGGACAACTCAGTTTTGCGTGCGTAGTAATTTTGTGACTGTTTGGATTATAAAAACAATTATGACTAATTCTAGCATGAGCTTTGTCAAATCAAATGAGTCATCGTTTTTGTTTGTCGTTATTTATAAAGTTTGATTACTTGGGAGTTGGACATAACATGAGTACTACTTAGAACAATAGTATAAGCCTAAAACAACTGTGATTCTGAAAACTGTGTATCATTTTGTGTACATTTATATGTCTACAATATATAGTCACAAAGTAAACATCCATATAAAGCACTGTAGTCATAGGCTTAGTTCCCTAAATGTGGATGTCGCACAATTCTGTGCCTGGCACTTTGTCTTTGGTATATTGTGTCATTTTTCTCAAACCTAAAACTGAATGATGACATGCCAACCAGGTTTCTTAACGATAGTACTTGCCAGATCAACATAAACAATTAAAACTTTCACCAAAGCAGTCAGACTGGAAAAGAAAAATGACACTACCACAAGGAGTCTTGTGACTTATGATATTGAACTCCAAATAGTGCTCTCTAGGGCTAACATAGGAACAGCATATTTTCAAAAGTTCTTTTGAGTTAGTGAAACTAATACAGGTTACACATTTTACTCTATGCGTGGGATGTTCTGCTTCCCTTGGTAGCCAGCCGTATAGTCACTATAGGGAGAAGAGACCAATGGCTTATAGTGTCTCTTCTGAAAGACACAGGCAAAGTGGTGTGAACAAAATTGCCCAAGTTGCCCTCGACAGACAGTCCGGCAGTCGACCACCGTGCCCCACTAATAATTGCAACAATGTAATATAGGCCTGACTTTTCCTTAAGACTTTTGTCTATGCCTTGCCTGATATAGGGTAAGCCTTTAAAGCTAGGGCATGTTTTGGCACAGTCCAATATCCCAGCAGAGGCATGGTTCCATGTTATCTAAAAGCTACACATCAAGATTTTAAACTGCCACATACTAACTGCATTACATGTGCATTCCATGACATAATTTGCATATTGCTCTCAAGAAACCAAAGCAATGGCTCCAAATAATGGATTACAACATATTTTCCAATATTGGATGACTTTAACCATAAACGGTGCATGAGCGAGGTAATGTAATGTAACAATTTAAAAAAACTGCTTCATTTCATATTAGTTCATTATTATTGTTAAATAACTTTACAGACTAACAGATAAGACTAATTATTTATTACAGTGTTTATTTGTTTTAATATCGTCTAATATAATAGCCTAAAAAAAGTATGTTTTTGGCAGCTGGGTTTTACGCTTTTCGTTTGAAAGGCCTAAAACTTAGCCTTCAGTCACAGATGTGTACATACCAGTAGTCGTTGGTCCTGTAGATATGCCATCACTCCATCACATAACACATCATATTATACATTCCTTTAATGCAACTGTATTTTATATGTCATTCTCTCTCCTGCAGATTGCTGATTGAACAATGACACAGGTGCTACCCCTGGGAACATTGGCCTGTCTGTCAACTGTACAAACATTACTTCAATACGGAGATGACAGTTCTCAGCGGTTACATCTCTACCTGGTGGCAAGGTTACAAACCGACAGGTTTACCGCAGTTTCGGAAAAGATACTGCAAAGACTGAGACAAGACCATCCGCAGAAGCTAACAAACCAGCTGTTGCTAATTCTTGCTCCACCATCTTTGCGACAACTATCTCTAGCAAAATGTTCGTCAGTGACAGCTCTTGGAATAGAAAAGGTGTTAAAACGGTAAGCATAATCTTAGGCTTTATAAAAATCAGATATTTGCATTTTATTTTTTTCTGAATATTTTCCATTGACCTCTGTGCTTGTATTGTCAGTAATTTTCCTTCATTTCTTTCGTCGGATGCTCACAAAGCCATTGTAATAAATTATAATGATTTAGTCATTCATTTTTTTATGACTACAAGTCATGTCTTGTAGTTCAAATCATTACTTACTTAGGCCTGTTTGCTCGCTGGGAGTATATGCCACTGTTGTCGGTTTTATGCCATTTGCAACGATCTCTCCCAAGTTTTTCCCATCTGCTTTCTTTCACTTTCTGCATCTCTCTGCCATGTGTTTCTTGGTCTTCCTCTTCTTCTCTTCCCTGGGGGTTCCATGTAATTGGTTTTCGTGTGATGTTTGTTGCAGGTTTCCTCAGTGTATGTCCTAACCATCTCCATTTTCTCATCTTAATTTAGTTTTCTATTGGTAGTTGTTTGGTCCATTCTTACAGTGTAGTGTTGGACTGTTGGGATGGGCAAAACACAAAGTTTGATTATTTCTGCTTTTCCCTGCTTCATGAATTCATTGATTGATTTTTAGTATACGCACAAAGATCTATGAAGCACAGAAGCAAACAAATTACACTCGTGTTAGTTTGGGTTGAATGATTCATTTATATGGTGTGGTTGTAGCTCGCTAAACATTATAAACTAAATATTAAACAATTCATATGTTGCTATGTAAATTTGCAATGTTAGACTAAGATCCAACACATTATTGGACGGGATTGCTGTATGAAGCACATTGTATATTTTGCATTTAATTATAATAATAAAGTTACATTAATTCTAGTTTGCTATCAAAGTTGTTTATTTGTGTATTTTTTGCAAAGGTGTTGTTCCTCTGTTATGGAGCAGTGTGGTCTAGCGGCAGTCCACCCTAGAATTTGAGAGGCTTGTGATTCAGTTCCACTTGTCATCATTTCAAGCACCACGAATGCCTTGCATAGGCTTATATATATATAAGACTGCACATTATTCTGTTAATGCATTGATGCGGTACAGTGGCATAATGCTGGCCGTACACTGTACAACTTTTTTTGCGAGTTGCGTGTTTGATCAACTAGCAACAATTTGTCATGTCGAGGGTATGCAATTGGGACACTGTACATTGTACGACTCTAATCAACTGATCATCGTACAACAAAAGTTGTCGCAATTAGTGTGTGCACCGCCACGATCGTAGCGGTAAGTTGTGGAACTGCATTTAAGCGTGCCGTCTGGTGTTGTACTGTTGGGTCTATCATACAATGAATGTTTTTTGTGAGTACCCTTTCAACAGGTTTTCATACAAAACTGGCTCCTCCTGCCACATCTCTATGAAAATCATCTCGCGCTCCTCGTCTAGCCATTCCGCCATGTTGAAAGCCGCTGTAAATATGACCACGAACAGAAATTGCTACACAATCAGTGGCCCCTAGCGTCGACAGATTTCTGTTGACCAGCTGACCATTGTACACTGCGTGACTCTACACGACGTCTCGTCTGACACCATCGCACATTACGCAACTTTTGTTGCTGCAATTAATTTTTCGAATCGGTTCAACAACTGTTGTGCATGGTCAAATCAACACACAACTCTAGTTTTGTTGAGTTGCGAACCATCGTACATTGCACGACTGGTCAACGTTTGTTGATCAAACACGCAACTTGCAACAAAAGTAGTACAGTGGTAACAGTGTACGGCCAGCATAAGGCTGACAATTGAAGTGTATTTTTTTCAGATGCAGGAAGTTGGAGACACTAGACCTGACTGACTGCAATCATCTCATGCATCCACTGGTCTTTAAAGTCTGGGACAATCTAACTTGTAATATGACGTCAGTCAGTCTCGAGTCAACTACAGCCACAGACGCTATTGTACACGTAAGCAAAACTTTTATGTTGCTAGTGTGGAACTGTGAGTTAAGTTCATGTTTCAATGGTCTTAGAACTTATTGTCATGCAACATTTGAACATATTACTTGGAGAACTGTTGGGGACATTATCACGACTAAATAATTCCTGATTCAGTGATTGTTCGAACTCTGCCCAAAGTATACAGTACATTTGCCACTTCTTTTTGGATGTTTCCCAGTTTATTCGCTAGGTGACACCACTAAACTACATGGCCTTCACCTTGCCGATGTTGGTCACGTTACGAAATACACTTGTCACCAGTCAAACTTGGATTTAGGCCGTATTTATTTGTAGATAAAGAACAAAAGCATGCCTAACTCTGACCTACAACTGAGACAACTTCCACACACCGTAAAAAGGACGCGGCAACACTATGAAAAATGGCATCCAATCTGACTCTTGTAAAACTGCACTGCCGGTGGCGATGCCACCGATGTTTACACTTGGTGTTCATTGGCTTTGCTATTTATGCAATTGTTCACGTAATAACAGTGCAGTTTTGACGAACTATTGTTGAATTATTACCAAAGTTGCGTTTACCGTCTCCTATAACTGAGTTGGGTCTAAGAATTCTAATGAACTATGCATTGGAGGCACCTGGCTCGATTGCAATGGAATGGGGAGTGCGCTCAATGTTTATTTGTGGCCGATCCAGCGCAGGAAGGTGGTAACCGAGTCCGCCATCACAGTGCTCTCTTCCAGCTGGTTCCAGTCATTCACAGTGTAGCGCTGTGGTGCAGTGGCTAGAGCTTTGGTGTAGCGCTGTGGTGCAGTGGCTAGAGCTTTGGTGTAGCGCTGTGGTGCAGTGGCTAGAGCTTCGGACTCTCAACCGAGAGAACCCAGGCTCGAATCCTGTGCGGCGGTGTTGAACCTTGGGCAAGTTCGTTCACTATATATTGTTCCAGTTCACTCGGCTGTTTGAATGAGTACCTGGCTACAGACAGTGGTGGATATTTGTGTACGAATAGTTTTCGCGCATTAATTGCAGCATGGCTGGATGCTTCTCAGAGAAGTCGAGATGGTGTTCGATTGAACAGGACTGCCAGGGAGTAAAATGTAAAGCGCTTTGAGCAGTCCTGAGGACTGGATACTGTGCTATATAAGAACTTACCTTTTTACTTTTACAGTCTGTATGAAATAGGAGTGTCTATATTGTTCAGTCATACTGTTTGGCATCTTAAATGGTCTACTATTGTTGGTAGCAGACCTATCTTCTATGTTGTCAGCTACACAGTCCTTGTATTTCTTACCACTTATTTGTCTCTTGTTGATTTTTTCTGGCTCAAGGAAGCGATCAGAAGGCATAGCCGTACCATGAAGATCAGATGGAGCTGTCTTCTGCATTCTTGTAGGCAAAGGAGATTTAGTCTATGTAGCACGGCGGTGACACATCCACTGTCTCTTTGAAATTTTGTGTGATGAAGTGTGCTGTTTATCACCTTTTTTGGCGTTTGTGAACCAGAGGTGTCAAGCTGATAACTTGAACATTTTGGTGAATTGAATCAGCGGTATGGATTTTGAATCGGCAGCCACCGATTCAAAGGCCTTAATTTTGAACACTGCATCATAATTTCTATCCCAATTATTCACTTTCGTTTCCTACAGTTGTTCGCCAGGTTGTTTTAGGAGAGTGACCCACTTTCCTTCTGGCATCCAAGTTAGTGCTGTCAGGCAGTGGCTGTTTTCATTTTTCTTAGGACAAGTCCATTTTCTTTTTTACTTCCATGCTGTTCTTTTCTGCTGTTTAAGATCACCAGAGGCCATTTAATTTTCACAATCCGCCTTAAACACATCAAATGGAATGTGCCTATAGTCTTCAGTTATCGGTTTAATTTACTTTCCATGTTTCACATCCGGAAATAACATCAATAAACTAGTGCATTGTATAATCTCAGTTTACTTCTTAATATATTATATACATATTTGAGCTCCATATCTGCTTGAGTTTCATGAAAGATGTCCATGCTTTTTGTATTACCCTGAAGTTATTTTATATGGTTGTAATGTTCTTTAAGAAAACCACACTAGATTTGGATATGCTGTGGCAGTAGGGGCAATATTATGTATTTAATTAATACTGTCTGTCACACTATTTTAACTTGTCAATAAGGAATTGTAGCAGCCAAAAGAATGTTTATATTGAACCTGTCTATAAATGGGACTTGGGTTTAAGGTACAGACAGCAAGCAGATATTATAATAACTTAATTAATTGTTATCCCCCCAGATAAGGCAAAGTAATCCCTCCATCTCAACTGGAACCATCTTGTTTGGCCTGTGCCAGCCGGTCTAGTGTTTGGCCAGTGCCAGCCGGTCTAGTGTTTGGTCAGTGCCAGCCGGTCTAGTGTTTGGCCAGTGCCAGCCGGTCTAGTGTTTGGCCAGTGCCAGCCGGTCTAGTGTTTGGTCAGTGCCAGCCGGTCTAGTGTTTGGCCAGTGCCAGCCGGTCTAGTGTTTGGCCAGTGCCAGCCGGTCTAGTGTTTGGCCAGTGCCAGTCGGTCTAGTGTTTGGCCAGTGCCAGTCGGTCTAGTGTTTGGCCAGTGCCAGTCGGTCTAGTGTTTGGTCAGTGCCAGCCGGTCTAGTGTTTGGTCAGTGCCAGCCGGTCTAGTGTTTGGCCAGTGCCAGCCGGTCTAGTGTTTGGCCAGTGCCAGCCGGTCTAGTGTTTGGCCAGTGCCAGTCGGTCTAGTGTTTGGCCAGTGCCAGCCGGTCTAGTGTTTGGTCAGTGCCAGCCGGTCTAGTGTTTGGTCAGTGCCAGCCGGTCTAGTGTTTGGCCAGTGCCAGTCGGTCTAGTGTTTGGCCAGTGCCAGTCGGTCTAGTGTTTGGTCAGTGCCAGCCGGTCTAGTGTTTGGCCAGTGCCAGCCGGTCTAGTGTTTGGCCAGTGCCAGTCGGTCTAGTGTTTGGTCACTGCCAGCCGGTCTAGTGTTTGGTCAGTGCCAGCCGGTCTAGTGTTTGGCCAATGCCAGTCAGTCTAGTGTTTGGTCAGTGCCAGCCGGTCTAGTGTTTGGTCAGTGCCAGTCGGTCTAGCGTTTGGCCAGTGACAGTCGGTCTAGCGTTTGGCCAGTGCCAGCCGGTCTAGTGTTTGGCCAGTGCCAGCCGGTCTAGTGTTTGGTCAGTGCCAGCCGGTCTAGTGTTTGGCCAGTGCCAGTCGGTCTAGTGTTTGGTCTATCCATCCTGGTACTGTAGTTTGCATTTATTTGCAGTATCTTTGGAAGCCAAATTATGATATTCAATTCAGGAGGCGCAGTAGAGTATCCAGAGTTTAGTAGAGTCTACCCCCAACTGAGCATTTCCAGCAGTAGAAATTACCCTCCAACTGAGGGTTGGTAGCAGTAGAGTTTACCTTAAAGGTAAGTCCTTATATATAGCGCAATATCCAGTCCTCAGGATTGCTCAAAGCGCTTTACACTTTACTCCCGGGCATTTGAACACCATCTCGACTTCTCTGGAAGCATTCAGCCATGCTGCAATTACTGCATGAAGAGTATTTATACACAAATATCCATCACTGTCTATAGCCAGGTACTCATTCAAACAGCTGAGTGAACTGGAGTGACGTACGTAGAGTGAACGAACTTGCCCAAGGTTCAACACCGTAGCAAATGATTCGACCCCAGTTTCTCTCGATTGAGAGTGTGATGCTCTAGCCACGGCGCCACTGAGCTTCCACTGTCTGGTTGCAGGTGATTCTATGCAGCATGCCGCGACTACATCATCTCGACCTATCCATGTGCAGTGACATCACAGACAATGCCTTCCTGTTTGGACCAACTGACCACAACAAACCGGGCAGTCTCGCATTGACTAGTGTCGATCTTTCCGGCTGTGGAAGTTTGACCAACGTGGCTGTGAAACACTTGACCGAAGCCTCTGGTCAATCGCTGCGCAACATGAATCTCTCCTGGACTGAGGTAGGTTGTTTCACTGTCAGTGGAAAAGGAACAAACTGTATCCTTTTGGTCAGGAAAAGTTACTGAATTTAATTTTGGGAAACAATTCTAAGGTTTTGTCTGTTTGCAAGACAGGTCAGACAAGTTTTTTTACTTATATTAACAAATTATATTTTTTAAATGTTATGTATTCATTTTGTTAATTATAATAAAAATATCATTTTGTTGGTAATTGAAACTAAAAAAGTAGATTAAATAAATAAGTTTAAATGTTTATTATGTGAACTGATGTTGCTTTGTGTTTTGTTATGCAAATCTGACACCACATTTAGTTTACCAGACACAATGATCAATATGATATTTGCAACATATGATGGGATAATAAAAACTTAGGAATTGCCCTTCATTTTTTGTCACAATGACAAATATTTGAAGCACAAATTTCAACAAAATATGAAGAAATGTCCAACAGTTTCATGTAACTTGTTAACAGCCATTTTGTAAGCTTGTTGGAGCTGGTTGCTAGGCAACCAGCTCCACCATTGGATACATCAATTGTGTTGTCAGGGAGCCATCTTGTTGTTACAGATGTCCTTCCTGGTGCTGGTGTACCTGGCTGGCTACACACTGCCGACAGAGTTACAACAGGATGACATGACGTCACTACACACACAGCTGACTGAGCTGATCCAACAGTCACTGGAGTCAATGCCTTGCACCACTGAAGCCATGCCACCATGCAGCACTGAAGCCATGCCACCCTGCAACACTGAAGTTATCCCACCATGCAGTACTGAAGCCATGCCACCCTGCAGCACTGAAGCAATGCCACCATGCAGCACTAAATCCATGCCACCCTGCAGCACGAAAGCCATGCCACACTGCAACGCTGAAGCTATGCCACCCTGCAGCACTGAAGCCATGCCACCCTGCAGCACTGAAGCCATGCCACCATGCAGCACTGAAGCCATGCCACCCTGCAGCACTGAAGCCATGCCACCATGCAGCACTGAAGCCAGGCCACCCTGCAGCACTGAAGCCATGCCACACTGCAACACTGAAGCCATGCCACCATGCAGCACTGAAGCCATGCCACCCTGCAGCACTGAAGCCATGCCACCCTGCAGCACTGAAGCCACGCAACAGAGTGACAGAGAATGTATGAAATGTGATGCAGAACAGTACCAGCATCCAGCACAGTACTCATGTTACAAACCAGAACTATCAGAGATGACTGTAGAAGATGATGGTAGTCTGACAGAAAGCATAGACTGTCTGGCAGCAAACTCCCTGAGTCAGAAGGAAGATAATCAGTATGAGGCAGAGGGAAATGTTAACCGGGATTATACTTGTGAAAACAAGGGTCCTGGTGAACAGGTCGACTCAGATACATACAACCCCTCCAGTGCTGTTGACGGTTGTGTAAACAACACTCTGGGACTGGTGTTTAAAGCGGAACTTGTCCCCTACCTCACATTCACATACAGCACTGATGGAGTGACATCACATTTCCGAACTTTGACTACGACACCACCTAGCTCCTTATCGGAGAAAGAGGCCATGTCATCTTCAGATGAGTCATCTGTGTCAGACGTCGACTCGGCAGAAGAGTGTCGATGCAACACACAAATTCGCATAGAGCGTAGCTACGAGTCGCGACTGAAGCACATTGACCTCAAGTGCATTGAGGATACATCGAGTCAGACTTTGGCCAGACTTTGTCTCAGATTCTTCTTCCTTGCAACTGGCTCCAGCCTGCATAATGTGGCATTGTCTTGGAAGCGTCTGGATGATTCCATGCTACAGTTCATTGCTACACATGCGCCTAATCTGAGGACTGTGTCATTGGTAAGGTGTTTGTAGTTTACTTTAGTACCCAGTCCAGGTTTACGGTTAAATTTCTTGATTTTCCTCCTTGCTCCGCCTCTGTTCTCTGCTTGCTTGCCTGTATCCATCCTTACCAAATGCCCTGCCCATCTCATCCGGCTTCTCTCCAATCTTCCCGTTAGGTTGTATTGCATCCCAACTTCATTCCTCTGGTCGTTCATCATTCTTCTGTCCACCCTCTTTGTTCTTGTGATTCTTCAAACTTTTCATATGAGAGTAATCTATGTGGTATGTTGACAGATGGCTGGCCTAACACAGTATTTTACAAATCCCTCAGTCAGTTAATTTTGCCCATTGCAAATCATGTTTTCTAATGATCAGATTTATTGTGTGTTAATAGTTTCAGTAAAATGTGCAGTCAGTTTAATAGAAGAATGCATATTTCTGTTATTGATAAGAATTGATAATGATCATTAGATCGGGTAACTTCCAAAATATTAATAACCATAAACACATAGTAAAAATAATACGTATATTGAGCTGTACCACTGTTGACACGTAGGCGAATTTTGACGAGATCAGGTAACAAATAATTTAATAGTTCAATGATTTCACCAAAACTTAATAACGGAATTAATTACACACGCACACACACACACACACACACAGCTAGCTACTGTAGTGCATACTAGATAGATTACATTTTTTGGCAAAATGAGTTAAATCATTGATGAGGGGGGCTTTAAGGAAACGTGATGTATTCTCCAAAGAAATTTTACATTTGTGAATTTTTACAGAAATTTGTGGGTGACATATGATATTTTTGTGGCACGAAGCTATCTCTCTAAACATACTAGGAATCGTGGCTAGTTTGCTTATAACACGTGGATCCAACTAAAAGTTATATGTCACTTGGGTCTGCGTGTACCCTGATTGAGTCTTTCCCACGTGCAGGAATCTACAATGCTCTAACGTGGCCCTGCCTGTTGTTTCAGACAGACTGTGACATGCTGACCAAGGTCGGTGTTTCAAGTTTGTGTACTCTCTGTCCATACCTGGAGCATATCAATCTACAAGGTAACAATGTTAGGGGTCCTGGGGTCGAGTTGTGTGGGTGGGGGTGGGGTCTATGGACAAGTGTGACAAAGCATTACACAGGGATTTGGGGGTGTTTGGGGAGGGTTACATAATAATTTTTGAAATGTTGCCTCATCGAGCTGTCGATGTCAGATAAGTATAGCATTATGTGTTCAACCCGTCTTTAGATAGATTTCAACAGCATTACAATGAAAAACCAATGATAACTTTTTAATACTTTTACAATCTTATATTTTGCCTGTAAATAATGAATTATTATACATCGAACGAATATAATTATTGTAGATCTATGCCTCAAAAGGGAGTTTTTGTAAAAATGAACCCACTTTTAGGAGGAGTGTACATCCCAGTGTTACAAAGCATGATGTGGGGGGGTCTTAAAAATGTTGATAAATACTACATACTTTATGCATGGCCCATTAGCAATGACATATTAATTTTTTTATAACACTGATATTTAATAACCAAAAGAATAACATGGTAAATGCTTAGACAATAATATACAGAAAAGCTTTAATGGTCATACAAAAATTATAAGGTTAAAACAAAATCATGAATCTTAACACAATATAATAGATGGTCTTGTGTAATGCTGACGTCCACCTAGACCAGGTGCTTGTGTTGCATACTTCATTATGAGAGCAAGTCTTTTCTCAGCAGCTAATGCAATGTCCATATGGGATTTTGTAGGTTGAAATTAGCTGTGTAAGCCCATGCAGGTTTTTCCATTTCCCTGTGTGAGATCATTTACTTTCCCTAGCATACTAATAAACACCAGATAGGAAGGACTAACTGTGTTTTAGCTTCTCTTCTGAAAAATACGGACATAATGGGGTGTATGAAATTGCCCAAGTTTCTACAGGTGAAAAATCGGCCATGGTCATCCAAAATTCAATAAAACTTGGTATGTTGAGCACCGCTGTATGTTCACACCAAATGTGGTTAGATATCTGTGTGTTTCCGCAGGAGTGTGTTTCATTGGTGATGATGCGCTGGTGGCGCCATCTATACAGACGCTGTCGCTAGCGGAGACGGACATTACGGATGTTACCCTCCATCTTGTGGCAAACACATCTACAGCAAAGGTACATCATTAAAGCAGTTTCCTCCAGTGGTATTGCACATTATGAATCCAGTTCTTTGCTGTCCAAGGATGCAGTGTGTGGATAGTCTAAGTAATATCTGTGGATAGTTTAATAAAAGTGCATATGTTTGTTTATTTGATAGAAAGTATGACTTTGGTGGTTACATCCCAGTGGGCAAACTGACGTTGTAACAACATTGTTTAGATGTCAGTTACTGATGTCGGGTTTGGTTGTCAACATCATGACAATGTCAAGTTCTGATGTCCTTACAATGTCGATGACCCGATGTTGTAAATACATCAGATTTGGTTGTTGACATGATTTCAATGTTGCGACAACAGCACGTTTACAACGTTGATGACCAAACATTGTAAAACTTTTGTATATACATTGTCGGACATTGCAACATATATTCCACCAGTAATCGACATTATACCAACATCCTGTGTCCTCTGAGACAGATAGTTGCCAAAGCCAATTGTCTCACTGTGTATGTGTCATTGAACATGTTCGCACTATCCGTAATGGATTTCGAGAGAGGAAGGAATGATACAACATCAAAAGAGAAATGTGCGTAATCGTATCAGGCATTCATGTGAAGATTCTAATTTTGAGACTTGAATAGATGTTGACTACATCATTAAATAAGTTCATATATTGTCAGATGATTTTACCAAAACCACATAACAAAATTGCTGTATTCACAGATTACTGTGCTATGCCTTGTAGCCAGTCAGTCTTTGTAAATTGTTGGTTGTTGCGGCATGGTAGTTGATCTTTCCCTGTGATGCTCTTTTTTCCTTCCGCTGTTCATTTCTCGTCCCTTCCCCCTTCTGCGTACCGCATTGCACAACCTTTCGCCAGTTGCTGCAGTCTTGAGAGATTCAGAAATATTGATAGATATCATGTACATGATAACAAAATCCCAAAATGATTGAAATGGGAATAAATGATCACTCGAATGAGTCACCAAATCACATTTTCCTTTTGTGAATTATTTTAGTAGGTATTTCAAAGTTAATTTAATTATTAATAATTTTAATAATTAATTATTTATTTAATTATTTAAATAACATTTAATTTTATTCAGATGTAATAGACATCTTACTCCTGCATTCCAGCTGAAAGCCCTCGATATATCATGGTGCGAGGAAGTGACAACAGAGGGCGTGAACGCAGTCGCGGAGAACTGCGTGAATCTCGAGAAGCTTGCCGTGAGACAGGGACCAATCACGGAGCAGACCTTGCTGCTGTTGGCTCAGCACTGTCGGCGAATCAGAGTGCTGAATCTCTCCGGCATCACCAGCATCACTGACAGCGATCTGGTGATGTTGTCGCTCCGACTCAAAGATCTCGAAGAACTTGACGTCAGCTGGAACTGCAGTAAGTCAGTGACGTCGTCGTTCAGATTGTTTTATGGGTGCCCAGCATTCCTGGTTTCCTACTTTAATTGCAATTCTTATGTCATGTAGGATTGGGCAAGCATTTTGTTATAAAAATGTCAGTACTCTGGAAAATTTGCAAATTGTTCACCTTTTTTGCACCAGCACAGCACCTTTTTTGCATCGCACTGCTAATTTGTTGAATTTTCACTTAAAAACACCCCAAAGTCGTTCTATCTATTTTAACTAGTATAATAACCTTATTTGTCAATACTGTCAGAGATTTTTGTCAAAATACTGACGCAGAAACTTGAGATAATCCAAAGTAAACTTTCAAAGTGGATAAGTTGCCGACCACCACTCCGCCATTTTGTTTTTTTAACTTTCGCTTTGGAGGGCTGATGACGCTAAATTTGAAACCATGGTTCTGATTCGCTGAATTAAGTCAGCCAACTGATGTCATTTTTGGGAGATCGGCCAATGACAGAGCTTTCCATTGATACAAAATGTGCGGGGATTTAGACTTCATGAATGGATGCATAAATTCAGTACGCAGGACATAGTAAAATCACCAAAATGTGGGCGTCAACCACATCACATGTTTTGAAAGCTAGATTGTGAGTAGCTGTCATTGAATCTGCTCACGAATCTCGAAAAATCTGTCAGCTATCCAGAAATATCAAAGTTTGCATGTCGGTTGCACGTGAAGAAAATACAAATTGTTACAACAAAGGCAGGTACAGTTAGGCCGAATTTCGGCCCGAGACACTCCGAGGGTTTGTCCTCACAGAATGAATTAGTTGACAATGTCAAGATATGTGAGCCACTGGGGAGTAGCGATCACAACCAGATACATTTTACCATCAAAGTAAAATCAGAAAGGAATAGTAAAAAGCAGTATAGGAGAAATTTCCACAAAGGAAGGTATGAGGACATGAGGAAATATTTAGCAAAGATAGTCTGGAATAACACACTGAAAAATAAGACGGCAACAGAATGCTGGAATATATTAAAGAGTGAAATTAAGTGCATAGTCGATAAATTTGTACCCTTCAAAAAACAAGGAAAACGGTCCAAAACGAAACACTTATCAAAAGAAGCCATTAGAAAAATTAAGTATAAACAAATGATGTGGAAGTCATATAGATGTACTGGAAATTATGAAGACTACAACAGTTATAAAGACAGCTATCCAGAAATATCAAAGTTTGCATGTCAGTTGCACGTGAAGAAAATACAAATTGTTACAACAAAGGCAGGTACAGTTAGGCCGAATTTCGGCCCGAGACACTCCGAGGGTTAAATGACGGCGTTGCCTCAAATCAAATGTAAACTTCACAAAACAATATTTATTGTATTGCAAATTTCATTCCGAATCAGTTGGTACTAACACTAGGCGTACTTTTGTGAAATGGTAAAGTTTTTATTAAAATCATGACTGCCATGCAAAGCCTTGTGTTTACATGCAGTTTGCAGGGTATTTTGTATCCATTCAGAGTGTGTATCTGATTTATGGATACAAAATGTGTATCTGATTTATAGAGCAATAATTTCTTTTCAAAATAAACTTTCTGGTTGAATCGGACAAAACTTGACACTGCGCGAGGTCTGTGAAGATAGCATAGTTTTAGCGAATTTTCTCGATCTGTTTGGAATGCGCAGTGCAATGATCGATGCCAGCATAACAACATAGCGTCTTAGAACAGGCAGCATGTTGCCGCGTTAATCGTTGTTTCATACGTTTCTTTGAAAGCTTGCTGAAAGTGTAATTTTGGAGATATCAGAAAGAAATGTGACACATGAACAGACCATATAATGACGTTTGTTGAGATGTAAATTTTATTCCTATACATGTTTCACCAATGTATGGAGGATAGTCAGAACTACGGGCAATTTCAGTGAAAAATCCTTGCCCAAGCCTATGTCATGCAATATTTTCAAAAAGACACTTAGTAATCTTAATAATTGTAGAGATTTTGAAGTTTCGCGTGATTCATCACTACAGGAATAGTTTTAGTTTGAAAAATAGTGTATTGAAATGTAACAAACTTAGCATATTCGTGATGTGTCTTGATATCTGACCTCCAGATGGTAGCACATGTACAAGTTGTGCTGCCATCTGGTGGTCACTTACACATATGTCAACACGCTTGGGATTTAGGGTGTAGTAACTATTCAACTACCACGAACTACTCTCCTGGCGTAAGGTGAAGACACTTCAAGCACGTTAACACGACCTCAGTTAATTATTTTGTTTTTAGTCTTAGATCAAGGAATTAACAACACTTTTTTTTAAATACAACAAAATATCTGACAGTTAGCCATTATAGTAGTCTAGTCTAATATTGAGCTCATTTCGAAAATTGATCATTAAACATAATTCAGTGTTAAATTCAAGGACTTTTTTATAAATACCAAGGCATAACCCTCTACACTGTCAACTATCACTATTTCTGTGACACACCAGCGAAAGTGACCTGCTGGGACGTCCTGGTGTTGACAGTTTTCAGTATACAATATCACTGTTAACGAATGAAATCTGTTTTAAAGAGCAAAATCAGGCTTATGAGCTCACAGGAATGTTACTGAAACTATTCCCTGCATGGTTGCTAGGCTAAATGTGGTGTAATAGATCTGTCAGTTGTGACTTGCATAACTACCTCCCTGCTATGTCTCATGTAGGTTTCAGTGATGTGGCTGTGACTTGGATTACTACCTCCCTGCTATGTCTCATGTAGGTCTCAGTGATGTGGGTGTGACTTGGATTACTACCTCCCTGCTACTTCTCACGTAGGTCTCAGTGATGTGGGTGTGACTTGCATTACTACCTCCCTGCTACTTCTCATGTAGGTCTCAGTGATGTGGGTGTGACTTGCATTACTACCTCCCTGCTATGTCTCAAGTAGGTCTCAGTGATGTGGGTGTGACTTGCATTACTACCTCCCTGCTACTTCTCATGTAGGTCTCAGTGATGTGGGTGTGACTTGCATTACTACCTCCCTGCTACTTCTCATGTAGGTCTCAGCGATGTGGGTGTGACTTGGATTACTACCTCCCTGCTATGTCTCATGTAGGTTTCAGTGATGTGGCTGTGACTTGGATTACTACCTCCCTGCTATGTCTCATGTAGGTCTCAGTGATGTGGGTGTGACTTGCATTACTACCTCCCTGCTACGTCTCACGTAGGTCTCAGTGATGTGGGTGTGACTTGCATTACTACCTCCCTGCTACGTCTCATGTAGGTCTCAGTGATGTGGGTGTGACTTGCATTACTACCTCCCTGCTACGTCTCACGTAGGTCTCAGTGATGTGGGTGTGACTTGCATTACTACCTCCCTGCTACGTCTCACGTAGGTCTCAGTGATGTGGGTGTGACTTGCATTACTACCTCCCTGCTACGTCTCATGTAGGTCTCAGTGATGTGGGTGTGACTTGCATTACTACCTCCCTGCTATGTCTCATGTAGGTCTCAGTGATGTGGGTGTGACTTGCATTACTACCTCCCTGCTACTTCTCATGTAGGTCTCAGTGATGTGGGTGTGACTTGCATTACTACCTCCCTGCTATGTCTCATGTAGGTCTCAGTGATGTGGGTGTGACTTGCATTACTACCTCCCTGCTACTTCTCATGTAGGTCTCAGTGATGTGGGTGTGACTTGCATTACTACCTCCCTGCTACTTCTCATGTAGGTCTCAGTGATGTGGGTGTGACTTGCATTACTACCTCCCTGCTACTTCTCATGTAGGTCTCAGTGATGTGGGTGTGACTTGCATTACTACCTCCCTGCTACTTCTCATGTAGGTCTCAGTGATGTGGGTGTGACTTGCATTACTACCTCCCTGCTATGTCTCATGTAGGTCTCAGTGATGTGGGTGTGACTTGCATTACTACCTCCCTGCTATGTCTCATGTAGGTCTCAGTGATGTGGGTGTGACTTGCATTACTACCTCCCTGCTATTCTCATGTAGGTCTCAGTGATGTGGGTGTGACTTGCATTACTACCTCCCTGCTACTTCTCATGTAGGTATCAGTGATGTGGGTGTGACTTGCATTACTACCTCCCTGCTACTTCTCATGTAGGTCTCAGTGATGTGGGTGTGCACCCGATACTACGCCACTGTGTCAGTCTCACGTCTCTCGTGCTCTCCGGGATCAAAGTACTCACATCAGAACCCTTCCTCCACATCATCTCAGGTAAAACAACTCTCATATTTAACCGAGGTAAATTCATTGCTGTGTATTGAGAGGTTCAGATTTTAGAATATAAAATGTAATTGTTTCTGTTGTCAATTGGAAGAATTGTAAATAGTCAACAATTAGTAATAAAAAGCTAGAGTAATTTAGACAAATGGCACAGAATGTATTTTTGACATAGCCAAGAATGTCATTGTTATTTAGATTTACCATTTCCTCTGTAATTGTAATATGAAATACGATATGAAAAGAAACAGTGTTTTTTATGTACTAGACAAAATAGCTGCTACCCCCTCCCAATAAAACCAATTTGTTTAATACTAAACATTGGTGTTTTCTGATGGCATCTTATAAGTTTGAAAATTCCAAAAAACATACAGGTTTCTGTATTGACTCAAACCACCTCCCACCCAGCCAATACATGGTGTGGCATTTCAGATCTTGAGTGATCGAAAATGGCGTCCAAAACCACGGCCAATAGCCAACTGCTGCGACATGGTTGCCAAGATATTACCCAACATGGGTAATATCTGTTCCACTTGGTAGGTGGTACCATTGTAGCAATTTATAAGGCTATGTGGTTTTGTGACTTTGTGAACTTATATGACCACTCCTAGAGACTTGATCGTAGTTTGTTGCGGCAGTGATTACTCCATGGTGGTGTTCAACAGGGCTGTCTCGCTGGAGGAAGTGTCAAGCCCTGCTGCGCCTGAAGCTGCATGAGAGGAACGTCCTACAGAAAGCTGACATGGAACAACTCTCCAGTGATGAGGTATGCTCCAAGCGATACACCATATCCTCGTGTCCAAGGGGGTACTGCTGATTACATCAGTCTCAGTACCCTCCGACTTATTGCCTTGTTGAAAAGCTGAAATTAAGCTGAGGCTGTTATTCAGTCATCATGTCGTTGTTCTAGATGTAGCAATTTGGGTTTTAGCCAATCGTGGTTGATGTTACATGTAGTGTTCGGGAAGTAATAGTAATTAGTATAATGTGTACTACCACAGAATGGTCTGACTGGTGGTAATTATTGGGATTTCCTGGAGTTGACCTTTGATATGGGGCATGGGTACATGCTTTCAAGCTTACACGCACGCACATGCACACACGCACACACACGCACACACACACACACACACTTCTCAGCAACACTGATCATATTTCTCAAGATGTTTCCCAGGTTAGGTTCTCTTTAATATTGTTTAGAATATTTACCTGTTTTCTTTGTGCAACTTTGATGGGTTTCACACTGAACCTACTAAATGGCGACCCAACAAAAAAAGGTAAAATTTACTTTTAAAAACTAACAAAGAGGAACCATTTGACTACCTAGTTTGATAACTTTACAGTGTACACGTGTGTTCCAGGAATTCGATGCAGCCTATGTGGCTACTCGTTCGACGAGCTATGCCCCCAGTCTACGATGGCTCGACCTGGAGTATTGCGACAAGATCAACGACACGCACCTCGCAGAAATCGTCGCTGTGTGCCGGGGCACACTGAAGGTGCGTGATTATTACGGGGAAGACGTTGAACCGGCATGGATCACCTGTCGCAAGGGAAGTGTATACCTTGCAAAGGCTATGTCGTGAAGGATTTCTGTCCTAATCACAGTGGCTCTATGCAAAGCTTTAATCGTCTGTGATAAGCATTTTTTTCATGAAATCTACTTTTGTGGATTATACGTAAAACAGATAATCCGAGCCAGGACACAAAGAGAAGACTTGAATATTTGTGTAACTGATGTTTGCTGTTTTTGTTGTTGCCAGTGTTGGCATAATCATGAGAACTTCACACTTGCACGATTTTGTATAAGGATTAGATGTATAGTTTGGTGGAGGCTGACAAGTATGATGTTCTTTAAACCATTCTTTTAATTGTCAGTCAAGGCATGGTTTAAACAATATGCACATGAGAATGTGTATCATCATGTCCAACTTTGAGGGGGGTCAGGGATCTTTTCACTTGTCACATTCAGAAAGATGTTTGTTTTAAAATCATGAACCACAATCTTGTGACCCGACACAAACTGGAAGATTACTTGTTATTGTAGTTGACTGCTGAGCCAGCCATATTCCATGCTTTCACTCCAAAGAACTACACATGAAACAGTAGTCAGGTTCAACAAGCATTTTCAATTGTTTTACACTACTGTTTCACTTTGGATAGGTTGAACGGTCATGTCTTGCCATTTCCATTAACCCAGGAGTGTTAAAGAATTACACGTGGCAGCTGCACAAATATGATTCAGCAGATTGTATATTCAAATGTAACTATACGGAGTCACTCTAAATGTGTTGACATTTTTGTGATTTGTATATACTAACTTATTAATGTTCTTGTTACTAGTTGTAAATGTGCATTGCTTTGATTGTTTGGTCAATTTCAATTTATTGTAACATTTGGTGTTTTTTCTTAATGCTACATAGCCAAGGCTAAAGAAGTGTGACCCGTGACATCAGCTTATTCTAGCACAGTTGTAGTGTGTTTTACATTGGAGCCTGTTGTGGATTTCTTAATTTACCAGCATCCATAGAACGCAACACAATAGTTATAATCCATAGGCATTACCAAGGACTTAACAGGTAATCAAGCAAATTCCCCTTATTTATTTCTACACCTGAATCTTACTTTATGATCACCTCACTGATACAGCTGCCATGCAATTTTGGTCACCCTAGGACAGTCCGAAATCAGTTATGAAACAGTGAAGTATCAGAAGTTAGTTCTGCTAACACAGTCAGTCAGTCCTGTTGCTGTTCTATATTTAGCCATCCCGTGAGGTTCCATTGTACACATAACGGGGATTGCTGTCAAATCTAACCAAGAGATAAAAACAATGTTTCTGTTCATAAACATGGTAAGATTTGTATTATTTCAGTATTTCTGTGATATTTCGCAATATTTTATTTTGTGCGTTTTTGAAATGTTTATAATATCTGTGAATGTATTTGTGACTGTGTATATAATACTATATATGTGATTGTGTAATTTTGTGTGAATACAGAGATGTGATCCACCCCGTGTGATGCCTCTTTCATGTCTGTGTGAAGGAATCAGCAGCAAATCTAAAAGTATTGCATATGTTATTGTAATAAATAACAACAAACAGTGCTAGTAGTTTCACTATTACTACAATTTAGGAAATAAAAAGGATAACAAATCACAGATATGATCATAGATAGTGAATAAAGGTTGAAGTAAATATAACATATTCATTGGGCAAACAGCAAACCATCGGAAAGGTTCCATGTGTGTAAACATCTTTACTATACATATATATTAACATGTCTTACTATGAAAATTACACTCCCCATATTTGGTCATTTTCAGCTGTACCCATAACACAGACAGATTTAGAGACACGCAACAGTGATAATAGATGTTAAAAGCCAACTGTGGCATATAACTTTTTAAAAACATCACAGCATTAAAACTGTATAGGGCTTTTGTTACAGCGTAACGTAACAAAAACAAGGTAGAATATATGTGCAACAATTAAAAGTTGTTATGCTATCATACATTCTATATAAAAATAAAGCCATAAATATATTACAACTAATAAAATAAAATATACTAAAATATACTATATATAAGAACTACTACAATATTACTATGGTCATAAACCATCTTATTCAAGATTTTGTTCAAGGCGTTTCTTAGAGAAATATGCTAATAATTAAACAAGCCTCTTAAATAAGACAGGTAAGCAGAATATAGCCTGTGCTATGCTTGATCAAACAAAGTAACATTTCTGGTGTCGATACAATAAACTAAGACAATGTAATAATTCTTTTACAACAATATCACAATAAGATGCTTTAAATACAGCCTGTTATTAATCTCCTAGAATGTGTATTTACTATTCTTATAAGTACTCACAGTTGGACAGTACTTAAGAATGCTAGAACTTTAAAAATACAGAGGTCTATTGCTCCTAGTCCTAGTACCGCCACCATGAAACATAAATTAAACTTATAAACAATCGAACCAAAATTCTACTTTGGTGGTTCATTCTTGTCTTTTGTCAACATTTTCAAGTTTACTCGAGCTTGATATCCTGCGTGTATTTTGGGGTTTTCATGTCTTTGGCTCCATTTCTGTTCATGGATCTCTTCCTTAGATGGCGCCCTGAAGGTAAGCACAAGTAACCTTTAACCCTAGCTAATGCTAATAAACCATGGCAATGCAGCGACTCGTCTTATTCCAGATTCATTGCACAGTTGTGCTTCTATGTTAATTTATTTTTCGTCACCAAGTCTTTCAAAATACGCCTGTAGTGGACAAACATGAGGAGAACTTTACACAAAACAAGTGACAGTTATTAGTGTCCATAGTTTGCCATAGCATCCATTTCCTCCCTGGTGGCAACAATTTGGGGTCCTCGACCAACTGGATTATAACCGAATCCGCATTATAACGAGGCATGATTATATACAGCTATACTATGTACATATTATCAACTGGACTAGTGCCACTGCAGATGAAAATCATCCAGGAATTTTGAGCTTCCAGTAATGAACAATAGTGTGCCCATTCCTATTATCTACAAACATAACGGCAGCTCTGTTAACAAGTCCAGTTTACCTGTTTGACAAGTTACACAAAAGGTTTCGTGTAATAATCCAATAATACGTACCTCCTCATGTGTCGAGAGGAAGCACTCTATCAAAATTATGATCATCTCCCCCCTCATCCAACCACCTGCGCATCATACCCAGTGAATGAGAACATAACCAGAATATGACTCAATACAACTCATACTACCAACTGGTGGTCACTAAGTTTGCAAAGAACTGGGTGGTGTTAGGGTGTGAGTTTGTACACCACGTATTGGTGGTGTTAGGGTGTGGGTTTGTACACTATGTATTGGTGGTGTTAGGGTGTGGGTTCGTACACCACGTATTGGTTGGGTTAGGGTGTGGGTTTGTACACTATGTATTGGTGGTGTTAGGGTGTGGGTTTGTACACAATGTATTGGTGGGGTTATGGTGTAGGTTTGTACACCACGTATTGGTGGGGTTAGGGTGAGGGTTTGTACACCACGTATTGGTGGGGTTAAGGCTGTGAGTTTGTACCAATGTGAAACATTTGAAGTTTTGTACTTTTCGAACTTACAAGACCTTGTCTAAACCTGGAATTATGCATGATTATACATGTATTTAAATAATTTAACCTCCCACCATTTTTAAGGTCACCTCAAACCAACCTTCTTGTCAAGGGTCTTCACTTCCCATCTCTCACCAGTTCTATGGGGCAATCTCCTATTTCCCACCTGTAGTTAGGGGCAAACAGTAGTAGCAGAAAACAACTGGGTCTAAAGAATATTTAGAGTGACGAGAGAAGATAGAAAGATGACGGGACTGAGAGAAGAGATTGGCATCAAAAAACACCTAAAGATGAAAGTAGTTGGAAACAGAGTGAGATGGGCAGGGCACATGCAAAAAATGAACAAAGACAGACTGTCAAAAAGAGCATGGAAAGCAGAAGAGTGTGGCAAACGACGAAGAGAAGACAAAAGCTGAGATAGAACGGCAGCATGAAGAGGGCAGGTGGGAACAGTCAAGATTGGAAAGTCATTGCAGACAACAGAAAGAGATGGAGGGAAATAATGAGAAAGACAGAAGAAGCTGCTGAGTGATGTGGACCCCATCCTGCAAGGGAGCAAAAGGAAGAAGATAGGGCTAATCTCCCACCAATCCCACCAGTTTCTAGAACCAGTCTCCCATTTCCATCTCTTAGAAATGCCAGATTTTCTGCTGACATGCCATTTTATATTTTAGGCACTTTATGTGGATCCTACCAATCCATTGGAATGTGTGGCAAGCTGGTCACCTGTTTGTGCATATTACCATTAACATATTTGATACAGAATCACCACCATACCAGGAATAATGTATGTAAATACTATTACTGCCATAGCATAGATGCCGGATTTGGGGGGCTTGAGACTCTTACAATGACCGCCTTTTTGACTGGGTAAAATATAATTTATTAGCAACCCTGTGTAAATATGACCGCAAATACAAAATAAATTGTTTTGTTACCGGAACCAATTTCTAGCTGTGAAAATATATTAAATATGTTTTTGTTATATAGGCTCGACCAAGGAATTGTGGGTTACATCTTTGGAAAAGAAAACATTTAAAAAAAATACTGAATGCTTATCTACCCCTAAAATATTTGTTAAATACATGTATATACAGGTACATAAACATGTACATTATAACTTATAAATACAATTTTTTAATTGTCAAACAGCTTCATCAACGTAGACCAAAAACGGTTAAGATCTATATTAATGTATCGTTAATCAATATAAGCGCAGTCTATTTTTTTAAGCTTGCATCAGTGCCACTGATCTATATAGAATTGGAAACCAGTGAACAGAACAGTGGCCAGTCAGTGCCATTGGGAGTTGTGTACGAGTTGGTTTTGGTAAGATGTGGTCATGCGTTGTAATTTCGTAGTATCAAACAAAAATTTGAAACCAAACATAATGTACGACCATTGAACAAGGCACAGCTGGCATATATAACAAAGACGCCGACTTCGTGTCGCGTACCGTGGGATAACGCAGTCGTTCCACTTCAGTGCGCACGGGTATTGTGAACAAATTCAGACAAACGCCATCTTACCTGATAGACATTTTGTAATACGTTAGGTTACTAAGCTGATCATGAAAAGTGGGTCTTATGATTTTCTTTACAATGTAAACAAGTAAGGCACATATTTTAATTTCTTCTTCGTGTAAATCATTAACGCTTCAACGTGTTATGAGTTTATTTCACATCGACTACACGGCAAGGTGCCTAATGGATGAATCTTGTATACAACTTCGGCTTAGCGGGTTGAACGCACTTCTGTCATAACTACACCGTTTCTAAACACACAAATAACATCTGCTGAATGGATAATGGAATGTATTATTTTACCCTGATGTCCTTGAATTTAGATGATGTAAATGACGTGCTGCTGCTTCTCTAAGCTAGGCCTAGGGTGTTGCCATATTCACTGTCATCGGCGTCAGGCGCAGGATTCACTGTCACTGAGTCTCGGACAACGCTCACCACCAACCTCATCCCTGGCCTGGGTCACCACCGATCACATTCATGAACCAGTAATGGATGTAGTTTATTATGACGTTGCTAGGACAACCCAGTTTTGCGTGCGTAGTAATTTTGTGACTGGATTATAAAAACAATTATGACTAATTCTAGCATGAGCTTTGTCAAATCAAATGAGTCATCGTTTTTGTTTGTCGTTATTTATAAAGTTTGATTACTTGGGAGTTGGACATAACATGAGTACTACTTAGAACAATAGTATAAGCCTAAAACAACTGTGATTCTGAAAACTGTGTATCATTTTGTGTACATTTATATGTCTACAATATATAGTCACAAAGTAAACATCCATATAATAAAGCACTGTAGTCATAGGCTTAGTTCCCTAAATGTGGATGTCGCACAATTCTGTGCCTGGCACTTTGTCTTTGGTATATTGTGTCATTTTTCTCAAACCTAAAACTGAATGATGACATGCCAACCAGGTTTCTTAACGATAGTACTTGCCAGATCAACATAAACATTTAAAACTTTCACCAAAGCAGTCAGACTGGAAAAGAAAAATGACACTACCACAAGGAGTCTTGTGACTTATGATATTGAACTCCAAATAGTGCTCTCTGGGGCTAACATAGGAACAGCATATTTTCAAAAGTTCTTTTGAGTTAGTGAAACTAATACAGGTTACACATTTTACTCTATGCGTGGGATGTTCTGCTTCCCTTGGTAGCCAGCCGTATAGACACTATAGGGAGAAGAGACCAATGGCTTATAGTGTCTCTTCTGAAAGACACAGGTAAAGTGGTGTGAACAAAATTGCCCAAGTTGCCCTCGACAGACCACCTTGCCCCACTAATAATTGCAACAATGTAATATAGGCCTGACTTTTCCTTAAGACTTTTGTCTATGCCTTGCCTGATAATGATATAGGGTAAGCCTTTAAAGCTAGGGCATGTTTTGGCACAGTCCAATATCCCAGCAGAGGCATGGTTCCATGTTATCTAAAAGCTACACATCAAGATTTTAAACTGCCACATACTAACTGCATTACATGTGCATTCCATGACATAATTTGCATATTGCTCTCAAGAAACCAAAGCAATGGCTCCAAATAATGGATTACAACATATTTTCCAATATTGCATGACTTTAACCATAAACGGTGCATGAGCGAGGTAATGTAATGTAACAATTTAAAAAAACTGCTTCATTTCATATTAGTTCATTATTATTGTTAAATAACTTTACAGACTAACAGATAAGACTAATTATTTATTACAGTGTTTATTTGTTTTAATATCGTCTAATATAATAGCCTAAAAAAAGTATGTTTTTGGCAGCTGGGTTTTACGCTTTTCGTTTGAAAGGCCTAAAACTTAGCCTTCAGTCACAGATGTGTACATACCAGTAGTCATTGGTCCTGTAGATATGCCATCACTCCATCACATAACACATCATATTATACATTCCTTTAATGCAACTGTATTTTATATGTCATTCTCTCTCCTGCAGATTGCTGATTGAACAATGACACAGGTGCTACCCCTGGGAACATTGGCCTGTCTGTCAACTGTACAAACATTACTTCAATACGGAGATGACAGTTCTCAGCGGTTACATCTCTACCTGGTGGCAAGGTTACAAACCGACAGGTTTACCGCAGTTTCGGAAAAGATACTGCAAAGACTGAGACAAGACCATCCGCAGAAGCTAACAAACCAGCTGTTGCTAATTCTTGCTCCACCATCTTTGCGACAACTATCTCTAGCAAAATGTTCGTCAGTGACAGCTCTTGGAATAGAAAAGGTGTTAAAACGGTAAGCATAATCTTAGGCTTTATAAAAATCAGATATTTGCATTTTATTTTTTTCTGAATATTTTCCATTGACCTCTGTGCTTGTATTGTCAGTAATTTTCCTTCATTTCTTTCGTCGGATGCTCACAAAGCCATTGTAATAAATTATAATGATTTAGTCATTCATTTTTTTATGACTACAAGTCATGTCTTGTAGTTCAAATCATTACTTACTTAGGCCTGTTTGCTCGCTGGGAGTATATGCCACTGTTGTCGGTTTTATGCCATTTGCAACGATCTCTCCCAAGTTTTTCCCATCTGCTTTCTTTCACTTTCTTCATCTCTCTGCCATGTGTTTCTTGGTCTTCCTCTTCTTCTCTTCCCTGGGGGTTCCATGTAATTGGTTTTCGTGTGATGTTTGTTGCAGGTTTCCTCAGTGTATGTCCTAACCATCTCCATTTTCTCATCTTAATTTAGTTTTCTATTGGTAGTTGTTTGGTCCATTCTTACAGTGTAGTGTTGGACTGTTGGGATGGGCAAAACACAAAGTTTGATTATTTCTGCTTTTCCCTGCTTCATGAATTCATTGATTGATTTTTAGTATACGCACAAAGATCTATGAAGCACAGAAGCAAACAAATTACACTCGTGTTAGTTTGGGTTGAATGATTCATTTATATGGTGTGGTTGTAGCTCGCTAAACATTATAAACTAAATATTAAACAATTCATATGTTGCTATGTAAATTTGCAATGTTAGACTAAGATCCAACACATTATTGGACGGGATTGCTGTATGAAGCACATTGTATATTTTGCATTAACTGTGACATAATTATAATAATAAAGTTACATTAATTCTAGTTTGCTATCAAAGTTGTTTATTTGTGTATTTTTTGCAAAGGTGTTGTTCCTCTGTTATGGAGCAGTGTGGTCTAGCGGCAGTCCACCCTAGAATTTGAGAGGCTTGTGATTCAGTTCCACTTGTCATCATTTCAAGCACTACGAATGCCTTGCATAGGCTTATATATATATAAGACTGCACATTATTCTGTTAATGCATTGATGCGGTACAGTGGCATAATGCTGGCCGTACACTGTACAACTTTTTTTGCGAGTTGCGTGTTTGATCAACTAGCAACAATTTGTCATGTCGAGGGTATGCAATTGGGACACTGTACATTGTACGACTCTAATCAACTGATCATCGTACAACAAAAGTTGTCGCAATTAGTGTGTGCACCGCCACGATCGTAGTGGTAAGTTGTGGAACTGCATTTAAGCGTGCCGTCTGGTGTTGTACTGTTGGGTCTATCATACAATGAATGTTTTTTGTGAGTACCCTTTCAACAGGTTTTCATACAAAACTGGCTCCTCCTGCCACATCTCTATGAAAATCATCTCGCGCTCCTCGTCTAGCCATTCCGCCATGTTGAAAGCCGCTGTAAATATGACCACGAACAGAAATTGCTACACAATCAGTGGCCCCTAGCGTCGACAGATTTCTGTTGACCAGCTGACCATTGTACACTGCGTGACTCTGCACGACGTCTCGTCTGACACCATCGCACATTACGCAACTTTTGTTGCTGCAATTAATTTTTCGAATCGGTTCAACAACTGTTGTGCATGGTCAAATCAACACACAACTCTAGTTTTGTTGAGTTGCGAACCATCGTACATTGCACGACTGGTCAACGTTTGTTGATCAAACACGCAACTTGCAACAAAAGTAGTACAGTGGTAACAGTGTACGGCCAGCATAAGGCTGACAATTGAAGTGTATTTTTTTCAGATGCAGGAAGTTGGAGACACTAGACCTGACTGACTGCAATCATCTCATGCATCCACTGGTCTTTAAAGTCTGGGACAATCTAACTTGTAATATGACGTCAGTCAGTCTCGATTCAACTACAGCCACAGACGCTATTGTACACGTAAGCAAAACTTTTATGTTGCTAGTGTGGAACTGTGAGTTAAGTTCATGTTTCAATGGTCTTAGAACTTATTGTCATGCAACATTTGAACATATTACTTGGAGAACTGTTGGGGACATTATCACGACTAAATAATTCCTGATTCAGTGATTGTTCGAACTCTGCCCAAAGTATACAGTACATTTGCCACTTCTTTTTGGATGTTTCCCAGTTTATTCGCTAGGTGACACCACTAAACTACATGGCCTTCACCTTGCCGATGTTGGTCACGTTACGAAATACACTTGTCACCAGTCAAACTTGGATTTAGGCCGTATTTATTTGTAGATAAAGAACAAAAGCATGCCTAACTCTGACCTACAACTGAGACAACTTCCACACACCGTAAAAAGGACGCGGCAACACTATGAAAAATGGCATTCAATCTGACTCTTGGAAAACTGCACTGCCGGTGGCGATGCCACCGATGTTTACACTTGGTGTTCATTGGCTTTGCTATTTATGCAACTGTTCACGTAATAAGAGTGCAGTTTTGACGAACTATTGTTGAATTATTACCAAAGTTGCGTTTACCGTCTCCTATAACTGAGTTGGGTCTAAGAATTCTAATGAACTATGCATTGGCGGCACCTGGCTGTGTCCGCTGAGATCTTGATCTTGATTGATACGTTGCAGATACCAATCCTGGCTCGATTGCAATGGAATGGGGAGTGCGCTCAATGTTTATTTGTGGCCGATCCAGCGCAGGAAGGTGGTAACCGAGTCCGCCATCACAATGCTCTCTTCCAGCTGGTTCCAGTCATTCACAGTGTAGCGCCGTGGTGCAGTGGCTAGAGCTTTGGTGTAGCGCTGTGGTGCAGTGGCTAGAGCTTTGGTGTAGCGCTGTGGTGCAGTGGCTAGAGCTTTGGTGTAGCGCTGTGGTGCAGTGGCTAGAGCTTCGGACTCTCAACCGAGAGAACCCAGGCTCGAATCCTGTGCGGCGGTGTTGAACCTTGGGCAATTTCTTTCACTATATATTGTTCCAGTTCACTCAGCTGTATGAATGAGTACCTGGCTACAGACAGTGGTGGATATTTGTGTACGAATAGTTTTCACGCATTAATTGCAGCATGGCTGGATGCTTCTCAGAGAAGTCGAGATGGTGTTCGATTGAACAGGACTGCCAGGGAGTAAAATGTAAAGCGCTTTGAGCAGTCCTGAGGACTGGATACTGTGCTATATAAGAACTTACCTTTTTACTTTTACAGTCTGTATGAAATAGGAGTGTCTATATTGTTCAGTCATACTGTTTGGCATCTTAAATGGTCTACTATTGTTGGTAGCAGACCTATCTTCTATGTTGTCAGCTACACAGTCCTTGTATTTCTTACCACTTATTTGTCTCTTGTTGATTTTTTCTGGCTCAAGGAAGCGATCAGAAGGCATAGCCATACCATGAAGATCAGATGGAGCTGTCTTCTGCATTCTTGTAGGCAAAGGAGATTTAGTCTATGTAGCACGGCGGTGACACATCCACTGTCTCTTGGAAATTTTGGGTGATGAAGCGTGCTGTTTATCACCTTTTTTGGCGTTTGTGAACCAGAGGTGTCAAGCTGATAACTTGAACATTTTGGTGAATTGAATCAGCGGTATGGATTTTGAATCGGCAGCCACCGATTCAAAGGCCTTAATTTTGAACACTGCTTCATAATTTCTATCCCAATTATTCACTTTCTTTTCCTACAGTTGTTCGCCAGGTTGTTTTAGGAGAGTGATCCACTTTCCTTCTGGCATCCAAGTTAGTGCTGTCAGGCAGTGGCTGTTTTCATTTTTCTTAGGACATGTCCATTTTCGTTTTTACTTTCATGCTGTTCTTTTCTGCTGTTTAAGATCACCAGAGGCCATTTAATTTTCACAATCCGCCTTAAACACATCAAATGGAATGTGCCTATAGTCTTCAGTTATCGGTTTAATTTACTTTCCATGTTTCACATCCGGAAATAACATCAATAAACTAGTGCATTGTATAATCTCAGTTTACTTCTTAATATATTATATACATATTTGAGGTCCATATCTGCTTGAGTTTCATGAAAGATGTCCATGCTTTTTGTATTACCCTGAAGTTATTTTATATGGTTGTAATGTTCTTTAAGAAAACCACACTAGATTTGGATATGCTGTGGCAGTAGGGGCAATATTATGTATTTAATTAATACTGTCTGTCACACTATTTTAACTTGTCAATAAGGAATTGTAGCAGCCAAAAGAATGTTGTTTATATTGAACCTGTCTATAAATGGGACTTGGGTTTAAGGTACAGACAGCAAGCAGATATTATAATAACTTAATTAATTGTTATCCCCCCAGATAAGGCAAAGTAATCCCTCCATCTCAACTGGAACCATCTTGTTTGGCCTGTGCCAGCCGGTCTAGTGTTTGGCCAGTGCCAGCCGGTCTAGTGTTTGGTCAGTGCCAGCCGGTCTAGTGTTTGGCCAGTGCCAGCCGGTCTAGTGTTTGGCCAGTGCCAGCCGGTCTAGTGTTTGGTCAGTGCCAGCCGGTCTAGTGTTTGGCCAGTGCCAGCCGGTCTAGTGTTTGGCCAGTGCCAGCCGGTCTAGTGTTTGGCCAGTGCCAATCGGTCTAGTGTTTGGCCAGTGCCAGTCGGTCTAGTGTTTGGTCAGTGCCAGCCGGTCTAGTGTTTGGTCAGTGCCAGCCGGTCTAGTGTTTGGCCAGTGCCAGCCGGTCTAGTGTTTGGCCAGTGCCAGTCGGTCTAGTGTTTGGCCAGTGCCAGCCGGTCTAGTGTTTGGTCAGTGCCAGCCGGTCTAGTGTTTGGTCAGTGCCAGCCGGTCTAGTGTTTGGCCAGTGCCAGTCGGTCTAGTGTTTGGCCAGTGCCAGTCGGACTAGTGTTTGGTCAGTGCCAGCCGGTCTAGTGTTTGGCCAGTGCCAGCCGGTCTAGTGTTTGGCCAGTGCCAGTCGGTCTAGTGTTTGGTCACTGCCAGCCGGTCTAGTGTTTGGCCAGTGCCAGCCGGTCTAGTGTTTGGCCAATGCCAGTCAGTCTAGTGTTTGGTCAGTGCCAGCCGGTCTAGCGTTTGGTCAGTGCCAGTCGGTCTAGCGTTTGGCCAGTGACAGTCGGTCTAGTGTTTGGCCAGTGCCAGCCGGTCTAGTGTTTGGTCAGTGCCAGCCGGTCTAGTGTTTGGTCAGTGCCAGCCGGTCTAGTGTTTGGCCAGTGCCAGTCGGTCTAGTGTTTGGTCTATCCATCCTGGTACTGTAGTTTGCATTTATTTGCAGTATCTTTGGAAGCCAAATTATGATATTCAATTCAGGAGGCGCAGTAGAGTATCCAGAGTTTAGTAGAGTCTACCCCCAACTGAGCGTTTCCAGCAGTAGAGATTACCCTCCAACTGAGGGTTGGTAGCAGTAGAGTTTACCTTAAAGGTAAGTCCTTATATATAGCGCAATATCCAGTCCTCAGGATTGCTCAAAGCGCTTTACACTTTACTCCCGGGCATTTGAACACCATCTCGACTTCTCTGGAAGCATTCAGCCATGCTGCAATTACTGCATGAAGAGTATTTATACACAAATATCCATCACTGTCTATAGCCAGGTACTCATTCAAACAGCTGAGTGAACTGGAGTGACGTACGTAGAGTGAACGAACTTGCCCAAGGTTCAACACCGTAGCAAATGATTCGACCCCAGTTTCTCTCGATTGAGAGTGTGATGCTCTAGCCACTGCGCCACTGAGCTTCCACTGTCTGGTTGCAGGTGATTCTATGCAGCATGCCGCGACTACATCATCTCAACCTATCCATGTGCAGTGACATCACAGACAATGCCTTCCTGTTTGGACCAACTGACCACAACAAACCGGGCAGTCTCGCATTGACTAGTGTCGATCTTTCCGGCTGTGGAAGTTTGACCAACGTGGCTGTGAAACACTTGACCGAAGCCTCTGGTCAGTCGCTGCGCAACATGAATCTCTCCTGGACTGAGGTAGGTTGTTTCACGGTCAGTGGAAAAGGAACAAACTGTATCCTTTTGGTCAGGAAAAGTTACTGAATTTAATTTTGGGAAACAATTCTAAGGTTTTGTCTGTTTGCAAGACAGGTCAGACAAGTTTTTTTACTTATATTAACAAATTATATTTTTAAAATGTATGTATTCATTTTGTTAATTATAATAAAAATATCATTTTGTTGGTAATTGAAACTAAAAAAGTAGATTAAATAAATAAGTTTAAATGTTTATTATGTGAACTGATGTTGCTTTGTGTTTTGTTATGCAAATCTGACACCACATTTAGTTTACCAGACACAATGATCAATATGATATTTGCAACATATGATGGTATAATCAAAACTTAGGAATTGCCCTTCATTTTTTGTCGCAATGACAAATATTTGAAGCACAAATTTCAACAAAATATGAAGAAATGTCCAACAGTTTCATGTAACTTGTTAACAGCCATTTTGTAAGCTTGTTGGAGCTGGTTGCTAGGCAACCAGCTCCACCATTGGATACATCAATTGTGTTGTCAGGGAGCCATCTTGTTGTTACAGATGTCCTTCCTGGTGCTGGTGTACCTGGCTGGCTACACACTGCCGACAGAGTTACAACAGGATGACATGACGTCACTACACACACAGCTGACTGAGCTGATCCAACAGTCACTGGAGTCAATGCCTTGCACCACTGAAGCCTTGCCACCATGCAGCACTGAAGCCATGCCACCCTGCAACACTGAAGTTATCCCACCATGCAGTACTGAAGCCATGCCACCCTGCAGCACTGAAGCAATGCCACCATGCAGCACTAAATCCATGCCACCCTGCAGCACGAAAGCCATGCCACACTGCAACACTGAAGCCATGCCACCATGCAGCACTGAAGCCATGCCACCCTGCAGCACTGAAGCCATGCCACCCTGCAGCACTGAAGCCACGCAACAGAGTGACAGAGAATGTATGAAATGTGATGCAGAACAGTACCAACATCCAGCACAGTACTCATGTTACAAACCAGAACTATCAGAGATGACTGTAGAAGATGATGGTAGTCTGACAGAAAGCATAGACTGTCTGGCAGCAAACTCCCTGAGTCAGAAGGAAGATAATCAGTATGAGGCAGAGGGAAATGTTAACCGGGATTATACTTGTGAAAACAAGGGTCCTGGTGAACAGGTCGACTCAGATACATACAACCCCTCCAGTGCTGTTGACGGTTGTGTAAACAACACTCTGGGACTGGTGTTTAAAGCGGAACTTGTCCCCTACCTCACATTCACATACAGCACTGATGGAGTGACATCACATTTCCGAACTTTGACTACGACACCACCTAGCTCCTTATCGGAGAAAGAGGCCATGTCATCTTCAGATGAGTCATCTGTGTCAGACGTCGACTCGGCAGAAGAGTGTCGATGCAACACACAAATTCGCATAAAGCGTAGCTACAAGTCGCGACTGAAGCACATTGACCTCAAGTGCATTGAGGATACATCGAGTCAGACTTTGGCCAGACTTTGTCTCAGATTCTTCTTCCTTGCAACTGGCTCCAGCCTGCATAATGTGGCATTGTCTTGGAAGCGTCTGGATGATTCCATGCTACAGTTCATTGCTACACATGCGCCTAATCTGAGGACTGTGTCATTGGTAAGGTGTTTGTAGTTTACTTTAGTACCCAGTCCAGGTTTACGGTTAAATTTCTTGATTTTCCTCCTTGCTCCGCCTCTGTTCTCTGCTTGCTTGCCTGTATCCATCCTTACCAAATGCCCTGCCCATCTCATCCGGCTTCTCTCCAATCTTCCCGTTAGGTTGTATTGCATCCCAACTTCATTCCTCTGGTCGTTCATCATTCTTCTGTCCACCCTCTTTGTTCTTGTGATTCTTCAAACTTTTCATATGAGAGTAATCTATGTGGTATGTTGACAGATGGCCGGCCTAACACAGTATTTTACAAATCCCTCAGTCAGTTAATTTTGCCCATTGCAAATCATGTTTTCTAATGATCAGATTTATTGTGTGTTAATAGTTTCAGTAAAATGTGCAGTCAGTTTAATAGAAGAATGCATATTTCTGTTATTGATAAGAATTGATAATGATCATTAGATCGGGTAACTTCCAAAATATTAATAACCATAAACACATAGTAAAAATAATACGTATATTGAGCTGTACCACTGTTGACACGTAGGCGAATTTTGACGAGATCAGGTAACAAATAATTTAATAGTTCAATGATTTCACCAAAACTTAATAACGGAATTAATTACACACGCACACACACACACACAGCTAGCTACTGTAGTGCATACTAGATAGATTACATTTTTTGGCAAAATGAGTTAAATCATTGATGAGGGGGGCTTTAAGGAAACGTGATGTATTCTCCAAAGAAATTTTACATTTGTGAATTTTTACAGAAATTTGTGGGTGACATATGATATTTTTGTGGCACGAAGCTATCTCTCTAAACATACTAGGAATCGTGGCTAGTTTGCTTATAACACGTGGATCCAACTAAAAGTTATATGTCACATGGGTCTGCGTGTACCCTGATTGAGTCTTTCCCACGTGCAGGAATCTACAATGCTCTAACGTGGCCCTGCCTGTTGTTTCAGACAGACTGTGACATGCTGACCAAGGTCGGTGTTTCAAGTTTGTGTACTCTCTGTCCATACCTGGAGCATATCAATCTACAAGGTAACAATGTTAGGGGTCCTGGGGTCGAGTTGTGTGGGTGGGGGTGGGGTCTATGGACAAGTGTGACAAAGCATTACACAGGGATTTGGGGGTGTTTGGGGAGGGTTACATAATAATTTTTGAAATGCTGCCTCATCGAGCTGTCGATGTCAGATAAGTATAGCATTATGTGTTCAACCCATCTTTAGATAGATTTCAACAGCATTACAATGAAAAACCAATGATAACTTTTTAGTACTTTTACAATCTTATATTTTGCCTGTAAATAATGAATTATTATACATCGAACGAATATAATTATTGTAGATCTATGCCTCAAAAGGGAGTTTTTGTAAAAATGAACCCACTTTTAGGAGGAGTGTACATCCCAGTGTTACAAAGCATGATGTGGGGGGGTCTTAAAAATGTTGATAAATACTACATACTTTATGCATGGCCCATTAGCAATGACATATTAATTTTTTTATAACACTGATATTTAATAACCAAAAGAATAACATGGTAAATGCTTAGACAATAATATACAGAAAAGCTTTAACGGTCATACAAAAATTATAAGGTTAAAACAAAATCATGAATCTTAACACAATATAATAGATGGTCTTGTGTAATGCTGACGTCCACCTAGACCAGGTGCTTGTGTTGCATACTTCATTATGAGAGCAAGTCTTTTCTCAGCAGCTAATGCAATGTCCATATGGGATTTTGTAGGTTGAAATTAGCTGTGTAAGCCCATGCAGGTTTTTCCATTTCCATGTGTGAGATCATTTACTTTCCCTAGCATACTAATAAACACCAGATAGGAAGGACTAACTGTGTTTTAGCTTCTCTTCTGAAAAATACGGACATAATGGGGTGTATGAAATTGCCCAAGTTTCTACAGGTGAAAAATCGGCCATGGTCATCCAAAATTCAATAAAACTTGGTATGTTGAGCACCGCTGTATGTTCACACCAAATGTGGTTAGATATCTGTGTGTTTCCGCAGGAGTGTGTTTCATTGGTGATGATGCGCTGGTGGCGCCATCTATACAGACGCTGTCGCTAGCGGAGACGGACATTACGGATGTTACCCTCCATCTTGTGGCAAACACATCTACAGCAAAGGTACATCATTAAAGCAGTTTCCTCCAGTGGTATTGCACATTATGAATCCAGTTCTTTGCTGTCCAAGGATGCAGTGTGTGGATAGTCTAAGTAATATCTGTGGATAGTTTAATAAAAGTGCATATGTTTGTTTATTTGATAGAAAGTATGACTTTGGTGGTTCCATCTCAGTGGGCAAACTGACGTTGTAACAACATTGTTTAGATGTCAGTTACTGATGTCGGGTTTGGTTGTTGACATGTTTTCAACATCATGACAATGTCAAGTTCTGATGTCCTTACAATGTCGATGACCCGATGTTGTAAATACATCAGATTTGGTTGTTGACATGATTTCAATGTTGCGACAACAGCACGTTTACAACGTTGATGACCAAACATTGTAAAACTTTTGTATATACATTGTCGGACATTGCAACATATATTCCACCAATAATCGACATTATACCAACATCCTGTGTCCTCTGAGACAGATAGTTGCCAAAGCCAATTGTCTCACTGTGTATGTGTCATTGAACATGTTCGCACTATCCGTAATGGATTTCGAGAGAGGAAGGAATGATACAACATCAAAAGAGAAATGTGCGTAATCGTATCAGGCATTCATGTGAAGATTCTAATTTTGAGACTTGAATAGATGTTGGCTACATCATTAAATAAGTTAATATATTGTCAGATGATTTTACCAAAACCACATAACAAAATTGCTGTATTCACAGATTACTGTGCTATGCCTTGTAGCCAGTCAGTCTTTGTAAATTGTTGGTTGTTGCGGCATGGTAGTTGATCTTTCCCTGTGATGCTCTTTTTTCCTTCCGCTGTTCATTTCTCGTCCCTTCCCCCTTCTGCGTACCGCACTGCACAACCTTTCGCCAGTTGCTGCAGTCTTGAGAGATTCAGAAATATTGATAGATATCATGTACATGATAACAAAATCCCAAAATGATTGAAATGGGAATAAATGATCACTCGAATGAGTCACCAAATCACATTTTCCTTTTGTGAATTATTTTAGTAGGTATTTCAAAGTTAATTTAATTATTAATAATTAATTATTTATTTAATTATTTAAATAACATTTAATTTTATTCAGATGTAATAGACATCTTACTCCTGCATTCCAGCTGAAAGCCCTCGATATATCGTGGTGCGAGGAAGTGACAACAGAGGGCGTGAACGCAGTCGCGGAGAACTGCGTGAATCTCGAGAAGCTTGCCGTGAGACAGGGACCAATCACGGAGCAGACCTTGCTGCTGTTGGCTCAGCACTGTCGGCGAATCAGAGTGCTGAATCTCTCCGGCATCACCAGCATCACTGACAGCGATCTGGTGATGTTGTCGCTCCGACTCAAAGATCTCGAAGAACTTGACGTCAGCTGGAACTGCAGTAAGTCAGTGACGTCGTCGTTCAGATTGTTTTATGGGTGCCCAGCATTCCTGGTTTCCTACTTTAATTGCAATTCTTATGTCATGTAGGATTGGGCAAGCATTTTGTTATAAAAATGTCAGTACTCTGGAAAATTTGCAAATTGTTCACCTTTTTTGCACCAGCACAGCACCTTTTTTGCATCGCACTGCTAATTTGTTGAATTTTCACTTAAAAACACCCCAAAGTCGTTCTATCTATTTTAACTAGTATAATAACCTTATTTGTCAATACTGTCAGAGATTTTTTTCAAAATATTGACGCAGAAACTTGAGATAATCCAAAGTAAACTTTCAAAGTGGATAAGTTGCCGACCACCAGTCCGCCATTTTGTTTTTTTAACTTTCGCTTTGGAGGGCTGATGACGCTACATTTGAAACCATGGTTCTGATTCGCTGAATTAAGTCAGCCAACTGATGTCATTTTTGGCAGATCGGCCAATGACAGAGCTTTCCATTGATACAAAATGTGCGGGGATTTAGACTTCATGAATGGATGCATAAATTCAGTACGCAGGACGTAGTAAAATCACCAAAATGTGGGCGTCAACCACTTCACATGTTTTGAAAGCTAGATTGTGAGTAGCTGTCATTGAATCTGCTCACGAATCTCGAAAAATCTGTCAGCTATCCAGAAATATCAAAGTTTGCATGTCAGTTGCACGTGAAGAAAATACAAATTGTTACAACAAAGGCAGGTACAGTTAGGCCGAATTTCGGCCCGAGACACTCCGAGGGTTAAATGACGGCGTTGCCTCAAATCAAATGTAAACTTCACAAAACAATATTTATTGTATTGCAAATTTCATTCCGAATCAGTTGGTACTAACACTAGGCGTACTTTTGTGAAATGGTAAAGTTTTTATTAAAAGCATGACTGCCATGCAAAGCCTTGTGTTTACATGCAGTTTGCAGGGTATTTTGTATCCATTCAGAGTGTGTATCTGATTTATGGATACAAAATGTATATCTGATTTATAGAGCAATAATTTCTTTTCAAAATAAACTTTCTGGTTGAATCGGACAAAACTTGACACTGCGCGAGGTCTGTGAAGATAGCATAGTTTTAGCGAATTTTCTCGATCTGTTTGGAATGCGCAGTGCAATGATGACATGTCTTAGAACAGGCAGCATGTTGCCGCGGCCAGTTAATCGTTGTTTCATACATTTCTTTGAAAGCTTGCTGAAAGTGTAATTTTGGAGATATCAGAAAGAAATGTGACACATGAACAGACCATATAATGACGTTTGTTGAGATGTAAATTTTATTCCTATACATGTTTCACCAATGTATTGAGGATAGTCAGAACTACGGGCAATTTCAGTGAAAAATCCTTGCCCAAGCCTATGTCATGCAATATTTTCAAAAAGACACTTAGTAATCTTAATAATTGTAGAGATTTTGAAGTTTCGCGTGATTCATCACTACAGGAATAGTTTTAAATGTAACAAACTTAGCATATTCGTGATGTGTCTTGATATCTGGCCTCCAGATGGTAGCACATGTACAAGTTGTGCTGCCATCTGGTGGTCACTTACACATATGTCAACACGCTTGGGATTTAGGGTGTAGTAACTATTCAACTACCACGAACTACTCTCCTGGCGTAAGGTGAAGACACTTCAAGCACGTTAACACGACCTCAGTTAATTATTTTGTTTTTAGTCTTAGATCAAGGAATTAACAACACTTTTTTTTAAATACAACAAAATATCTGACAGTTAGCCATTATAGTAGTCTAGTCTAATATTGAGCTCATTTCGAAAATTGATCATTAAACATAATTCAGTGTTAAATTCAAGGACTTTTTTATAAATACCAAGGCATAACCCTCTACACTGTCAACTATCACTATTTCTGTGACACACCAGCGAAAGTGACCTGCTGGGACGTCCTGGTGTTGACAGTTTTCAGTATACAATATCACTGTTAACGAATGAAATCTGTTTTAAAGAGCAAAATCAGGCTTATGAGCTCACAGGAATGTTACTGAAACTATTCCCTGCATGGTTGCTAGGCTGAATGTGGTGTAATAGATCTGTCAGTTGTGACTTGCATAACTACCTCCCTGCTATGTCTCATGTAGGTTTCAGTGATGTGGCTGTGACTTGGATTACTACCTCCCTGCTATGTCTCATGTAGGTCTCAGTGATGTGGGTGTGACTTGGATTACTACCTCCCTGCTACGTCTCACGTAGGTCTCAGTGATGTGGGTGTGACTTGCATTACTACCTCCCTACGAAGTCTCACGTAGGTCTCAGTGATGTGGGTGTGACTTGCATTACTACCTCCCTGCTATGTCTCATGTAGGTCTCAGTGATGTGGCTGTGACTTGCATTACTACCTCCCTGCTACGTCTCATGTAGGTCTCTGTGATGTGGGTGTGACTTGCATTACTACCTCCCTACTATGTCTCATGTAGGTCTCAGTGATGTGGGTGTGACTTGCATTACTACCTCCCTGCTACTTCTCATGTAGGTCTCAGTGATGTGGGTGTGACTTGCATTACTACCTCCCTGCTACGTCTCATGTAGGTCTCTGTGATGTGGGTGTGACTTGCATTACTACCTCCCTGCTACTTCTCATGTAGGTCTCAGTGATGTGGCTGTGACTTGCATTACTACCTCCCTGCTACGTCTCATGTAGGTCTCTGTGATGTGGGTGTGACTTGCATTACTACCTCCCTACTATGTCTCATGTAGGTCTCAGTGATGTGGGTGTGACTTGCATTACTACCTCCCTGCTACTTCTCATGTAGGTCTCAGTGATGTGGGTGTGACTTGCATTACTACCTCCCTGCTATGTCTCATGTAGGTCTCAGTGATGTGGGTGTGACTTGCATTACTACCTCCCTGCTACTTCTCATGTAGGTCTCAGTGATGTGGGTGTGACTTGCATTACTACCTCCCTGCTATGTCTCATGTAGGTCTCAGTGATGTGGGTGTGACTTGCATTACTACCTCCCTGCTACTTCTCATGTAGGTCTCAGTGATGTGGGTGTGACTTGCATTACTACCTCCCTGCTAGTCTCATGTAGGTCTCAGTGATGTGGGTGTGACTTGCATTACTACCTCCCTGCTATTCTCATGTAGGTCTCAGTGATGTGGGTGTGACTTGCATTACTACCTCCCTGCTACTTCTCATGTAGGTCTCAGCGATGTGGGTGTGACTTGCATTACTACCTCCCTGCTACTTCTCATGTAGGTCTCAGTGATGTGGGTGTGACTTGCATTACTACCTCCCTGCGATGTGGGTGTGACTTGCATTACTACCTCCCTGCTACTTCTCACGTAGGTCTCAGTGATGTGGGTGTGACTTGCATTATTACCTCCCTGCTACTTCTCATGTAGGTCTCAGCGATGTGGGTGTGACTTGCATTACTACCTCCCTGCTACTTCTTATGTAGGTCTCAGTGATGTGGGTGTGACTTGCATTACTACCTCCCTGCTATGTCTCATGTAGGTCTCAGTGATGTGGGTGTGACTTGCATTACTACCTCCCTGCTACTTCTCATGTAGGTCTCAGCGATGTGGGTGTGACTTGCATTACTACCTCCCTGCTACTTCTCATGTAGGTCTCAGCGATGTGGGTGTGACTTGCATTACTACCTCCCTGCTACTTCTCATGTAGGTCTCAGTGATGTGGGTGTGACTTGCATTACTACCTCCCTGCTATGTCTCATGTAGGTCTCAGTGATGTGGGTGTGACTTGCATTACTACCTCCCTGCTACTTCTCATGTAGGTCTCAGTGATGTGGGTGTGACTTGCATTACTACCTCCCTGCTATGTCTCATGTAGGTCTCAGTGATGTGGGTGTGACTTGCATTACTACCTCCCTGCTACTTCTCATGTAGGTCTCAGTGATGTGGGTGTGACTTGCATTACTACCTCCCTGCTACGTCTCTTGTAGGTCTCAGTGATGTGGGTGTGCACCCGATACTACGCCACTGTGTCAGTCTCACGTCTCTCGTGCTCTCCGGGATCAAAGTACTCACATCAGAACCCTTCCTCCACATCATCTCAGGTAAAACAACTCTCATATTTAACCGAGGTAAATTCATTGCTGGGTATTGAGAGGTTCAGATTTTAGAATATAAAATGTAATTGTTTCTGTTGTCAATTGGAAGAATTGTAAATAGTCAACAATTAGTTATAAAAAGCTAGAGTAATTTAGACAAATGGCACAGAATGTATTTTTGACATAGCCAAGAATGTCATTGTTATTTAGATTTACCATTTCCTCTGTAATTGTAATATGAAATACGATATGAAAAGAAACAGTGTTTTTTTATGTACTAGACAAAATAGCTGCTACCCCCTCCCAATAAAACCAATTTGTTTAATACTAAACATTGGTGTTTTCTGATGGCATCTTATAAGTTTGAAAATTCCAAAAAACATACAGGTTTCTGTATTGACTCAAACCACCTCCCACCCAGCCAATACATGGTGTGGCATTTCAGATCTTGAGTGATCGAAAATGGCGTCCAAAACCACGGCCAATAGCCAACTGCTGCGACATGGTTGCCAAGATATTACCCAACATGGGTAATATCTGTTCCACTTGGTAGGTGGTACCATTGTAGCAATTTATAAGGCTATGTGGTTTTGTGACTGTGAACTTATATGACCACTCCTAAAGAGACTTGATCGTAGTTTGTTGCGGCAGTGATTACTCCATGGTGGTGTTCAACAGGGCTGTCTCGCTGGAGGAAGTGTCAAGCCCTGCTGCGCCTAAAGCTGCATGAGAGGAACGTCCTACAGGAAGCTGACATGGAACAACTCTCCAGTGATGAGGTATGCTCCAAGCGATACACCATATCCTCGTGTTCAAGGGGGTACTGCTGATTACATCAGTCTCAGTACCCCCCGACTTATTGCCTTGTTGAAAAGCTTAAATTAAGCTGAGGCTGTTATTCAGTCATCATGTCGTTGTTCTAGATGTAGCAATTTGGGTTTTTGCCAATCGTGGTTGATGTTACATGTAGTGTTCGGGAAGTAATAGTAATTAGTATAATGTGTACTACCACAGAATGGTCTGACTGGTGGTAATTATTGGGATTTCCTGGAGTTGACCTTTGATATGGGGCATGGGTACATGCTTTCAAGCTTACACGCACGCACATGCACGCACATGCACACACGCACACACACGCACACACACACACACACTTCTCAGCAACACTGATCATATTTCTCAAGATGTTTCCCAGGTTAGGTTCTCTTTAATATTGTTTATAATATTTACCTGTTTTCTTTGTGCAACTTTGATGGGTTTCAAATGGCGACCCAACAAAAAAATGTAAAATTTACTTTTAAAAACTAACAAAGAGGAACCATTTGACTACCTAGTTTGATAACTTTACAGTGTACACGTGTGTTCCAGGAATTCGATGCAGCCTATGTGGCTACTCGTTCGACGAGCTATGCCCCCAGTCTACGATGGCTCGACCTGGAGTATTGCGACAAGATCAACGACACGCACCTCGCAGAAATCGTCGCTGTGTGCCGGGGCACACTGAAGGTGCGTGATTATTACGGGGAAGACGTTGAACCGGCATGGATCACCTGTCGCAAGGGAAGTGTATACCTTGCAAAGGCTATGTCGTGAAGGATTTCTGTCCTAATCACAGTGGCTCTATGCAAAGCTTTAATCGTCTGTGATAAGCATTTTTTTCATGAAATCTACTTTTGTGGATTATACGTAAAACAGATAATCCGAGCCAGGATACAAAGGGAAGACGTAAATATTTGTGTAACTAAAGTTTGCTGTTTTTGTTGTTGCCAGTGTTGGCATAATCACGAGAACTTCACACTTGCACGATTTTGTATAAGGATTAGATGTAGTTTGGTGGAGGCTGACAATTATGATGTTCTTTAAACCATTCTTTTAATTGTCAGTCAAGGCATGGTTTAAACAATATGCACATGAGAATGTGTATCATCATGTCCAACTTTGAGGGGGGTCAGGGATCTTTTCACTTGTCACATTCAGAAAGATGTTTGTTTGAAAATCATGAACCACAATCTTGTGACCCGACACAAACTGGAAGATTACTTGTTATTGTAGTTGACTGCTGAGCCATCCATATTCCATGCTTTCACTCCAAAGAACTACACATGAAACAGTAGTCAGGTTCAACAAGCATTGTCAATTGTTTTACACTACTGTTTCACTTTGGATAGGTTGAACGGTCATGTCTTGCCATTTCCATTAACCCAGGAGTGTTAAAGAATTACACGTGGCAGCTGCACAAATATGAATCGGCAGATTGTATATTGACATGTAACTATACGGAGTCAATCTAAATGTGTTGACATTTTTGTGATTTATATATACTAACTTATTAATGTTCTTGTTACTAGTTGTAAATGTGCATTGCTTTGATTGTTTGGTCAATTTCAATTTATTGTAACATTTGGTGTTTTTTCTTAATGCTACATAGCCAAGGCTAAAGAAGTGTGACCCGTGACATCAGCTTATTCTAGCACAGTTGTAGTGTGTTTTACATTGGAGCCTGTTGTGGATTTCTTAATTTACCAGCATCCATAGAACGCAACACAATAGTTATAATCCATAGGCATTACCAAGGACTTAACAGGTAATCAAGCAAATTCCCCTTATTTATTTCTACACCTGAATCTTACTTTATGATTACCTCACCGATACAGCTGCCATGCAATTTTGGTCACCCTAGGACAGTCCGAAATCAGTTGTGAAACAGTGAAGTATCAGAAGTTAGTTCTGCTAACACAGTCAGTCAGTCCTGTTGCTGTTCTATATTTAGCCGTCCCGATGGTGACCCTAATACTGAGGTTCCATTGTACACATCGTGGGGATTGATGTCAAATCTAACTAAGAGATAAGAACCATTGTTTCTGTTCATAAACATGGCAAGATCGGTGTTATTTTAGTATGCCGGCTTGTGAAGTATTTTCAAGAATAAACATTCTTTCAAGACACCTACGTGCCTTTCTGTGATATTTTATTTTGTGCGTTTTTGAAATGTTTATAATATCTGTGAATGTATTTGTGACTGTGTATATAATACTATATATGTGATTGTGTAATTTTGTGTGAATACAGAGATGTGATCCACCCCGTGTGATGCCTCTTTCATGTTTGTGTGAAGGAATCGGCAGCAAATCTAAAAGTATTGCATATTTTATTGTAATAAATAACAACAAACAGTGCTAGTAGTTTCACTATTACTACAATCAATCATTTAGGAAATAAAAAGGATAACAAATCACAGATATGATCATAGATAGTGAATAAAGGTTGAAGTAAATATAACACATTCATTGGGCAAACAGCAAACCATCGGAAAGGTTCCATGTGTGTAAACATCTTTGCTATACATATATATTAACATGTCTTACTATGAAAATTACACACCCCATATTTGGTCATTTTCAGCTGTACCCATAACATTGACAGATTTAGAGACACGCAACAGTGATAATAGATGTTAAAAGCCAACTGTGGCATATAACTTTTAAAAAACATCACAACATTAAAACTGTATAGGGCTTTTGTTACAGCGTAACATGTAACAAAAACAAGGTAGAATATATGTGCAACAATTAAAAGTTGTTATGCTATCATACATTCTATATAAAAATAAAGCCATAAATATATTACAACTAATAAAATAAAATATACTATATATATTATAAGAACTACTACAATATTACTATGGTCATAAACCATCTTATTCAAGATTTTGTTCAAGGCGTTTCTTAGAGAAATATGCTAATAATTAAACAAGCCTCTTAAATAAGACATATAAGCAGAATATAGCCTGTGCTATGCTTGATCAAACAAAGTAACCTTTCTGGCGCCAACATAATAAACTAAGAAAACGTAATAATTCAAGAACATATGCAACCAAATTCGACTGCTAAAACAAATAACAGCAAGTAAATAAATATGTTGCACAGTGATAAAATATATGGTATCTCTACTAATAGATTTGTAAAAATAGATCACAGATAACTTCCTTTGAGCAAATTAGATTAGTATATGCAATAAGTGCATAACCACTATATATAAATATTGTGTAATGCTGGTATATATCTGTTTGCTTACTGATGCAACCAATTTGCAGTCGATTCTCATATTTCACATCAAATGGGTATCTATGGAATCACCTTCACAATAGTATGTATACCAACATATTTTATCGAAAGAATGATAACATGGTTGCCAATGACAGTGTAGTTTCTTTTACAACAATATCACAATAAGATTCTTTAAATACAGCCTGTTATTAATCTCCTATAATGTGTATTCACAATTCTTACACACAAGTACACACAAAGAATAAGTTGGACGGTGCTTCAGAATGCTAGAACTTAAAAAATACAGAGGTCTAATACTGCTAGTACTGCCACCATGAAATGTAAATGAAATATATAATCGAACCAAACTTCTACTTTGCTGTTTCATTCTTGTCTTTTGTCAACATTTTCAAGTTTACTCGAACTTGATATCCTGCGTGTATTTTTGGGTTTTCATGTCTTTGGCTCCATTTCTGTTCATGGATCTCTTCCTTAGATGGCGCCCTGAAGGTAAGCACAAGTAACCTTTAACCCTAGCTAATGCTAATAAACAATGGCAACACAGCGACGCGTCTTATTCCAGATTCATTGCACAGTTGTGTTTCTACGTAAAATTTATTGTCTGTCACCAAGTCTTTCAAAATACACCTGTAGTGGACAAACATGAGGAGAACTTTACACAAAACAAGTGACAGTTATTACGGTGTCCATAGTTTGCCATAGCACCCATTTCCTCCCTGGTGGCAACAATTTTGGGTCCTCGACCAACTGCATTATAACCGAATCCGCATTATAACGAGGCATGATTATATACAGCTGTGCTATGTACATGTTATTCACTGGACTAGTGCCACTGCAGATGAAAATCATCCAGGAATTTTGAGCTTCCAGTAATGAACAATAGTGTGCCCATTCCTATTATCTACAAACATAATGGCAGCTCTGTTAACAAGTCCAGTTTACCTGTTTGACAAGTTACACAAAAGGTTTCATGTGATAATCCAATAATACGTACCTTCTCATGCGTTGAGAGGAAGCACTCTCTCTATCAAATGATCATCTTCCCCCTCATCCAACCACCTGCGCATCATACCAAGTGAATGAGAACAAAACCAGAATATGACTCAATACAACTCATACTACTAACTGATGGTCACTAAGTTTGCAAAGAACCGCGCAACCTGGTGGGCAATATATTGGCAACCATGTCATGTCTGTTGAATCCAGCAGTTACTGGCTGTGGTTTTAGAAGTCATTTTGGATGACTCAAAATCTTAAGTCCCACACCACGTATTGGTGGGGTTAGGGTGAGGGTATGTACACAACGTATTGGTGGGGTTAGGGTGAGGGTTTGTACACGACGTATCAGTGGGGGTTAGGGTGTGGGTTTGACAGTTTTGTACTTTTCGAACTTAAAGACCATACCTAAACCTGAAATTATGCACGATTATATATGTATTTAAATAATTTCTGATGTTTCAAGCAAATATAAATTTCTTGAACTTGTTTGACAAGATATTATTAACCTTCAAAAGCTATATACAACAATACTGAAAATGGTATTGATTAATTTACAAGTTTACACAAGAAACGAGTAATAATTTTGTAGAACAACAATGTTTATCTGCAGGTTTCCATCTGAGTAAATGTTAAACATACCTTTCGCATGTGAAGACAAACTCTGCATCAGCGTGAGTCAAGTCCTTGACTATGACCTTGTCGACGAACCAACCATTCCCTTGACCTTGACCATCATGTCCGATTGTGACCTTTGTCAAATTGATCATGTCCACAGCTTGAATTGAGAAGGTATCCACCTGAAAAGTCAACATGTTTCATTAGCCTAAAAGTTTGATTAATTATGTCTGTAATTACCAGGTTTTACAACATAAAGTAGTTACAAGTGAAAATAATAAAAGTATGTAACATATATAATTACTTTAACAAGGTTTAAAATAAATTGTGCAATTTTCTTCTGTAGAGAAATCCAGATTTTGTTACCTGTGTTTGTTTTGTGCTAATGACATATTCTTTGAAAAAACCACAAATTTAAGAAAGGAATTCAATGTGTCACTTGCCTGTCCAGGTTGGAATTTCTTCTCGTTCTGACTCAGTAGCAGCCTCCTTTTGCCGGTGTCTCCTCTCAATCCCTCGACTGTTATATAGACATTTGCGTCCGTGCCAGCGTTTGGATCCGATCCAGTGTGCACCTCCACTTGGTAGTCGTGGACTGCACAAAAATGGGTTCATATCAAACATATTTAACATAATAATTTCAAAGAACTCAGAAAAATAACTTGATTAGTAGAGTAGTTTTTTGCATAACTATGCATTTAGAAGAAATTCATAAAAGACCGATACAAAATATTGATTCAGTTGTAAAAAAATGTGTTATGTTGTGAACACACATGTCCACATTCGTCATCTGTTACAAATTGTTCTGGGAGTGATTTTTATGGAAGTGGATGATGTGTGCGACTGGTTTGTTTAAAATCAATAGATGATGATGACAGATGCTGAAAGTGTATAAATGTGTTCAAAGCTTAAATGACCAAGATGATATCAGTAAAATCAGTTAATATAAATTTGTCTCTCTGCTCACAAGGTCATATTTCCACCAGATGTTGTCTTCTAAAATGGAATAAAACATTCACATACTTCACTGGTGCACATTATGTTCCAAGCCAACAAACTACCTACCTTTGAGTGGATCGACTGGCTTCCTTTCTGCCTCGTCCCCTCCCTGGGCCAACGTCTTCACGGGCATCTCTTTCCAAGCCTCCACCTGTGACCCGCTGAAGAGTTGCTCTGTCAACTCAAAGCTGTACAACCTGTCATTGTCTGTGTCTCGCACTCTCACCTATCAACACAAACAAATCATCACCCCATGCATAACTTACACACTGTACTTAACTTGGTTCATTCCAATAACACAACATATACAGTTTACCCCACAAAATAATACCTGTAGTGTTAACACCACATTTTCCCAGTGTCAGGACAGATAATTCACTAGTACGACCAATGTGGAATTAAGTCCACTTCTGATTAGTCAAGAGGGTGGTCTTTTGAAAACAGTTTAACGTATACAGTTTCTACAGAAAAGGTTTAAGTATCGGTTTTTCTAAGATTTAGACATGACAACACCTAGAAATGGTAACATTTGATATCACAATGTTTGTGAGACTATACGAGATCTTACCGAGTCTAGAGTCCAGTATTGTGCTATGTCTGGCAGATCAGCGAGACCAACTCGTATCTTGAACACTTCTCCAATGTCTGACCTTAGATTCACCTGCAAAACAACAGCTTTGCTCAACCAATCTGGAACATTCAATATTAAACAAGCAGAATTGATCAAACACTATGTGCCAATTCCATTTCACACTTTCGCAACAACAGATTTGTTTAAATTTAGTCATACTGTTGTACTGGTCTTCCTTGGACCCGTGTAGGACTGTTAGTCTATGACAGGTAACACACACACACACCATACAATCTTTTACGTCCCATGAAACAGAATCCATGTAGACAGCTTTTACTGTTTCATCTGTAGACATACAACCTACCTCCTTAGACTAAATATCTTTGTACATGCCAAAGCTGAGGGATCCAGCAAATCGTATTTATACTTAACCACAATACGATCTGGCAGTAATTGTTCTGATCGTTTCAATTGTAAATACCTTGAAGTATTGTGTATTTCCTGGTGATGGAGTGTCGTCTTCCTCAGCCACCAGAGGGAGCTGTTCACTTTTACCCATGTCGCCATAGATGACAATGACGGTGTCTTTTGGAACACGGTCGAAGAACGTTCCAGCCAGTGGCTCCAATTCAGACCCAGAAGTGACATATACCTCAAACAGGTGGCCTGGGGCACAAACAGAAACTTCCTTTGTCAATAAATACTTCAATCAATGTCTGAACCAGCCTATACATCTTGTTCTCCAAGCTTTTAGTGGTTCATAGACCATGATATCATGAAGGATCCGTAACGCTTTTGTTAAAAAAATGTCCTGTGTGTTAAGGGTTCTTACATTAGGGTTCTTAAACCTTCATACCGAATATTTGACATTTTCTGTAATTGTTCAAAATTACACAAACCAACCATTGATTAGTTCAACCATTGATTAGTTGGATGTTTTATGTAACTGGTAACGATCATAGATAACATACACAGTGGTGTGAAAAATGTTCAAAGTTACATAATCTTTTTTAAACATCCGGTACGAATACTTCGCAAAACCGTCTTCTGTGGTTGTTTGTATGTAGCACCTGGGATATAATCACTAGCACCTCTTATGAACTACCAAGTTAACCTTACAAATATTAAGTTCAATGTCTACCTGGGACCTTCTCTGTGAGTTGCAGTTCTGTCAGTGTGTCTTCCTCTCCCACGTTGATCCATCTACAATAAATTGTTAGAAATTAAACTACATTTTAAAAATGATAGCCAAAATCAAGTCTAGATACTGGTTAATATGAGTTGACAAATGCAATTTTATGGTATCAATACTAGACAGTGATGTTCAAGGAAACATGGATAAATGTATATAATAAGATGAAAATATTTGATATGATACAGCAGTCATTATGTCTGTGTTAATGTGTATACATCTACAAAAAAGACAACCATGTTAGTTATCCACATTATGGAAGGAAGTACTTTGCAGGTCATAAAATATTTTTCTGTCATATGGTTGAGTAAATTAGCACAAGTCTCTTGAACACATGTGTAACATACCTTCCACACGTGAAGATGTATTGGAAGTCGGCATTTGCCGAATCCTTCACAATGACCTTCTCAAGGAACCAACCCTTGCCTTGACCTTCACCTTCATATTCGACTGTGACCTTTGTCAAACTGACCATGTCGACTGCTTCAATTGTGAAGAGATCCATCTGAAACATCAACGTGTCATTATTTTATTGGCCCTGCTCAGAGATTACTGATTATGTAGTTTATGACATATGAAATGTATTTGTTGAAACACTGGATATGTGTTTGTTGATATATTATTGGCACTTAAATTATTAAATTGCTCAATTGCGAATAAATCAATAGTAATGTTTTTAACTTTGTAACTGTAGAGCTGTCCTAATAGCCATACTTTGTAGAATTATGACACATGGATGCTTGGAGAAAAACATGTTTTTTTTTAAGAAAACAGTTTATTCTGATGACTTGCCTGAGCTGGATGGAATTTCTTCTTGTTCTGACTCACTAGCAGCCTCCTTTTGCCGGTGTCTCCTCTCAATCCCTCGATTGTTATAGAGACATTTGCGTCCGTGCCAGCGGTTGGCTCGTCGCGAGTGTACACCTCCACTTGGTAGTTATGTACTGCAGTAAACAATAACATTAACATCGGTTTAGGTTAAGTAACACAGTCTCAATGTGCTAAGTATGACACCATAGTTTCTGGGATATATTTCTGTGTGATGTCTTTGTTTTTGTGTCAGTGTTCCCCAACTGGCATGTTCTGAGGGGCATGACATTAATTTAGATAGCCATATGCTTTTGTTTCTTCTATTAATTAGCCTTAATTACCTTTGAGCGGGTCGACTGGCTTCCTTTCTGCCTCGTCCCCTCCCTGGGCCAGCGTCTTCACGGGCATCTCTTTCCAAGCCTCCACCTGTGACCCGCTGAAGAGTTGCTCTGTCAACTCAAAGCTGTACAACCTGTCATTGTCCGTGTCTCGCACTCTCACCTGCAAATACAAACAATTATTCTATAATAATAATCAATTTTAAAAGCACCATAAATCTAGACAAAAATCCATTCAGAGACACTTACAACACTGCACAGACACAGGACACAAGTATAAACAACTGCTTTTGCATATATAAAAAAACATTAAGATAGGAAAATATTTGCAACAAAACATGGGCTTCCTTATCCAAAAAATATTTTGAAATTTTACATTAAATTATCTCTGAGAAAGTCTTACCGAGTCTAGTGTCCAGTACTGTGCTATGTCTGGTAGATCAGCGAGGCCAACACGTATCTTGAACACTTCTCCAATTTCTTTCATCACCTTCACCTGTAAAACAAAAACTTGGCTCAAGGAATCTGGTAAAATAACTGACATTTTGAGAAGATAATGGTTACTAATTAGAATCCTAGATTCTTGCTCGACAGATCTTCCGGGATGTTCATGGTTCCTTCGTCAGTGTCACTATGTGCTAGTATCTGTTGACATGTGACCATGTAGATGATTGTCACATGACTGCAGTTCTAAGACAATCGCAAGAAGGGCTTAGTTACTGTCTGTATTGATGGTTGGGTTTCTCTACCGTGTTTTGGTCATCTCACTGATGTTCCTGCATCAAACATTGTTTCCTTTGGCCAGCAATGTGGCATCTTTTGCCATGATGGTGTGGCCCTTGTTGACACAATGTTCAGCTGTGAGTGTGTCCGTCATGTTGGTATGCTCATTGACCCTGATCTCAGTAACCTGTTGGTTTGCCTACTCTGGATAAGCTCTGTTAAGCAACAACCCTGCATTCGGCAAGGTAACTGTACTATCTTCACTGTACATGATGTAACCGAATCCAGAATTAACTTACATGCTGAAAACTGGCAAAATGGTATTTCTAAATTCTTCCTCACACGCTTGTAAGAGGCTGAACACATAGTAAACCTTGGTTTATATGACTAATTCATTGTAATAAAAAAAAGATCACCTTGAAGTATTGTGTATTTCCCGGTGACGGAGCATCATCTTCCTCAGCCACCAGAGGGAGCTGTTCACTTTTACCCATGTCGCCATAGATGACAATGACGGTGTCTTTTGGAACGCCGTCGACAAATGTTCCAGCCAGTGGCTTCAACTCAGGCCCAGAAGTGACGTACACCTCAAACAGGTGGCCTGGAACATCAACTACCTTTGATGAACACAGAAGCTCTGGTGTCATTACAAGTAGTCTGTTTCAGGTATCATTACTATCAAAGTACAATTCCTGGTGATAACCTTAACTAAGAAAACAATAATTTAGGAGCATATGCAGTCAACTTCAACTGTGCATACATATTAATACCTAACACAAAACATTATAAGCAACATTATAAATAGCACTGCCACAACTCACTGTGATATTTGCATTCAATATAAGATATAACACAATGTCAGTTTTGTGTTTACAAGTAGCAAACTTGTGAAACTACTGACAAGAGAGTGAAGAGGTTTATCAGATTGAATGGTTCAGATGGGCAATATTTGTACTTATTTTGTCATCAATATACGTTTCCATCTCTATCAGCAACCTTCATCAGACAATTACTGCTAGATGGCGACACAGTAGTCATTCTGTGCAGTGATGTGACTCACTGGGGCGAACTCCTGAAGAGCAACCCTGGCCGGGACTGGGAGGCACACACCAGTGAGTGACATCAGTGCACAATGACTTCTGTGTCGCCATCTAGTGGTAGTTGTCTGATGAAGATTGCTGATATTGATCGAAATGTCACAGAACAAAAATGTGAACTGACTGCTAAGTAAGTAAAACTGTTATCCAAACTACTGACCAGTAATCACTTACATTAATTACTACGTAAATATAATAATACTGTGCGTTAAGTTGAAAGTTTACCTGGAACCTTCTCTGTGAGAGGTAGTTCTGTCAGTGTGTCTTCCTCTCCCACGTTGATCCATCTACAGGTTACAAATTGTATTGAAAAGATGGTTTCTAACACAATTTATGGCTAAAATGATGCTTAATGACACTATTATTGGAACAGTAGAAGAAAGCTGCAATATATGACTGATGATTACAAACAGAACTCAACGAGTTCAGTTAAATGTTATGAATTTAGGAGGCAACTCTAAGGATGAAATAATTTGCAGGTTGTAAAATGACAGGGTGTAATTGTTACAAATGTTACAAATCTCTTGGTTCTCTGTGTAACGTACCTGCCACACATGAAGGTATACTGGAAGTCAGGATTTGCTGAATCCTTCACAATGACCTTCTCAAGGAACCAACCCTTGCCTTGACCTTCACCTTCATATTCGACTGTGACCTTTGTCAAACTGACCATGTCGACTGCTTCAATTGTGAAGAGATCCATCTGAAACATCAACGTGTCATTATTTTATTGGCCCTGCTCAGATTACTGATTATGTAGTTTATGACATATGAAATGTATTTGTTGAAACACTGGATATGTGTTTGTTGATATATTATTGGCACTTAAATTATTAAATTGCTCAATTGCGAATAAATCAATAGTAATAATGTTTTTAACTTTGTAACTGTAGAGCTGTCCTAATAGCCATACTTTGTAGAATTATGATACATGGATGCTTGGAGAAAAACATGTTTTTTTTAAGAAAACAGTTTATTCTGATGACTTGCCTGAGCTGGATGGAATTTCTTCTTGTTCTGACTCACTAGCAGCCTCCTTTTGCCGGTGTCTCCTCTCAATCCCTCGATTGTTATAGAGACATTTGCATCCGTGCCAGCGGTTGGCTCATCGCGAGTGTACACCTCCACTTGGTAGTTATGTACTGCAGTAAACAATAACATTAACATCGGTTTAGGTTAAGTAACACAGTCTCAATGTGCTAAGTATGACACCATAGTTTCTGGGATATATTTCTGTGTGATGTCTTTGTTTTTGTGTCAGTGTTCCCCAACTGGCATGTTCTGAGGGGCATGACATTAATTTAGATAGCCATATGCTTTTGTTTCTTCTATTAATTAGCCTTAATTACCTTTGAGCGGGTCGACTGGCTTCCTTTCTGCCTCGTCCCCTCCCTGGGCCAGCGTCTTCACGGGCATCTCTTTCCAAGCCTCCACCTGTGACCCGCTGAAGAGTTGCTCTGTCAACTCAAAGCTGTACAACCTGTCATTGTCCGTGTCTCGCACTCTCACCTGCAAATACAAACAATTATTCTATAATAATAATCAATTTTAAAAGCACCATAAATCTAGACAAAAATCCATTCAGAGACACTTACAACACTGCACAGACACAGGACACAAGTATAAACAACTGCTTTTGCATATATAAAAAAACATTAAGATAGGAAAATATTTGCAACAAAACATGGGCTTCCTTATCCAAAAAATATTTTGAAATTTTACATTAAATTATCTCTGAGAAAGTCTTACCGAGTCTAGTGTCCAGTACTGTGCTATGTCTGGTAGATCAGCGAGGCCAACACGTATCTTGAACACTTCTCCAATTTCTTTCATCACCTTCACCTGTAAAACAAAAACTTGGCTCAAGGAATCTGGTAAAATAACTGACATTTTGAGAAGATAATGGTTACTAATTAGAATCCTAGATTCTTGCTCGACAGATCTTCCGGGATGTTCATGGTTCCTTCGTCAGTGTCACTATGTGCTAGTATCTGTTGACATGTGACCATGTAGATGATTGTCACATGACTGCAGTTCTAAGACAATCGCAAGAAGGGCTTAGTTACTGTCTGTATTGATGGTTGGGTTTCTCTACCGTGTTTTGGTCATCTCACTGATGTTCCTGCATCAAACATTGTCTCCTTTGGCCAGCAATGTGGCATCTTTTGCCATGATGGTGTGGCCCTTGTTGACACAATGTTCAGCTGTGAGTGTGTCCGTCATGTTGGTATGCTCATTGACCCTGATCTCAGTAACCTGTTGGTTTGCCTACTCTGGATAAGCTCTGTTAAGCAACAACCCTGCATTCGGCAAGGTAACTGTACTATCTTCACTGTACATGATGTAACCGAATCCAGAATTAACTTACATGCTGAAAACTGGCAAAATGGTATTTCTAAATTCTTCCTCACACACTTGTAAGAGGCTGAACACATAGTAAACCTTGGTTTATATGACTAATTCATTGTAATAAAAAAAAGATCACCTTGAAGTATTGTGTATTTCCCGGTGACGGAGCATCATCTTCCTCAGCCACCAGAGGGAGCTGTTCACTTTTACCCATGTCGCCATAGATGACAATGACGGTGTCTTTTGGAACGCCGTCGACAAATGTTCCAGCCAGTGGCTTCAACTCAGGCCCAGAAGTGACGTACACCTCAAACAGGTGGCCTGGAACATCAACTACCTTTGTCAATAAAAATTTCTAAAATAATACATCCTAATCTATTTCATAATTACTTTGATGAACACAGAAGCTCTGGTGTCATTACAAGTAGTCTGTTTCAGGTATCATTACTATCAAAGTACAATTCCTGGTGATAACCTTAACTAAGAAAACAATAATTTAGGAGCATATGCAGTCAACTTCAACTGTGCATACATATTAATACCTAACACAAAACATTATAAGCAACATTATAAATAGCACTGCCACAACTCACTGTGATATTTGCATTCAATATAAGATATAACACAATGTCAGTTTTGTGTTTACAAGTAGCAAACTTGTGAAACTACTGACAAGAGAGTGAAGAGGTTTATCAGATTGAATGGTTCAGATGGGCAATATTTGTACTTATTTTGTCATCAATATACGTTTCCATCTCTATCAGCAACCTTCATCAGACAATTACTGCTAGATGGCGACACAGTAGTCATTCTGTGCAGTGATGTGACTCACTGGGGCGAACTCCTGAAGAGCAACCCTGGCCGGGACTGGGAGGCACACACCAGTGAGTGACATCAGTGCACAATGACTTCTGTGTCGCCATCTAGTGGTAGTTGTCTGATGAAGATTGCTGATATTGATCGAAATGTCACAGAACAAAAATGTGAACTGACTGCTAAGTAAGTAAAACTGTTATCCAAACTACTGACCAGTAATCACTTACATTAATTACTACGTAAATATAATAATACTGTGCGTTAAGTTGAAAGTTTACCTGGAACCTTCTCTGTGAGAGGTAGTTCTGTCAGTGTGTCTTCCTCTCCCACGTTGATCCATCTACAGGTTACAAATTGTATTGAAAAGATGGTTTCTAACACAATTTATGGCTAAAATGATGCTTAATGACACTATTATTGGAACAGTAGAAGAAAGCTGCAATATATGACTGATGATTACAAACAGAACTCAACGAGTTCAGTTAAATGTTATGAATTTAGGAGGCAACTCTAAGGATGAAATAATTTGCAGGTTGTAAAATGACAGGGTGTAATTGTTACAAATCTCTTGGTTCTCTGTGTAACGTACCTGCCACACATGAAGGTATACTGGAAGTCAGGATTTGCTGAATCCTTCACAATGACCTTCTCGAGGAACCAACCCTTGCCTTGACCTTCACCTTCATATTCGACCACAACCTTTGTCAAACTGACCATATCGACAGCTTCAATTGTGAAGAGATCCATCTGAAAAGTTATCATGATTTATTAGATAAATCCTGTTCTAAATTGTGACATTAGAACCACTGTAATAGCAACTCTTCTAACATAACATTTAATGAATGGATGAATGGATAATGTGGAACAGAAATACTTTTTTGTCATGTTTTATCTTTTTCTTATTACCAATTTATAGATATATTTACACTCTTAGTTGGAGAAACACAAATGTAAGAAAAATAAATATTCAGTTGACATACCTGAGCCGGTTGGAATTTCTTCTCGTTCTGACTCAGTAGCAGCCTCCTTTTGCCGGTGTCTCCTCTCAATCCCTCGACTGTTATAGAGATGTCTGCATCCGTGCCAGCGGTTGGCTCATCGCGAGTGTACACCTCCACTTGGTAGTTATGTACTGTAGTAACAAGTTGACAGATGTTTACTTCGGTTTGGTTAAATATCAAATTCTGGACTGTTAATTGGTCCAGATATTGTAATTTCTAGAACAAAATCCCTGTGCTGGTGATGCTGCGTGTAAGAATTTGCCCAGACTTCACATGACAGTAAGGGGATTTAAACACTTATTCTCCAGTTGAGTGGGATTCTCAATCATAATGCTATTTGTACATTTAAACTAACATTTTTATCATAATTTATAGAGTAAATATTGGTCAAATCATAGATAACACCAAACCTCCACTTGGTAGTTATGTACTGTAACAACAAGATGACAAACATCTACATTAATTTAGCTATTAGTATAACAATCCTTAAAGTTAAAAGTCAGTGATTAAATATGCTGTAATTTTCCTTAACATTTGGTGGAGTAGCACAAGCAATTCGACATAGCCTATGACCTTGTCTGATTATTTGTGGTGGAGTAGTGCAAGTAATCGGACATGGTCTATGACCTTGTTTGATTATTTGTGGTGGAGTAGCACAAGTAATTGGACATGGTCTACGTCCTTGTCTGATTATTAATAATAATTGCTCATTGCCCATGAATGTATTGAACAGTGACACAGTCCCTGAGTGCGTTGTTAAAGTAGCATCATTCTTTGTAAACTGGCTTCTGTTTCTACATCATGTTCCATGCCAAGATGCTACTTACTTTTGAGTGGGTCGACTGGCTTCCTTTCTGCCTCATCCCCTCCCTGGGCCAGCGTCTTCACGGGCATCTCTTTCCAAGCCTCCACCTGTGACCCGCTGAAGAGTTGCTCTGTCAACTCAAAGCTGTACAACCTGTCATTGTCCGTGTCTCGCACTCTCACCTGTCAACACAAACAACTCATCTCACTCCATGCATAACTTATACACATTGTACTTAACTTGGTTCATTCCAGTGGCTCACTGGAAGATAGACATATAGGAACTAATCTGAAATACCTGGTTAGAATGTAAGAAATTATTAAATAACAGCTGGATGAGATCAGAAAAATGTTCTAGTTGGCCAATGTTACAAGAATAAACACTGACTTAATTCTCTTCAATTTTGTTTGTCAGCAACTGAAATGTCTTATACATTTATGTTAAGTCAAATGTACAAGTGAAAACAGCCAAAAATTCACTAATCTTATAGTTGTAGCAGGCAGACAAACTTATCTAAGTCTGTAACAGTTAAGTTAATACTGAGGACTTACTGAGTCTAGCGTCCAGTATTGTGCTATGTCTGGCAGATCAGCGAGGCCAACACGTATCTTGAACACTTCACCAAGTTCCTCTTTTACATTCACCTACAAAACAACAATTAGGGTAATAAAATATGGAATACTAAAGCAAGTTGTCATATTAATTTAAGTGCTTTAAATTATTATATAAATCAATGAGATTTATTTTTCGCACAACCGTTCTGATTCAGAGAATCATAACTGAATATAGATCAATTTTAAATAGAAGAACCAGACCTTTCGTTAAATAAAATCATATTTAGCATCTACCTTGAAGTACTGTGTATTTCCTGGTGAAGAAGTGTCGTCTTCCTCAGCCACCAGAGGGAGCTGTTCACTTTTACCCATGTCGCCGTAGATGACAATGACAGTGTCTTTTGGAACGCGGTCGACAAATGTTCCAGCCAGTGGCTTCAACTCAGGTCCAGAAGTGACGTACACCTCATATAGATGGTCTGGAACAGAGACACAAAATGCCTTTGAAAAACACTGAATCACTGTCATTTTTAAAGCATGGCTATGCCAAAGGGGTGATTAGCGCAGTCTTTACATTACAGTTACAATATCGAACCCCTGATTTTTGAAACCTACAATATTGAAGGGCGCAGGCGTAGAAAGGGTAATTTATCAAGGTTCTGACCACTTGAATGTGCAGGCGTACACATATATATATACATTATTGCCGTGCAACACTAAAGTAGGTCCCTCAATAGATAACAAATTAAGTTTCAGAGACAAAGTTTATATATGCATACCACTTCAGCCATAAGGTAATTGTTGGAGTATTTGGTTTGAAAATGAATTAAAGGCAGTGAATGTTCTATTTTACAAATAACTACCATCAACACAGTCATATTTTAACATGCCACATCTCCAGTATTAAACAGCCACGGTAAAATGTGTCTCTTGGGATTAGTGAGCAAGAAAGAAAACTACAGAAAAGATCAGACGTGGTCAACTAATAACAATACTAATGTCGTGTAATGGGAAACTCACCATTTACTGTTGTGACCTTCTCCGTGAGTGGTAGTTCTGTCAGTGTGTCTTCCTCCCCTACATTGATCCATCTACAGGTCAAATAATGTGGTGAAAAATACTTCTCAAATGTAAGTGGTCATATGACAGAGGAAAACTGTGTACAGCTGCGACAAGGTTATGCCACTGGCTGTAGAGACTTCACACAGTAGGTGAATGAGCACCGTTGGATGTGACTGGGCCATATACTATGTATGGACCAGCAGTGCTTGGTGCAGTTAGGAGTTGATGAGAGGACACAGGTAGATCTGCCATATGCTGGGTGAATATTGATAGCAATGTGTTTTCTATGAGGCACAAGCTATGTCAAGAGTCACCAACAAGAATGCATGGCAAAAACTATATGAAATCATGCACGCTGCATTCCAACAGTTGTAGCCGACTCCCAGTCACTACCTGTCCATAGCTGTAACCTGGCCACAACAGACATGTTGTGCAGTCCTGATGATGTCCACTATGGACAGATTTTAGTGTATAACAGTAGTATGTCTATACACGAAAACACTAGCTTCTTGGGTATCCATGACACATACCTTCCACATGTGAAGATGTACTGATCCCCTGCATCCGCCGATTCCTTGACAACGACCTTCTCAAGGAACCAACCCTTGCCTTGACCTTCACCTTCATATTCGACCATGACCTTTGTCAAACTGACCATGTCGACAGCTTCAAATGTGAAGACATCCATCTAAAAGGTCATTGGTACTTTTAGCTGTTTGTCTTTTGACACTGAACAGAGTATTCTTATCAATTATTTATGGAGTACTGATTAAAAGATTTTCATTATACATTATCTTTATAATAGCCAATCAAAATGTGTTATTCTTATCTGTCGTGCCAAAGATATCTTAGTGAATGAAAAACATTACTGTAAAATGTAAAACAAACAGCTGATTAAACAACTTTCCAATTAATGTGATATTTTTTATGAAAATTACTGATCAACCCTAATTTCTGTGATCTTTGGTTTTGTTCAATTACATGACAGATACATAGAGAAATGAAACACAAGTTTGAGAAAAGATATATTTTCTTGACTTGCCTGAGCTGGTTGGAATTTCTTCTCGTTCTGACTCAGTAGCAGCCTCCTTTTGCCGGTGTCTCCTCTCAAACCCTCGACTGTTATAGAGACGTTTGCGACTGTGCCAGCGGTTGGCTCGTCGCGAGTGTACACCTCTACTTGGTAGTTATGTACTGCAGCAACAATTTTTTAAGTAACATTAACTTACTACACAGTTAAGACATCACAGTTTTTGGAAAAATTCCTCTGTGTTAGAGTGGTCTTTTATATTAAATTTATGACTACATTTGTTCTCAGAGAATTTGTGTTCCTTCTTGTACAGAACAGAGTCTTAACTAGTACTTATAGGGCCTAGTAATGGTTTTATCTTGACGCTGAGACAGTGTTATAACATAATCTTAAGGCAGATCTCTTTATTCCGACACCAAGTTAACTTCTGTTTAATATAATTGTGGTTAACCCATCATTTCTGGGAAGCATTCACCTATGATGTAACTACTGGTCAACAGGTAACTATTGACATAATTCCACCTATATCTACAGCCTGGTACTCATCTGCAGTTGTATGACAGTGTGAACTAGAGCAATGTGGAGTGAACAAAACTGCCTAGTCTGTATATATGGCAAAGCAAGGATTCAACCATTTGTCTCGACTGAAAGACTTGACCGTCAACTACAGACGTACTTTGTGACCAGAATTTAAAGTAAATGCTACATGAATAAATAATTATAAAGAATGTTGCTGACACTGTTTATTTGGTTATAAGGAATATGACTTTGAATTTGTTCCTGGTACCATCCCTGCCTTCATGATCAGTTACCTTTGAGTGGATCGACTGGCTTCCTTTCTGCCTCGTCCCCTCCCTGGGCCAGCGTCTTCACGGGCATCTCTTTCCAAGCCTCCACCTGTGACCCGCTGAACAGTTGCTCTGTCAACTCAAAGCTGTACAACCTGTCATTGTCCGTGTCTCGCACTCTCACCTGTCAACACAAACAGTGTCAAGATTCTATAACACTGCACAAATGTAGGAAACAAGTTGAGACAACAAAACACATGAAAAAAATAAAAAAAATGAAACATAGAAATAAATTACAGGTATCTACCATAGGAAGGACACAATGTTACTACAACTGAGAGACCTTAGTTATGAAACATACCTAAAAGAAAGTGGTTAAATGATACTAGAAACCAGGAGATTGAGAGGATATCAGATCAAAGTTTTTAAAATACTGACTGGATATGATAATACTGACAGAAGTAGAATTTTTTCACTTACAGAAGCAGACTTTTCTCACTTAAGATAGAAATGGAGGGTACAAAGTGAAAAAAATTTGAAAAATAACTGATGGACAGGTTACATGTACAGATAATAAAGATGCAACAAATGTTAGGCTTTCGACATCCCAAAGGCTTCCTTGTTCACTTACAGTCTTGGCTTTTTGCTGTGGGTGATCTTGGCATAAAAACATTTAGATGGATAAAAATGTGATTAAAACATGAGCTTCTTATTTCATAATCTATTTTGTATGCAATGCTCTTTGAGAAAGTCTTACCGAGTCTAGAGTCCAGTACTGTGCTACGTCTGGCAGATCAGCGAGGCCAACACGTATCTTGAACACTTGTCCGATTTCTTTCATCACTTTCACCTGCAAAAACAATTACTTGGCTCATGTAATTTGGTAAGACAACTATAAAAGCAAATTTTAAGTACTAAAATAAATTTTTGTAAATAACATACTTACCTGTCCATTAATGGGTTATGCACGCGCATAATTCGAGAGGTCTGCAATATAGTCATTTAGCATCCTAAATAAGAGTTCCTCCAAGATTCTTATCCCAGTCCACAATGCACTGCAACTGGCCGTGGTACCAATCACACACAACGCAATCAGTATGACGCAAATGCGAAAAGATCCCTGGGTAATGGCTGGAAACTGTGTGGAATGCACATGTAGTTTGGCACTTCTTGACCAATGTCAATAACCATGTGTTTGCGTGTTAGAACTATGGCCTGTAATTGTCATTGTCGTTTGTCACTCTTGTCTCAAGTTAGTCATTATCGACGCAATTTGTCATCATCTACAAAATGTCATCTCATCGTCGTATTTTGACATAATCGACATAATTGGTCATTATCGACATAATTTGTCATCATCGACATACGTTATCATCATCGATGGAATTTTCATCATCGTCAGATTTTGACAACCCAACGTTGCCATCACCGCCAAATTGTCGCACATTTTTGTCTTTGTCGACACTCCGCAATGTGTCATTATCATCAGAAGATGGATGCTTATATAAGGGTCTTATCTGTATGAGTTGTCGGGCGCGTGCGTGCAGTAGCGACTGCTTCAACAGGGTTAGCCATCTTTGCACAAGCGGCGCTATAGGGGCCTAGACAATAGTAGCGGTTTCACAACTTTGGTAGGTGGAATGCAGGTGGTTCCTTTGTAGCAGCTAAACCAACGCATGCCATCCGCCGCTAGACGATAGCACCGCATGTTCGTGCTGCAGCTGGTCACACGGGCCCGACTCGTATGTCCTGCTCCTGCTTGTAGACAAACTCAGTGTCGCCTAAAAGGCATCTTTAGTTTGTGTTGATTTGATGTTCACTGATAGTGATTTCTTATCACAATCGATTTGGCATGTGTGGGTGTACTGGGGCACCATCGGTCGGTGCACTGTTGCCCTCGACTAAACCAGGTAGTCGACTTCGACATCGCCTCACGTCGGCTTGTCAGATTTGATTTCGATTTGATGTCCACTTATTACATCATAAACAATATGACGCACTTGGGTATACAGGGACATCATAGTGGAGATGCCTGTTACCGTTGACTAACCCACTCCGGGGTTGTCGACTTCAAACATCGTCTCTCCTGGACGTGTTCGGCCTTAGTCCCATGCATGTTTGTTGCCATGTTTAATTATGGGTTTGGTTGTCCGAGACACAGTATATGGTAAAATTAGTGACACCTGCCTTGTCCACATGTTGGCTTTGACACCTACTTTGGCGGAGGTCGACCTGAAGTCTGCTTGAAGCAAACAGGTGTTGCAAACATTGATAGCATACACGATATAATGCATTGCTAAGAACGAACACATGTGTGCGTTACGTAGGAATACCGAAGTAATTCCATGCTGACAATGTGAAGGAACTATGTTATATTATAATGTAGTCAGTAAAAGTTACACATTTATTAGTTAATAAAATAATACAAGGATACTTGAAGTATTGTTAGTGAAATACTTCCCTGAAGCAGACTGCTTTCAGTAATTTACTGGAGCTGTGGAAATTACACGTCTCTCATAATGGCGCAACAACTGAAAGCACTGCACATGTCATGTAGCAGTGCATTGTGGACTTGGATAGAGGGTTCTAGTGGTAGTGGGAATCATCTCAAGTCTTGGACGAACTCTTATTTAGAATGCTAATTAACTATACTGCGGACCTCTCGAATTATGCTCGTGCATAACCCATTAAGACATGGACAGGCTAAGTCATTGTTATGTAACAAAATGTTATTTCCAAATCATCCTCATTGTCTTTATGATAATAATGCGATATACTTTGGTTTATACAAGTGAATGTTCACAGTTGAAGTTGCCCTTACTTCACTGAATAATTAAATGAAAAGATCACCTTGAAGTACTGTGTATTTCCCGGCGAAGAAGTGTCGTCTTCCTCAGCCACCAGAGGGAGCTGTTCACTTTTACCCATGTCGCCATAGATGACAATAACGGTGTCTTTTGGAACACAGTCGACAAATGTTCCAGCCAGTGGCTTCAACTCAGGCCCTGAAGTGACATACACCTCAAACAGGTGACCTGCAACAGAAACTTCTTTGTCAATAAATACTTCTAAAATAATACATCCTAATCTATTTTATAATTACAATGATAAACATATATAATCTTTGGTATAATTACAACTTGTGTATTGCAGATATTGTTCTCAATATGTCACTGCTAAGACTTCTTGTTCATTGTGACATCTATACTCAGCAAAATATGTAACACAATATCATCTGTTGGTTAACTTGAGAAAATACTGACTCCATGTCACCTACAATTTATTAATAACATGTAAACATAATAAAATGTAAGTTGAGAGTTTACCTGGGACCTTCTTTCATAACATGTCATAACATTTCATAACATCATAACCTGGTTTACCTGGGACCTTCTCTGTGAGTGGTAGTTCTGTCAATGTGTCTTCCTCTCCCACGTTGATCCATCTACAGGTGAGATAGTGTTACAAAATTACTTACTGTATGGATACAAGCATTGTTTAGAGACACCTAAATCAACTGAAAAACTGCAATGTATATTACACAGATTCATGCATCTTACAAATATGTGCAAAAAAATGTAAGATGCCTCCTCAATTTGTTTGTCTCATCTCAGATTAATTTTGAAAAAAAACAAAACTGATGTAGTATCAACAGTGAGATGCTAGATCATTTGTGTGCAAATAATTTATTCAGTTTTTGTGAAACAATCAAAGTACTATTTTTTTGCAGAAAAAATTAAAGTTACCTCCTCAATTTGTTTGTCTCATCTCAGACTAATTTTGAAAGACACAAAACTGATCTAGTATCAACAGTGAGAATCTAGATCATTCGTGTGCAAATATTTTATTCAGTTTTTGTGAAACTGTCAAAGTACTAATTTTTTACAACTGAAAATAAAAAAAGGGAAAATAAGCTACATCTAGCATGCATCTATATTCTAATTTATAGGTCATGAATTGACAGTTACTCTTTCTACATGGTTTAGTAAACTGGCATAAATTTCTTGGCCATATGTGTAATATACCTGTCACATGAGAAGACATATTGGAAGTCAGGATTTGCCGAATCCTTCACAACGACCCTCTCAAGGAACCAACCCTTGCTTTGACCTTCACCTTCATATTCAACCACGACCTTTGTCAAACTGACCATGTCAACAGCTTCAATTGTGAAGAGATCCATCTGGAAAGTCAACATGATTTATTACATAAATTATGTAAACTAGCCAAATTGCCCATCCTCCAGATGGCGCTATATACACAGACATACATAGGACGGTTTCCCAAAGTAGTCAAACCAGATGTCTGTTTAAGAATCAAATCAAATTAAATTTATTTAACTCATTACAGTACGTACAGATACAAATTAAATTAAGACAAATCATACATAATAGCATAACGAGAACAACAAGGGAAGATTATATAATGTTATACTCCCTAAATTACGTAATTTGTAACCATTATTCAGAACATTATACGTGTTGTCTGCGATTGTTTCGACCTACATAAACAATCCACTAATCAGTTGTGGATGGTTTATGTAAGTCTGAACAGTCATACAGCTCACACATGACGTTGCAAGCAACCATCTAACACCTGGTATGAGCATTTAACTGGTAACAACTTAACCAATGGAGAATATTACAAAATGAAAGCGTTATTTTTTCCAGTGGTCGTATATGAATCTCTGAAAAATTGGCATCCGAGATGCAAAGTTTCTAGCCACATGTACACACACATGGATGCTAGCTGGGTTATACGTACACACACATGGATGCTAGCTGGGTTATACGTACACACACATGGATGCTAGCTGGATTATACGTACACACACATGGATGCTAGCTGGATTATACGTACACACACATGGATGCTAGCTGGATTATACGTACACACACATGGATGCTAGCTGGATTATACGTACACACACATGGATGCTAGCTGGATTATACGTACACACACATGGATGCTAGCTGGATTATACGTACACACACATGGATGCTAGCTGGATTATACGTACACACACATGGATGCTAGCTGGATTATACGTACACACACATGGATGCTAGCTGGATTATACGTACACACACATGGATGCTAGCTGGATTATACGTACACACACATGGATGCTAGCTGGGATTATACGTACACACACATGGATGCTAGCTGGATTATACGTACACACGCATGGATGCTAGCTGGATTATACGTACACACACATGGATGCTAGCTGGATTATATGTACACACGCATGGATGCTAGCTGGATTATATACGTACACACACATGGATGCTAGCTGGATTATACGTACACACACATGGATGCTAGCTGGATTATACGTACACACACATGGATGCTAGCTGGATTATACGTACACACACATGGATGCTAGCTGGATTATACGTACACACACATGGATGCTAGCTGGATTATACGTACACACACATGGATGCTAGCTGGATTATACGTACACACACATGGATGCTAGCTGGATTATACGTACACACACATGGATGCTAGCTGGATTATACGTACACACACATGGATGCTAGCTGGATTATACGTACACACACATGGATGCTAGCTGGATTATACGTACACACACATGGATGCTAGGCTGGATTATACGTACACACGCATGGATGCTAGCTGGATTATACGTACACACACATGAATGCTAGCTGGATTATACGTACACACGCATGAATGCTAGCTGGATTATACGTACACACACATGGATGCTAGCTGGATTATACGTACACACGCATGGATGCTAGCTGGATTATACGTACACACACATGGATGCTAGCTGGATTATACGTACACACGCATGGATGCTAGCTGGATTATACGTACACACACATGGATGCTAGCTGGATTATACGTACAACACACGGATGCTAGCTGGATTATACGTACACACACATGGATGCTAGCTGGATTATACGTACACATGCATGGATGCTAGCTGGATTATACGTACACACACATGGATGCTAGCTGGATTATACGTACACACACAGGGATGCTAGCTGGATTATACGTACACACATATGGATGCTAGCTGGATTATACGTACACACACATGGATGCTAGCTGGATTATACGTACACACACATGGATGCTAGCTGGATTATACGTACACACGCATGGATGCTAGCTGGATTATACGTACACACGCATGGATGCTAGGCTGGATTATACGTACACACACATGGATGCTAGCTGGATTATACGTACACACGCATGGATGCTAGCTGGATTATACGTACACACGCATGGATGCTAGCTGGATTATACGTACACACGCATGGATGCTAGCTGGATTATACGTACACACGCATATGCTAGCTGGATTATACGCATGGATGCTAGCTGGATTATACGTACACACGCATGGATGCTAGCTGGATTATACGTACACACACATGGATGCTAGCTGGATTATACGTACACACGCATGGATGCTAGCTGGATTATACGTACACACACATGGATGCTAGCTGGATTATACGTACAACACACGGATGCTAGCTGGATTATACGTACACACACATGGATGCTAGCTGGATTATACGTACACATGCATGGATGCTAGCTGGATTATACGTACACACACATGGATGCTAGCTGGATTATACGTACACACACAGGGATGCTAGCTGGATTATACGTACACACATATGGATGCTAGCTGGATTATACGTACACACACATGGATGCTAGCTGGATTATACGTACACACACATGGATGCTAGCTGGATTATACGTACACACGCATGGATGCTAGCTGGATTATACGTACACACGCATGGATGCTAGCTGGATTATACGTGGATGCTAGCTGGATTATAGCTGGATTATACGTACGCATGCACTGGACATGGATGCTAGCTGGATTATACGTACACACGCATGGATGCTAGCTGGATTATACGTACACACGCATGGATGCTAGCTGGATTATACGTACACACGCATGGATGCTAGCTGGATTATACGTACACACACATGGATGCTAGCTGGATTATACGTACACACGCATGGATGCTAGGCTGGATTATACGTACATGGATGCTAGCACACACGCATGGATGCTAGCTGGATTATATACGTACACACACATGGATGCTAGCTGGATTATACGTACACACACATGGATGCTAGGCTGGATTATACGTACACACACATGGATGCTAGCTGGATTATATGTACACACGCATGGATGCTAGCTGGATTATATACGTACACACACATGGATGCTAGCTGGATTATACGTACACACACATGGATGCTAGCTGGATTATATGTACACACACATGGATGCTAGCTGGATTATACGTACACACACATGGATGCTAGCTGGATTATACGTACACACACATGGATGCTAGCTGGATTATACATACACACACATGGATGCTAGCTGGATTATAGTTTGATTATGTTCTAACCTGTGACATTGGAAACTGGAAACAGTGTAATGTAAAATAGTTTAACATAAAATTGTGGGGTTAATGTAGAGCAAATCACCAAGTGGTATTAATTGTCATACTTTATCTTTTGTAATCACCAATTCATAGAAACACTTATGCTTTCCCTCTCAGAGAAATAGAAGTTTGAGAAAAGAAATATTCAGTTGACATACCTGTCCAGGTTGGAATTTCGTGTTGTTCTGACTCACTAGCAGCCTCCTTTTGCCGGTGTCTCCTCTCAATCCCTCAATTGTTATAGAGACGTTTGCGTCTGTGCCAGCGTTTGGCTCGTCGCGAGTGTACACCTCCACTTGGTAGTTATGTACTGCAACAACAAGTTAAGAAATGTTTTCTTTGGTCGGCTAAATATGACATTTTCTAGCTTGCTAAGATAATTTACAGTTTCAGGAAAACATATTGGTTTATATTAATTTTATAATTTTAAATGTTCCAGTATTAGAAAGATAACTATGTATAGAACACATTAAAAATCCCCTGCCAGACCTGTTTATTCCAATGCCAATTAACCTTATCTGGAAAGCATTAAGCTACAGTGCAATTACTACTCAATAGCTATTCATTCACATAACATAATTTCACTACCATCTAGGTGCTCATTCATACAGATGAGTGAACTGAGGCAATGAGGTGTGAAAGAAAATATGCCTTCTGATTTTCCTACTTTTCCAATATTACTTTGCTTAATGTACCTTTGAGCGGATCGACTGGCTTCCTTTCTGCCTCGTCCCCTCCATGGGCCAGCGTCTTCACGGGCATCTCTTTCCAAGCCTCCACCTGTGACCCGCTGAAGAGTTGCTCTGTCAACTCAAAGCTGTACAACCTGTCATTGTTCGTGTCTCGCACTCTCACCTGTCAACACAAACAAGTGTCAAGATTTTATAACACTGCATAAACATAGGAAACATGCAGATACAAAAGAAATAGGAAACAAGTAGAAACAAAAGAAATAGGAAACAAGTAGAAACAAAAGAAATAGGAAACAAGTAGAAACAAAAGAAATGGGAAACAAGTAGAAACAAAAGAAATAGGAAACAAGTAGAAACAAAAGAAATGGGAAACAAGTAGAAACAAAAGAAATGGGAAACAAGTAGAAACAAAAGAAATGGGAAACAAGTAGAAACAAAAGAAATGGGAAACAAGTAGAAACAAAAGAAATGGGAAACAAGTAGAAACAAAAGAAATAGGAAATATGTAGAAACAAAAGAAATAGGAAACAAGTAGAAATAAAAGAAATGAGAACAAATACAAAAAAGTGGTTTTGCATAGAAGAAAAACATTAAATCAGATAGGAAAATGTTTGCTACAAAACATGTGTTTTCTTGTCCATATCATTTTGAGATTTTGTATTAGATTTTTTCTCAGAATGTCTTACCGAATCTAGTGTCCAGTATTGTGCAACTTCTGGCATATCTGGGATTCCAACACGTATCTTGAACACTTCTCCAATGTCCTCCCTTACGTTCACCTGCAAAACAATAACTTGGCTCAAATATGGAAGACATCGTTGCAAGTTGCAAATACAGCTCAAAGGTAAGTTTAATTCTTGCTATTGGCTCAAGTAATCCGGTAAAACAACTGACACGTGCTATTTCAAAATACGTCCTCACGTGTCAAGTTTTCAGAGAATGAGCATGTAAAACTGTTTTAAATTACTGTAATCCCATTAAAAGGTCACCTTGAAGTATTGTGTATTTCCCGGCGAAGAAGTGTCATCCTCCTCAGCCACCAGAGGGAGCTGTTCACTTTTATCCATGTTGCCATATATGACAATGACGGTGTCTTTTGGAACGCTGTCGACAAACGTTCCAGCCAGTGCTTTCAACTCAGGCCCAGAAGTGACGTACACCTCAAACATGTGACCTGAAGGAGAAACACAAATATATGCTGGTAATTATTTTTCAACTTCTAACAATACGTAAACTGCTTTAAGTTGCAAGATCACTCAACCAACATGACAGTTATTGCAACTGTACAACACAGCACACTTGATGAAGAGAAAACTTTAACTTGCAAGATCACTCAACCAACATGACAGTTATTGCAACTGTACAACACAGCACACTTGATGAAGAGAAAACTTTAACTTGCAAGATCACTCAACCAACATGACAGTTATTGCAACTGTACAACACAGCACACTTGATGAAGAGAAAACTTTAACTTGCAAGATCACTCAACCAACATGACAGTTATTGCAACTGTACAACACAGCACACTTGATGAAGAGAAAACTTTAACTTGCAAGATCACTCAACCAACATGACAGTTATTGCAACTGTACAACACAGCACACTTGATGAAGAGAAAACTTTAACTTGCAAGATCACTCAACCAACATGACAGTTATTGCAACTGTACAACACAACACACTTGATGAAGAGAAAACTTTAACTTGCAAGATCACTCAACCAACATGACAGTTATTGCAACTGTACAACACAACACACTTGATGAAGAGAAAACTTTAACTTGCAAGATCACTCAACCAACATGACAGTTATTGCAACTGTGCAGCACAGCACACTTGATGAAGAGAAAACTTTAACTTGCAAGATCAATCAACCAACATGACAGTTATTGCAACTGTACAACACAGCACACTTGATGAAGAGAAAACTTTAACTTGCAAGATCACTGAACCAACATGACAGTTATTGCAACTGTACAACACAGCACACTTGATGAAGAGAAAACTTTAACTTGCAAGATCACTCAACCAACATGACAGTTATTGCAACTGTGCAGCACAGCACACTTGATGAAGAGAAAACTTTAACTTGCAAGATCACTCGACCAACATGACAGTTATTGCAACTGTACAACACAGCACACTTGATGAAGAGAAAACTTTAACTTGCAAGATCACTCAACCAACATGACAGTTATTGCAACTGTACAACACAGCACACTTGATGAAGAGAAAACTTTAACTTGCAAGATCACTGAACCAACATGACAGTTATTGCAACTGTACAACACAGCACACTTGATGAAGAGAAAACTTTAACTTGCAAGATCACTCAACCAACATGACAGTTATTGCAACTGTGCAGCACAGCACACTTGATGAAGAGAAAACTTTAACTTGCAAGATCACTCGACCAACATGACAGTTATTGCAACTGTACAACACAGCACACTTGATGAAGAGAAAACTTTAACTTGCAAGATCACTCAACCAACATGACAGTTATTGCAACTGTACAACACAGCACACTTGATGAAGAGAAAACTTTAACTTGCAAGATCACTCAACCAACATGACAGTTATTGCAACTGTACAACACAGCACACTTGATGAAGAGAAAACTTTAACTTGCAAGATCACTCAACCAACATGACAGTTATTGCAACTGTACAACACAGCACACTTGATGAAGAGAAAACTTTAACTTGCAAGATCACTCAACCAACATGACAGTTATTGCAACTGTACAACACAGCACACTTGATGAAGAGAAAACTTTAACTTGCAAGATCACTCAACCAACATGACAGTTATTGCAACTGTACAACACAGCACACTTGATGAAGAGAAAACTTTAACTTGCAAGATCACTCAACCAACATGACAGTTATTGCAACTGTACAACACAGCACACTTGATGAAGAGAAAACTTTAACTTGCAAGATCACTCAACCAACATGACAGTTATTGCAACTGTACAACACAACACACTTGATGAAGAGAAAACTTTAACTTGCAAGATCACTCAACCAACATGACAGTTATTGCAACTGTACAACACAGCACACTTGATGAAGAGAAAACTTTAACTTGCAAGATCACTCAACCAACATGACAGTTATTGCAACTGTACAACACAACACAACTGTACAACACAGCACACTTGATAAAGAGAAAACTTTAACTTGCAAGATCACTCAACCAACATTACAGTTATTGCAACTGTACAACACAGCACACTTGATGAAGAGAAAACTTTAACTTGCAAGATCACTCAACCAACATGACAGTTATTGCAACTGTACAACACAGCACACTTGATGAAGAGAAAACTTTAACTTGCAAGATCACTCAACCAACATGACAGTTATTGCAACTGTACAACACAACACACTTGATGAAGAGAAAACTTTAACTTGCAAGATCACTCAACCAACATGACAGTTATTGCAACTGTACAACACAGCACACTTGATGAAGAGAAAACTTTAACTTGCAAGATCACTCAACCAACATGACAGTTATTGCAACTGTACAACACAACACACTTGATGAAGAGAAAACTTTAACTTGCAAGATCACTCAACCAACATGACAGTTATTGCAACTGTACAACACAGCACACTTGATGAAGAGAAAACTTTAACTTGCAAGATCACTCAACCAACATGACAGTTATTGCAACTGTGCACACAGCACACTTGACTTGAAGAGAAAACTTTAACTTGCAAGATCACTCAACCAACATGACAGTTATTGCAACTGTACAACACAACACACTTGATGAAGAGAAAACTTTAACTTGCAAGATCACTCGACCAACATGACAGTTATTGCAACTGTACAACACAACACACTTGATGAAGAGAAAACTTTAACTTGCAAGATCAATCAACCAATATGACAGTTATTGCAACTGTACAACACAACACACTTGATGAAGAGAAAACTTTAACTTGCAAGATCACTCAACCAACATGACAGTTATTGCAACTGTACAACACAGCACACTTGATGAAGAGAAAACTTTAACTTGCAAGATCACTCAACCAACATGACAGTTATTGCAACTGTACAACACAACACACTTGATGAAGAGAAAACTTTAACTTGCAAGATCACTCAACCAACATGACAGTTATTGCAACTGTACAACACAGCACACTTGATGAAGAGAAAACTTTAACTTGCAAGATCACTCAACCAACATGACAGTTATTGCAACTGTACAACACAACACACTTGATGAAGAGAAAACTTTAACTTGCAAGATCACTCAACCAACATGACAGTTATTGCAACTGTACAACACAGCACACTTGATGAAGAGAAAACTTTAACTTGCAAGATCACTCAACCAACATGACAGTTATTGCAACTGTACAACACAACACACTTGATGAAGAGAAAACCTACAGAAACAATTGTGAATCATTAAGCAAAACTTCATATTACATTAACCATAAGTGTTCAATGTATTATCATCATGGTTTAATAATAAATGTCACATAAATTAGGCAAATTAAGAACTGCTTATTTGATTTAAATCACAGTTTCTTTACGTATAAACTGTTAAGTGAGACCAATGATTATTTGATGTTTATCATGAACTTTTTTCATAAGATCATAATCCATTCAAAGTTTACCTGGGATCTTCTCCGTGAGTGGTAGTTTTGTCAATGTGTCAGCGTCTCCGACATTGATCCATCTGCAGGCAACACAAGGTGGCTAGAAATTGTATTACTTCTTAAAACATACACGGATAAAATCTATGAATAGTGACACTACTAAATCAATATTGGAATGAAGCTGATGTGTATGATTTCATACAGATCACAGTCTTACATTTACAATTTATTATATATACAGTTATATGAAGTTAAACATTGAGCAAAATCAAAGCTGCCGCCTAAATTTGATTCAACTCATTTGAGATATATTTGGCAAAATCCAAATGATCTATTATTGACTATGAGAAGCACATTCTGACTCATTCATCTCAATTTGTTATTTAGTTTTGATGAAATAATCACACAAATTATTAAATAAGTTTATTTTCAACTGAAAACAAAATTGTGGCAAAACTTAGTATGTGTTGCCTGCCCATCTACATTATAAAATCGAGTGTGGTTCTGTCGTCTGTATTTTGGTCCAAGCATATCTCCATCAGTTTCGCATGTATGAGATTGAACTTCAGTAGGCATGCTAGCAAGCGCCCATTATGGTGGTTTGTAGATTTAAAGTGTTTTAAATTTCACCTCGGGGGTCTCTATGGGGAGGGATCTTGAGCATCAGTGCTGTCTGCTGGCATGTGAGTGTGTGCTAACTTGCAGCTTGATATTTTATAGTAACATTGTAGCATGACTTTATATAGTAACATTGCAGCTATCCATGCACGTTGTTTGATCTCTTTGATCTAGAAACCAAACAAATATTAAAATGTGTCTTTGCTCACCATGCAACATAGGGTAGCTAGAATATGAGAATATGTGGCCACGGCACCGTGCTGCAAATGTATTTTTGTGCTGACAACAATGTGGGACAGGTGATGATTGGCCTAATGTCTGATGCTAATTATTATGCTAATTACCCCTTTGTCTTTGGCGCTCTTTTGGCACAAGGAACCAATCACCGCATGGTAGTGGCGCGCAGTGGCAGATTTCAACGAGCTCTTGGTCATTTCGTTTTGTGAAAGCAGACAGACTGGTCACATCAAAAATGTTGTCCCTTCCATCCCTCCCAATTTTTGATAGTATTAGGGACACAGCATGTACAACATTGGTGGAAGAGGGGTTGATAGCAGATCTCAACGCTTTCCCCATTTTCTTAGTTCAGGTGCACAATGTGTTCACAGGGTTTTGATGTTGAGACAGCTCGCTTCTCTTCCACCGGTGATTTTAGTAAGTTGGGCGTAATGGCCCCACTTATAGGTTTAGGCTAAATCTTGATATAGTGTAACTCTTTAGCAGGTAGTTGGGATTATAGTTAGTGTGAATGAACGGTGTGCTTGGTTAGTACGGTACAGTGCCTAAGGTCTACTGTGATTACAGTAGTAATGCTGTTGTTTTATATATCTATAACAATACTGCTAATGTTGTATATGCCAAAATGTGGGCTCTGTCAACCTCAGATACAGGAGACTAGTATTTGGTTCAGTCACAGGCCTGGCCTTGGGATGTAGAGCCCACATTTCTCTCTCTTTAACTTAATCGCTTTAATAAACGTAATTCATTTGGCCTTTTTTCATCACTATTCATGACTTGTGTTGGTGCTTGCATAAAGTAAATTTATATATTATAAAATGACAATGTTTTTCTTTCACATGGTTTAGTAGATTAGCTGGTTATCTATGTAACGTACCTGTCACATTGGAAGACATATTGGAAGTCAGCATTGGCCGAATCCTTCACAATGACCTTCTCAAGGAACCAACCCTTGCCTTGACCTTCACCTTCATATTCGACCTCGACCTTTGTCAAACTGACCATGTCAACAGCTTCAATTGTGAAGAGATCCATCTGGAAATCAAACATGGTTTATTACATAAACTGTGTATTAATCTGTGACATTGTAAACTGTAATGTCAAATCCCTTAACATAAGATGTAATGATTTTAAAACAATTAGGAAGATTGTCATTTAAAGAATAAACCACAGATGGCAAATGGACAAGGAAGTCTGACTTACCGAGAGTCAAACTTTTTCTTCATTCATCTATTTGTAACTCGCCCTTCTGAGATATTTGTTAGTTTTATTTAAACATATTCACACTCCTGGCATTTACAAAATCTGTATATTATCTGTTCCATTCATTTCTAGTCCTCTGTGGGAATTTATACTTTCTGATATCTGTTCTACATTGTTCCTTCACCAATCCTACTTCCTGTCCTCCAGTCCTTCTAGCTTTCTTAACTGAGAACAAATATTATATTTACGCCATATGAGAACAAAACTTCTCTCAATATTTTCATAACCTTTCAGTATCTTAAAATCTCCTATCTGATTTCCTCTTAATCTCCTGGTTTTTAATGTTGTCAAACCACTTTTTTTCTCTAAGATCTAGAATAATCTTAGTCATTATCCTCTGTCCTCCTGGCATATATTTTCTCCTTACAATATGGTTTCGATGCTGGTAAAACAGATGAGTAATTTGGCACAGACCACTGACCAAGTAGTTTTTACTGTTTAACAAGATTTAACAAGATTTAACAAGATTGCCATCCAGAGAATTAACTCTAGATGGCAGGTGGACAAGAAAGCCCTTTGGCTTATCGAGAGTCCAACCCTTTTATCTACATATATCCAGCCCTTCTGAGGTATGTGTCGATTTTATTTTTAAACATATTCACATGTTCCAATGCTTTCCTCCCAAGAGAAACATAAGTTTCAGGAAAAGAAATATTCTTGCCACATACCTGTCCAGGTTGGAATTTCGTGTTGTTCTGACTCACTAGCAGCCTCCTTTTGCCGGTGTCTCCTCTCAGTCCCTCAATTGTTATAGAGACGTTTGCGTCCGTGCCAGCGTCTGGCTCATCGCGAGTGTACACCTCCACTTGGTAGCTATGTACTGCATAAATAAATTGAGAGATGTTTATTCAGAATAAGGCAGCAGTCTGTTTTTAGTTACTTTAATTTAATCAATATATTTATTAAGGAGAATCAATGACTGAACCCACAATAAGTCTTAATATGCAACAAAACTTAAGCCACAAGCATGCATGCATGAACACACAACATAACTACAAAATACACACTTTTTAAAACTATTTTTATTGTTACAACCACATATTCCTTAGCATTATCTTTATTTTAATACTGCTTTTTGTTTGAAGTCACATTTACAAATTCATTAAACATTTGTGCAATTAAAATTGTTTCTGGACTCCCAACACTACATGTAATACTGGCAGCAGGTATTGTTTTCTTCCACATTCCAAGCTTAGATGCTACTTACCTTTGAGCGGGTCGACTGGCTTCCTTTCTGCCTCGTCCCCTCCCTGGGCCAGCGTCTTCACCGGCATCTCTTTCCAAGCCTCCACCTGTGACCCGCTGAAGAGTTGCTTTGTCAACTCAAAGCTGTACAACCTGTCATTGTCCGTATCTCGCACTCTCACCTGTCAACACAAATAACTCATCTCACTCCAGGCACTTATAAGCATAGTGCTCAACTTGGTTCATTCCAGTAACGCATAGTAAATGGGAACAAAGCCATTGCCTTCATTAAATTGGCAAAAATGTAAATAAATTGCAGAAGGAAACATGGGATATTATATGAAGACTTACCGAGTCTAGTGTCCAGTATTGTGCTATGTCTGGTAGATTTGCTTGGCCAACACGTATTTTGAACACTTGCCCGAGTTCCTGTTTTACAATCACCTGCAAAACAACAACTTGGCTCAAGGAATCTGGAATGTTCAATGGGCATGTTATACAATCGGAACAACTTTTTTTTAAACGATTAACTGTCAACAAAATATGTAATTTTTGTATTATTTTTTGCATGCATCTTAGCTGCCTGGCTGTTGGTCTGTGTTTCTTGTTGATTATTACCTTTGGCATGAGTACTTCAAAATTCTATCTCTACATCATAAATAAAAATGCTTATCTTTCAACACGTGTCTTCAAATAATTGGTCGTATTACTCTTTCATATTCACCTTGAAGTATTGTGTATTTCCCGGCGAAGAAGTGCCATCTGTTTCAGCCACAAGAGGGAGCTCTTCACTTTTACCCATATCTCCATAGATGACAATGACGGTGTCATTTGGAACGCGTTCGAAGAACGTTCCAGCCAGTGCCTTCAACTCAGGCCCAGAAGTGACATACACCTCAAATAGATGGCCGGATCCAGCAAACGGGCGGTAGTCTGAAACAGGCATTTTAACCACTATAATCTCAAGTGAAATATTACCTAATGCCATGTAAACGGCAAATGTTGTTATGTATGTATCCTTAACCATTGCAGTTCCAAAGAGCTGATCTCGCCAATCACCGATTTTACCAAGAAGGATCAAGCAGCCGATTGTGGCGATAGCATTTTTGTAACGTCTGCTGGCATTGACTGGTGTGTATGACAGATTGCTCTCACTAAGACGATGATCTCATAAGAAAAATCCATCATTAAACAGAATCCACTGTTAAATCTACTGTCAAAATGCAAAAAACCACCTCTGTTTCATTGAGGACACTATTTCCGTGACACACCGGTGAAAGTGCCCCGGTGGCACCTCCTGATGTTGACAGTTTTTACTATACATGATCACTGTTAAGAAACTAATTAGATTTTAAAGAGCAAAATCTACCTGATGAGCTCATATTATAAGAATGTTTACAAAATGGTCCCTGGTCTCTAATGTTGTCAAACCATACTCCAGCGGATGACATTCATAATTAAGATCTCTCTGTTCAGGAATTAGCTGTTGCTCTTATTTGTATTCCTTGTCCCAGGACAGAATGTCGCTGCAATTTTTTATGAGTGACCCCTTGTCTTTAGCTGCACAGAAAGCCAACAAGACAACTGACTCAATGACACTCTTTCAGGTTAATAATCTACAATTATAAAAGTAATCTTACCAATTGACTCGAGGGCACGACTGATCTGTTCATCATCCATGCCCGTGTCTAGCCACCTGTAAGAAGAGATGTCCGAATCTATTCATTCTGGTTTGTAGAAAAACAACACATCTACAATCTTGCTAATAAATTAACCATAATTATTATGAAAATTTCAACATGACAAATTGGGATAGTTAAAAATATATTAATAAAAATAACTTTTGTGGAAATGGAGTCATTAGACAGACTGGCATCATTAAGTTTATTCAGGTGTGTTAACATAGTTTTGTCTCAGGATTTTATATTTTTTATTTCCAAGATTGCTCAGGAGGATATCAAAAACAAACTCCAAATGCAGAGCATAATGAGCAGTTACAATGTTTGTTTCGTTTGCCAAATTCCGTGGTCTGTAATGAATATACTCTGCATAGGAATGGAGGAGATGAGGGAGGAGGTTGGTATGAGAGTTTCAAGAAGAAGCTGGTGAGAAGTCATTAACGTGAGCTGGACCCGTGGAAGGAATGAGTGAATGGTTAATTAAGAGAGTAGATGTCCTCATAGTGGAGGTACAAGGAGAAGAGGAAGACCACGACTGAGATGGGAGGACTGTGTGTAGAGATCTGTTGGGACAGGGAGGGAGTGGAGAATGAGGGAGAGATGGGAGGACTGTGTGTAGAGATCTGTTGGGACAGGGAGGGGAGTGGAGAATGAGGGTGAGATGGGAGGACTGTGTGTAGAGATCTGTTGGGACAGGGAGGGGAGTGGAGAATGAGGGTGAGATGGGAGGACTGTGTGTAGAGATCTGTTGGGACAGGGTGGGGTGTGGAGAATGAGGGTGAGATGGGAAGACTGTGTGTAGAGATCTGTTGGGACAGGGAGGGGTGTGGAGAATGAGGGTGAGATGGGAGGACTGTGTGTAGAGATCTGTTGGGACAGGGAGGGGTGTGGAGAATGAGGGTGAGATGGGAAGACTGTGTGTAGAGATCTGTTGGGACAGGGAGGGAGTGGAGAATGAGGGTGAGATGGGAGTACTGTGTGTAGAGATCTGTTGGGACAGGGAGGGGAGTGGAGAATGAGGGTGAGATGGGAGGACTGTGTGTAGAGATATGTTGGGACAGGGAGGGGAGTGGAGAATGAGGGTGAGATGGGAGGACTGTGTGTAGAGATCTGTTGGGACTGGGAGGGGAGTGGAGAATGAGGGTGAGATGGGAGGACTGTGTATAGAGATCTGTTGGGACAGGGAGGGGAGTGGAGAATGAGGGTGAGATGGGAAGACTGTGTGTAGAGATCTGTTGGGACAGGGAGGGGAGTGGAGAATGAGGGTGAGATGGGAGTACTGTGTGTAGAGATCTGTTGGGGCAGGGAGGGGAGTGGAGATTGAGGGTGAAGTGGGAGGACTGTGTGTAGAGATCTGTTGGGACAGGGAGGGGAGTGGAGAATGAGGGTGAGATGGGAAGACTGTGTATAGAGATCTGTTGGGACAGGGAGGGGTGTGGAGAATGAGGGTGAGATGGGAAGACTGTGTGTAGAGATCTGTTGGGACTGGGAGGGGTGTGGAGAATGAGGGTGAGATGGGAAGACTGTGTGTAGATATCTGTTGGGACAGGGAGGGGTGTGGAGAATGAGGGTGAGATGGGAGGACTGTGTGAGGACAGGGATGGGGTGTGGAGAATGAGGGTGAGATGGGAGGACTGTGTGTAGAGATCTGTTGGGACAGGGTGGAGAATGAGGGTGGAGAATGAGGGTGAGATGGGAAGACTGTGTGTAGAGATCTGTTGGGACTGGGAGGGGTGTGGAGAATGGAGGGTGAGGTGGGAGGACTGTGTGTAGAGAGACTGTTGGGATCTGTTGGGCAGGGAGGGGTGTGGAGAATGAGGGTGAGTGGGAAGACTGTGTGTAGAGATCTGTTGGGACAGGGAGGGGAGTGGAGAATGAGGGTGAGATGGGAAGACTGTGTATAGATCTGTTGGGACTGGGAGGGGTGTGGAGAATGAGGGTGAGATGGGAGGACTGTGTGTAGAGATCTGTTGGGACTGGGAGGGGTGTGGAGAATGAGGGTGAGATGGGAGGACTGTGTGTAGAGATCTGTTGGGATTGGGAGGGGTGTGGAGAATGAGGGTGAGATGGGAAGACTGTGTGTAGAGATCTGTTGGGACTGGGAGGGGTGTGGAGATTGAGGGTGAGATCAGTGATGGGAGAAGGGAAACAAAAACTGAGGACCAGCATTGAGGTCAACCTCAACCCAGACTACAGGGACAGCAACAACAACAACAACTATTAGGGATCATCTCAGAATGTCAATGTCCAATATCATTCTTTCATCTGGCGTCAGCTCCCCACCCCCCAGACAAATTTGTAAACATTGATATGATGATATCAATATATTAAAAGTATTGGTCCAAAGCGCAAAATATCCAATGCCAGACAAAACTGCCTATGACCCAAACAAAAGTAATTTCTTCTGATATTGGACATCGATGTACTGAGATGATCCCGTAGTGACATAAAAAGTTATATCATTGGGTACAGACCTACAACAGGGGAAGACGTATTCGTGGGTGGCATTTGGACCCTCGCGGACGAGAATCTCGTTGAGATACCATCCCTCCCCAGTTCCGTCTCCGTCATGTGACACGATGCATTTGGTGACTCGACCCAACGAGACGGCCTCCAGCTCAAACACATCCACCTGGCGGCAACGATACAAACAAGAATAATGAAAAACAAAATATCCAAATTGTAAAAATTCCGATGAAGCTTACAGTATGGCTGTAGAATTAACTTGCCATGTAGTATTTATTCAAGCATTTCAGCTTTGTTAAACAGCAGAAATGTCATCTATAACTAACACTTACATGCACCATCTGAAGTAGAATTTATATGGCCATGTCATTTGTTACAACTTATCCGACTGGTTTCACTGGCCGTGTTTTTGTCAACATATCATTTAAATACATACATCTATCTCGGGATGGTAACCATGTGTAAGGGAGTTTTCCACAACATAGACTGACAGGAATCTTAGACAAAGTAGAACGCCAGCTTATTCTAACCATAATCCAAATTAACTATTATTACTAAAATTTGTAATGGGCCATTTATTTGGGACCAGACTGTTTATTGGTGCATATAGTCACTGTAAAAACACAACTATATCGTTAAAATTATATATTAACATAAATAGATAGATTATAATATTAAGATTAAAAACATATTAAGCTAAAATTCCATACAAGATGTCCTCATTCACAATTGGCATATTACTCATACTAATGTTTTATTGTTGCAATGTGAACACTGTGTGCTACTACTAATGTTTTATTGTTGCAATGTGAACACTGTGTGCTACTACTAATGTTTTATTGTTGCAATGTCAACACTGTGTGCTACTACTAATGTTTTATTGTTGCAATGTCAACACTGTGTGCTACTACTAATGTTTTATTGTTGCAATGTCAACATTGTGTGCTACTACTAATGTTTTATTGTTGCAATGTCAACATTGTGTGCTACTACTAATGTTTTATTGTTGCAATGTCAACACTGTGTGCTACTACTAATGTTTTATTGTTGCAATGTCAACACTGTGTGCTACTACTAATGTTTTATTGTTGCAATGTCAACACTGTGTGCTACTACTAATGTTTTATTGTTGCAATGTCAACACTGTGTGCTACTACTAATGTTTTATTGTTGCAATGTCAACATTGTGTGCTACTACTAATGTTTTATTGTTGCAATGTCAACACTGTGTGCTACTAGTAATGTTTTATTGTTGCAATGTCAACACTGTGTGCTACTACTAATGTTTTATTGTTGCAATGTCAACACTGTGTGCTACTACTAATGTTTTATTGTTGCAATGTCAACACTGTGTGCTACTACTAATGTTTTATTGTTGCAATGTCAACATTGTGTGCTACTACTAATGTTTTATTGTTGCAATGTCAACACTGTGTGCTACTACTAATGTTTTATTGTTGCAATGTCAACACTGTGTGCTACTACTAATGTTTTATTGTTGCAATGTCAACACTGTGTGCTACTACTAATGTTTTATTGTTGCAATGTCAACACTGTGTGCTACTACTAATGTTTTATTGTTGCAATGTCAACACTGTGTGCTACTACTAATGTTTTATTGTTGCAATGTCAACATTGTGTGCTACTACTAATGTTTTATTGTTGCAATGTCAACACTGTGTGCTACTACTAATGTTTTATTGTTGCAATGTCAACACTGTGTGCTACTACTAATGTTTTATTGTTGCAATGTCAACATTGTGTGCTACTACTAATGTTTTATTGTTGCAATGTCAACACTGTGTGCTACTACTAATGTTTTATTGTTGCAATGTCAACACTGTGTGCTACTACTAATGTTTTATTGTTGCAATGTCAACACTGTGTGCTACTACTAATGTTTTATTGTTGCAATGTCAACACTGTGTGCTACTACTAATGTTTTATTGTTGCAATGTCAACATTGTGTGCTACTACTAATGTTTTATTGTTGCAATGTCAACACTGTGTGCTACTACTAATGTTTTATTGTTGCAATGTCAACATTGTGTGCTACTACTAATGTTTTATTGTTGCAATGTCAACACTGTGTGCTACTACTAATGTTTTATTGTTGCAATGTCAACATTGTGTGCTACTACTAATGTTTTATTGTTGCAATGTCAACACTGTGTGCTACTACTAATGTTTTATTGTTGCAATGTCAACACTGTGTGCTACTACTAATGTTTTATTGTTGCAATGTCAACACTGTGTGCTACTACTAATGTTTTATTGTTGCAATGTCAACACTGTGTGCTACTACTAATGTTTTATTGTTGCAATGTCAACACTGTGTGCTACTACTAATGTTTTATTGTTGCAATGTCAACACTGTGTGCTACTACTGATGTTTTATTGTTTCAGTGTCAACACTGTGTGCTAGGTAATTCATGCTGCTCCAGTAGTGAACATGGATTAATGAGATTACCCTACCTGGCCTTCACGGAAGTTGACAGGGTTATTGGAGTAGACGAGTTGTCTCTTTCCCGAGTCGCCCCTCTCTCCATAGAGCACAACATAGACGTTGGCGTCAGTGTCCGCTCCTGTCAGTTCGCCCGTGTGAACCAGCACCTGGTACTTCACCACTAGGGGGCACAACAAGACGACCAATAAGTTTTTTCACCGTGCTGTACGTGTTACAGTCGGGCCTCGTTATAAAGCGGGAGTCGGGGTCCACAAAATGACATCGCATTATAAGCAGGGCGCAATAACGTGTTCCCATATCTGCCACCAGGGGCGCTACGACGATGACAAGAACGGCATCGAAGCCAGTGCACTGGCCGCATGCGCGGTTTATAAAGCTTATTAAGATGCCAATCACTGTGTATTACGCTTAAATGTCATAAACTGTTTGAATGATGAACTGGATAAAATTCATGAATGGCATACAATTTTGAAATCGATTACGGACCAACAGGCCATGATGCAAACTGAATGATAATATGGTACATGGTACCGCTACATCTAAAATAATAACCTGGCTCTCAGCAGCCAAATGCAAATGAGTTGACAAATGCACTGCCAAAGTTTACTAAAGATTGAAAACCACAGTGAATACGCTCAGTATTTGCTTAAGTCTGTCTTTCAGTCAATCTCCAAATACCAATTTAGAATGCACATTTATTGTACCGAATATTGCGATTCACCGTTTCATATGCGGTTGACAAATTCATATCCAGAGCGTTTATCATAGTGAAAAACTAATGTTTGCGATGCAATATTAGCATGCTATTTCAGCCTGCTATTATGCTTATTTTTTCTACTAAAGCTAAGCTGCATTAAAACATATTTATCCAGGATATCAATTCCAAATTACAAGTCGGCCAAGGCAAGGTTCGCGGAAGCCACGAAGGACTGGCAGCTGCCTATGATCATGGGAAACATGATTGATGTCGGCGCAAAACAAACAATGCCTCATTCCACGTTACTGTACCTAAAGTTAGTTGACCATAATCAAAGCAACTCTTCACATGTTTAACAAACACTGGGAGTACATCCCGCAAACTAACCACTAGTTATACAATAGATCGGTATGAAACATGATTGGTGCCACAATGCCGATGCCAGCGCAGAATTAAGTGCCAGAACAAATAACGTCAACGTCAACGCTTCAATGCGATTCGTTGCACAGCTGTACTTCTACGTTTAATTTATTGTTCGTCAACAACAATCTTTCAAAATACACCTTTAGTGGACAAACACGAGAACTTTACACAAGACAAGTTATTACAGCATTAATAGTTTGCTGTAGTGCCAATTTCCCCCCTGGCGGCAGAAATTCGGGGTCCACGACTGACCACGTTATAACCGAATCCGCATTATAATGGGGCACGACTGTATCTACAATTATTGCAAGATACGTAAAATGTCCCAACTGATAGGTGGATGATTTACATAATTTTGAATAATCATAGAAACTCGCAAACAATCATCTAACTTACGAACACTTAACTGGTGATAATCCATAAACCATAGGGAATTTCGAAAAAATAAAAGCGTTAGTTTTCTTCTGAAAGGTTGTAGTTTGAACTTTTGAAAGTTTGGTGCCCAAGATACAAAGTACTAGAGGGAAAAGCATAACGTACGTACAAACATATGCTGGCTTGATTATAGTTAGATCTTTTATCCGAGTACTGCTAAAATTACTTGTCACACTTATTCAGGTTACCTGGCAAGACATCCTGTGCTGGCCGCACTGCCGGAAGTTCTCTCATGACTGTTGCATCAGTGTGCCGCATGGACAGCCAACAGTGGAAGTCGAACTTGAGCATCTCTTTCGTTGTCATGTCCTTCAGTTTTACCTGTTGGACAAGTCAGTTGTCAACATAAGAATTCACACGCAGAAGTCATAAAGAGTTGACTAAAACCGTTTCAACAGAATACTTAATAGTAGTCATGTATTCTAGATATTATTATTTGTTTATTTATATTATTTATTGATAAGGTTTTTAACCAACACATCATTCAACTGTGTGTGTGGGGGTCTTTCTAATTTTCTAACTGTTCCCAGCACTTGGAAACATTCTATTAACTGACTAGTTTGTCCATAATGTTGTGGTGACTTGCATTTGATGGTCTTTTGAGGCATCATTAAATTAGTCAGCCATTTGTTGAACATTATCGCCAAACCGACCTTTCTACACAGAAACTGAGGGTGGTCACTGCCAGGGTGCATGCTGTCCTCTGTGGTTCTTTTACATCCCAAATTAACAAGAATGTAGGCTTAATGTAGAACATGACAGTAGGGTAAAATATTTATTTCTGTTTTATTTAAAAATTATCAATGAGAGACTGTTTTAATGGCATGATTGTATTTGATTTGTTGTGTCATTTATCAGCCGATGCCACTCCTGTCTTGGTTCCGGGAAGACAGCCTGGATTTTGGCGGTGGGTTTGTGTGTAGCTATGGAGTAGGGCCTACATTAGCGGGTGGCCTTAATGGTGGACTTAGGCCTAGCTCACACGACTAACAGTAACTCACCGTTTTCACTTTCCAAGACGGCTTATTGTTGGGATTCTGAGAGTGCAGCTCCAGTCGAATCTTGTAGATCTTTCCAACTCCGCCAAGGCTCACCTGGGCAGAAAACATGACAATGCAAATATGAATAATACTAATAATAGGAATTTGCAAAATGCCTGAATCAATTTAAAATAAAACACTCTAGAGCACTTTACACGTTCAAAAATAAACTGTAAATAAAAAAAATTATCATAACACTACATAATTCTATATAAAACGTGTAAAACACTACAATTATTATCTCTCTCTCACTCTCCCTCTCTCTCTCTCTCTCTATCCCTCTCCCTCCCCTTCTCTCTCTATCCCTCTCCCTCCCTTTCTCTCTCTATCCCTCCCCCTCCCCCTCTCTCTCTATCCCTCTACCTCCCTCTCTCTCTATCCCTCCCCCTCCCCTCTCTCTCTGTATCCCTCTACCTCCCTCTCTCTCTATCCCTCTACCTCCCCCTCTCTCTCTATCCCTCTCCCTCCCTTTTCTCTCTATCCCTCCCCCCTCTCTCTCTCTCCCCCTCTATCCCTCTACCTCCCTCTCTTCTTCTCTCTCTATCCCTCTCCCCCCTCTCTCCCTCTCTCTTCCTCTCTCTCTCTATCCCTCTCCATCCCTCTCTCTCTATCCCTCTACCTCCCTCTCTCTTCCTCTCTCTCTACCCCTCTTCCTCCCCCTCTCTCTCTCTCTATCCCTCTCCCTTCCTCTCTCTCCCTCTACCTCCCACTCTCTCTCTCTCTATCCCTCTCCCTCTCTCTCTTTCCCTCCCCCTCTCTCCCTCTCCCTCCCTCTCTCTTCCTCTCTCGCTATCCCTCTCCCTCTCTCCCTCTCTCTCTCTATCCCTCTACCTCCCTCTCTCTTCCTCTCTCTCTATCCATCCCCCTCTCTCTCTTACCATGAAGTCGTCAGTGTTTCCGGCCTGGAACTTGCCGTTCTGTTCCCCAGCCCAGAGGACGAGGGGACCAGTATTTCCCTCCTCTCCGTAAACCCACAGGGCTATCTCGTCAGCCTCGCTCACGTCTTCCTCCGTCGTCACCCAAACCTTCCAGTCTCCCGCTGCAAGAAATCGGCACGGAAAATTGTAGAAAATAAAAAAGTCATGATCATTTGCTGACCTATTCTGTATTTTATTGGTCATATTACCATATCACTGTAACCACTTGTAAAACAGCTTTGCAAATATATTGGTATCGAACTGTAAATACACCGTAATAATAAATACATATAAATACATGTACATATATTTTATATATCAGTTTCCTTGAAGGCTCAATACACTTCACACAAAACGCATAAAAATACAAACAAAGATATATAGAAAATGCATATAAAACTGTGCTTAAGATAGTTGGATTAAGAAATAAATTATCTTACATGAACCATTTTTAATTTAAATTTTTTCCACTGTCTTTCACTGAAGTGTTACAAGTTTCTTTACAATTTTGCAAGACTAGGTATGTATTTTTAGAAATCAATGCACACTATGACATAGTTTCCCACGTCTTACCTTGAGTTTTCTCTTCTTCCATCTCGGGTTCCTCCTCATTGGGGATGGGACGGAACTCTGAAACACAAACATTTCAATCTCCATTACAGAAGATCTATATCTTAGGGAAAACCAACATTATTTTTCTTCTCTGTCTTAACTGCAGTCATTGGAGCAATGCAGACAAAAACAAATGTTGACTTTTAATGCAATAATGTCATGATAACATAATGTTGTGATGCAATACAAAGAAACTGTTTTTTGAAGAAATAAAACCAGACGAAAATCACTAAAAGGTTCTATCAAGAAAATAATCGACAGAGTTGTCTTACTTCATTCAGCTGTATAATTAAGTTCCTGGGAATAGACAGTGGCGATATTCCAGTGATGGAATTAGAAGAAACAGAATCCACTGTTAAATTTAAAGAGTGTTTTCAAAGTGCTAAAAGCTGCTGCCTTGTCACAGAGGACATTAATTCCACGAGACACTGATGAAAGTGTCTCAGTGATGCAACCTGGTGTTGACAGATTTCCATACATAAGATCACTGAGCGAAAACTTTATTTCAAAGAGCAAAATCAGCATATGGGTTTATAAGAATGTCTATTAGGGTTAAAGTGTAATACACCATGAGCAATGTTTGCTGGAGAGGTGCAGTATAAAATTTAGACTTTGTTTTTGCTTTACAGACACAAAACATGCCTTACCAATTGCATCAAGAGCTCGACTTATCTGTTCATCATCCATGCCGGTATCTAACCATCTGAAAGAAAACAGGTTACAAATTGCTTATTTTTAACAAGATAAAAGAAGTGACTGGCACAATGTTAGTACAATCAGTAGGTATTTGGTTCAATTAATTCCTCATCCTGCGAGAACGAGTACATTCTTACATCTACTTTATGTTGCCCTTTTATTAAAGCTAATTTTACATTTTCATTTAATGCTACTTCAGTCCATTTGGTTCTTCTATTCTCCAAATATTTGAAGGAAATAGTTCTATCGAAACTTTCAGTGTGAAAGATACGTTAATGCGAACTGACGCTAACAGAAATGGTGGTTCAGAAACATCCAAAAATGTCCCAAACTACTGGTGGTGGAGGGTTGAACCAATACCAAACACATAACAGTTCTGTTTACTTTGCGAACTGATGAGATCAGCCCTAAGTGGGATGACCAACCTTACAAAGTTGAAGATCCTGCTGACCACCAACTTCCAAGCTCACCTGTAGAACACACTGATAGTAGAAACCTGGTAACTCTACAACAAGTAAGGTATATCAGTGTATACCCACCTGCAGCATGGGAAGACATATTCATGCGAAGCATCCTCTCCGTGGCGCACAAGGATCTCGTTGAGATACCATCCCTCCCCAGTTCCATCGCCGTCATGTGACACGATGCAGCGGGTGAGACGGCCCAACGAGACGGCCTCCACTTCAAACACGTCCACCTGGAGGCAATTGTAGAAATAATTTTTACAACTTAACCGGAACTGGACAAACAGCAATGGAATCTGTATCTTAGTTTATGCATGCAAAGTATTTAAAATAAATTTATAATAGGTGCAGTACAATGGTATTTTTACAGACGGCTTTGAACCTGACATGATGTGATTCAAATGTATTCTGAACTTAAACTACTAATATGACTTGTTACCAGGCAACCAACCAATAAAACAACCAACCAGCCAACCAACAAATAAACCAAACAACCAGCCAACCAATAAAACAACCAACCAACCAATAAAACAACAAAACCAAACAACTAACCAATAAAACAACCAACCAGCCAACCAACAAATAAACCAAACAAGCAGCCAACCACTAAAACAACCAACCAACCAATAAAACAACAAAACCAAACAATCAACCAATAAAACAACCAACTGATCAATCAATAATTTAAAGTATTTTCTATTGGTACAGAAATAAAAAATGCCCCCACCAAAACACCCACAGACAATGTTTCTATTGTACCTGTCCTTCACGGAAGTTGACGGGGTTATTGGAGTAGACGAGTTGCCTCTTTCCTGTATCCCCCCTCTCTCCATAGAGCACAACGTAGACGTTGGCGTCGGTGTCCGCTCCCGTCAGTTCGCCCGTGTGAACCAGCACCTGGTACTTCACCACTAGGGGGCGCAACAAGACAACATGTTTTTTTATAATTACAAACACTAAGAGTCGGAATTAATAAAAAAGACTTTTAAGGTTTGTTTCTTAATGGATGTTATTATTCATTGCCTGTTTGATGGTGGAGCAATGCAGCCACTGCAAAAGATTATGACTCCTTGCACTGCCCGTCAAGTTTTGGTAGGGCAATGCTAATGGCTTTGCCAGACACAACATGCCCCAAAATCATGTACCACTGCCAGTTTCACAAACCGTTCATACCATATGTAAATCACATAACTTGGAACAACCACAGAAAAATGCACATCATTGCAAACAAGTACTGTTTCAAATTACACGACTCTTGTCAAACGTTTGCATAAGTTCCTCCTAAGGCCCATTCCCCAGGGGAAATACTTTTTTTAAATCTTCAAAACATCCCGATGGGCCCCCCGAGCATGCCTACAAATCATAATCTCTGTACGTGCGAAACTGACAGCGTTACAAGGGAATTCACATAGTCACAAACTCTGTTCTATGTTAAAGAAGGTGCATTGAAAGAGAGGCTTGCTTGAGGTTACCTGGCAAGACATCCTGTGCAGGTCGCACAGCCGCTTGTTCTTTCGAGGTCGCTGCACCTGTGTGCTTCATCGATAGCCAACAGTTGAAGTGGAACTTGAGAGTCTCTTTTGTTGTCATGTCTCGCAGTTTTACCTGTTGAACAAGGTAGTAGTCAGTGTAATATATAATACAAACACCTATATAGCGTCATATACATAGACAAGTCCATTCGGAGGCGTTTAAAATACATCATTTGATATATATATATATATAAATTCAAAAAGATAATATGTTAAATAAAAACGTTATATAAACATAAATATTAAAGATATGATAATAAATAAGTAAAGGCATGGTGTAAATTGATATGAAAAACATGTACAATTATAAAATAAATAAGTTATACAAATTATAAAAAGTACATGAATTTAGATTTACAAAATTGATTCATTTATCTGTGTCTTATCATGAGGATGGTCTCAAATGCTTGTGATCCAACATGGCTTCCAAACACCAATATCAGCCGGATTCACCTGATGTGAATTGGTTGCCAAGACATCACCCACCACTGCCTGGTTCTGCTATCCACAACGGCCAAGGTGCATTAGTACATGTTCCACTCGTTAGATGGCATGCTGTAGTGTTTCATTTTCCCTGCGATATGTGACGATAACCAGACAACTCCACTCACCGATATGTAATGCTATGTTGGTTGGATTGGTTTAGCAACTCACCGTTTTTACTTTCCAAGACGGCTTATTGTTGGGGTTCTGAGAAAGCAGCTCCAGTCGAATCTTGTAGATCTTTCCAACTCCACCAAGGCTCACCTGGGATGAAAACGTGACAGTGCCAAATATATTAATCTATTCCTAACGATCAAAAAATTGTTATCAGTGATGCTTCTAGAAAAAAGAGTAACAATAATGCCCCCCCATCCCCTGTTGATATTGAACAAGAAATGCATTGAGTAATTTGATTGGCTCCCCCATAGCAATGCCCCCCAAGTTCACCAATCTGATGTGTTGTTATGTCGCTGCTGAAATCTTCAAAATTGTCAGCATCCATGGAATGGATGTTCATAAGCTGTTCATCTTCTGACAAAGGAACCGATTTATACACCATAAATTATGCAGCAGAAAACTAAAAATGTGCCAGCGTTTTCAAGTGTTGGTATATTTTGGAGAAACAATACTTCTGCAACTAGACAGTAAAATAGTTGGACTCCCACATTACACGTCCTAAATGCATCACTCATTCTGTTTTTACAGGACTGCCAATGTATGTAATAAATATCCAGACTTGGTGACCCCTGATAACATAACACTAAATTTACTCACTAAAACAACTGTTTAACAACAGATATTCTTACCTTGAAGTCGTCAGTGTTTCCGGCCTGGAACTTGCCGTTCTGTTCCCCAGCCCAGAGGACGAGGGGACCAGTATTTCCCTCCTCTCCGTAAACCCACAGGGTTATCTCGTCAGCCTCACTCACGTCTTCCTCCGTCGTCACCCAAACCTTCCAGTCTCCCGCTGCAAGAAATCGGCAAAATATAGAAAATAAACATCACTTTTCACCAATCCAGCCACATTTTTACTTAGCTTTAACGACACATCTCTACAAACTAGTTTAGTATTATACGTAATTTTATACCATTTTACACATTGTGGTCTTAATAATATAACATTTTATTAATTTTGTATTCTTTTTTCAATAGCGTACAGAATGTCATTATTAATTATAACATTGTTTCTTTCAATAATTTTACAGTCAAGACATGTATAGTCGAAACTCAGTTTATGATCACCTTGGCAATACAGCCACCTCGTAATTAAGGACACCCAAATTAGTTCTGTAACAGTCAAGAATACAAGATTAGTCTTGCTAATCTGGTCACATCACTATTCGGGTCACTTCTGTCCAGTCCTAAGGGTGACAGCAATAGTGAGGTTCTCGTGTTATTAAACTGTCGTTGCCTCACCTTCAACTGTTTCCCCTGTGTTGGGCTCTGTCTCTGGCTCCTCCTCATCCCCGGGGATTGGTCGGAATTCTGTGACGCAGAAGGGTTGTTTTAGCTGCGTAAACTAACTAGCTTATGCCCAGGCATTGAGCAACAACGAAAGGGGTAGCAGTAACCACTATTACACTTTCTACCCTGCTGATGCTTAATGGCAGAACCCTGAGCTCGTTTCCTATATGAATTCGACAATTTTCAAGAGTAGTTGTTGGTAAAGGTATATAAACACAATTATTAAATGACAAGATTAGCAAAGGTGGGCGGTCATTTCCCCCATCCGGCCTCCATATTTTTATCTCATAAAGAAATGTTCATACAGTGGCGCTCTCTGGAGGAGAGTATTCACGATGCAATTCTCTCAGGTAGGAGAAAAAACTCTACAAAGCAGAGCATATAAAAAACATCAAGAAATAACTATCATGCAAATGGACGTCGGCCCCTGGGAGATATAAATTACACAATATTCCAAAAGTTAACAAATTAATGTATCAATGCTTCTTATCCAGAGAGCAATCATCAAAATATGCAATCTAATTTTGTGAGTAAAAGGTGGTAATGCAACATTAATTTTTTTTTAACACAACAGAGAAAATAAAATATTCCAAAGCCTTGAAAGATGTCTTACCGATTGCGCCGAGAGATCGACTGATCTGTTTGTCATCCATCCCTGTGTCTAACCATCTGAAAGAAAACAAGTAGCAATCTGTTAATTCTATCAACTGTTTATCAGTTGGTATGGTATTATTCAATCATGAATATTTGAATGATGCCTTTTCTAGCCTAAACTGCTCAAAGTTGCTTTTCCAGTTTATTCAAATAAGTCTGAATAAAAGTTATCTCTATGATATACAATGTTAGTAACTAATTTAATTTAATGCATACAGTCAGTAATATAATAACAAACACCAGCATGAAATGCTTACAATACATTAACTTGTTACATCCAAAGTCTCACTAACTACAGTCTTATCACCGTTAATATTTCTTGACTATTACAAAATTAAACTGACTTAATAAATTGTACTCAGTGGAACCTCTCTATTAAGGTCACTCTCTGGACTGGGCAAAAGTGACCTGAATAGCCAAGTGACCTTATTAACGAGACTAAGTTCCTATAGTTTACTGTTAAAAAAGTAGTGGTGGCTGTCCCAGGGTGACCTTAATTGTGAGGTGGCTGTATTACCGAGGTGACCATAAAGCAAGGTTCTACTCTAATTTAATATGTTAGTAAGCTGGTAAGTATTTATACCAGTGGGTACAGACCTACAACAGGGGAAGACATATTCGTGTACGGCGTCTGGTCCATCGCGGACGAGGATCTCGTCAAGGTACCACCCCTCTCCGATACCATCTCCGTCATGTGACACGATGCACTGGGTGATTTCGCCCAATGAGACGGCCTCCACTTCAAACATGTCCACCTGGCGGTAATGGTACAAATTAAATGCTGTTCCTTAGCATTATAACAATATTAATAATTGTGTTTATTTTAAATAGCACCATGTTCATAAACGTTTGCAGTCACATAAAACAAATACATAGTACAAGTAAAATAATTTTATATAAGAATAAATCCACCAAGATGACAGAGTTGAATGAACATCAGTAGAATAAAAGCTTAAGTGTTAATATAAATTACTAATTATGATTAGTGTGAACCTCAATCAGCTGAAACTAGATTTATTGTATGTTGAAACAATTTCAGTTGGCTTTAATATAAATTAAGATAGATGAACATTCGATAAATTAGATTAAACTGTTGCTGCAATCACGGAGTAATAAAAAGGTAAATCAAGCGTGAACAAAATTAACTTATTAAATTACAATGGAACAAGTCCATGAAAAAGAACTCCAAAACAAAATGTTGTACAATAGTTATTGTCCTTACTACTGCTATCAAAGACTATCCTCTATGGGGAGTCGACTGAGGGAAAACGCACTGTGTAGGCACACCATAACTTAGATACAAAGATGTATTAAAGAGAGAATTGAAAGACTACGACATAGACCCTTAACACTGGCAGGCTGTTGCCGAGGACAGAGACATCTGGCGAGCATTTCTTACTGGTGATTCAACAATTGACAACGAAGCATACCAGATGAACCAGGAAATCAAGCGTGCGAGGCGTCATGCCAGAAACCAACCGACATGAACGCATCAATGACAAGCATGTTTCTCGAGACAGAAGCTGGCCAATATAGCTATCAGCCTGAAAACATTCTCACACATCTACCTACCTGCCCCTCCTGGAACTTGACGGGATTATTGGAGTAGACGAGTTGCCTCTTTCCTGTATCCCCCCTTTCTCCGTAGAGAACAACATAGACGTTGGCGTCGGTGTCTGCTCCTGTCAGTTCACCCGTGTGAACCAGCACCTGGTACTTCATCACTAGGGGGTGCAATAACATGACCATTATATTTTTTCAGAATTATAAATTATTTTACCACTAGAGGAGGCAAACCATTTGACTACAAAATTTATATTTATTTTCAAAATAAAACATTATATTTCACCAATCAAGATAACCACAAACTTTTGTTTCTCGGTATTATAAATATTACCTTACAGTAAGACAACTGCTTGTGTTCTATTTTTTGTAATAACACTTTTTATCACAAACAAGATGATACATTTTTTATTACAAATACCACATGACACATAAATTTATATTTTTATTCACAACACAAATACCCAATAATTCACCATCAGAGGGCGAGACAAATAAGGCGAGAAAAGTCATACTACATTTCTTTCAGTTACCTGGCAAGACATCCTGTTCTGGCCGCACTGCCGGAAGTTCTCTCATGACTGCTGCATCACTGTGTCTCAGGGACAGCCAACAGTTGAAGTCAAACTTGAGTGTCTCTCTGGTTGTCATGTCCTTCAGTTTTACCTGTTGGGCAAGTCAGTGGTCATCATAAGAAGATAGGCTGGTTATGGAAGGACTGATCATAGTTTTATTAAAATCAATGACATTTTATTGTGGGGGGGGCAGTGTCTGAGTGTTCAGAGTGCCGGACTGTCGATCGAAGGAGCTGGGGTGTGAATCCTGGTGCCGACCAACTGGTGGTTCGGTACCGGTATCGGCTGCCGTGTCAAAACATGGGGAATTTTGTTCACCCTACGTTGCCTGTGTCTTTCAGAAGAGACTAAGCCGTTGGTCCCTTCAATCTGGTGTCTATGCCAGGGGAAGTAAAAGATCTCGCATGGATTCACTGAGCTGGGATCTCATTATCTAAACTCCCATTGGCGTTAATGCCTGAATAATCAACCAAATGATCAAGGGCATCTACGGAAAGAAGAAGACAGAATTGACATTGATGGATCACTTTTGCCATTTCTCTCTAAATTTAGACTGAGTCCCAGTCGAAATTAATCTTGTACTTTGCCCAAATATTTAGTCAAAACTAAATAACACATTTTTACAAACGAGCTAGCAGACTGCTTAAATACAAGGTAGGACTGATTGAGTGGGCAGACAAATACTCACCCGTTTCACTTTCCAAGACGGCTTATCACTGGGATTCTGAGAATGAAGCTCAAGTCTTATCTTGTAGATTTTGCCAACTCCACCAAGATTCACCTGAGAAAAAAATATTACATTGCAAATATTGCATATATCTCCACGTGTTATGCCTGCTTAAAATCCTTTAAACCTCAAATCGGCCAAACCCACCTATAGACTGACACTTAAAATCAGCCCAACCCAGTCCAAAATAACGCAGTAATGATGTATTGTGTGGTGGCACCATCTAGTGGATAGTTGTGAAAACATATTAGCAATGTGTTTAAACTTATGGGCCTCATATCTTCATGTATTGGGTCAAACAAGTGGGGTAACGGGAACCTTTCAAGAAAGGCCGAGGTCTAAAGGGTTATTAACCACAGTCATGACCACATATGGCATGTAGATTCATACTGTCGATAACTTGGATCAGTTTGACTCTAAACACCAGAAGTCTGTATGGCTTGGTCATTATCAGAAGGGAAAATACATTGCTACAGTGGTACCATATATCAAATGGAACAGATATAAATGCAGATTGACCCAGCGTTGTGGGTAATGTCTTGACAATAAAATCTGTCACGTCTGCTGACTCCACCAGTTATTTGCAGTGGTTTTGAAGGACTTTCTGAATCGCCCAAATATTGGTGGGGTGGGTGGTAGTTTGAACCAATACAAAACATTATTAGTAATTTTTTAAAGTAATTAATTATATATATATATATTGTCTAGAACGCGTAAATTTATTAATGCTTATAGAATTATTTTTATAATTTACGTATTTTTTATTTTAATGACACCTAACAATTAAAGTCACCCTAGGATAGTCCTAAATAATTTCCATATACAGTAAAGTAAACTAGTCCCATTAATATGGTCACCTCGCTATTCAGGTCACTTTCGTCCAGTCCCAAGGGTGACCTTAATAGTAAGGTTCCACTTTTTTGTACTTAGCGAACTGGTGAGTATTTCCCACCTTGAACTCGTCGTCGTTGTTCTCCTGCAACTGTCCGTTGTCCTCCCCCGTCCACAGGATGATGGGGCCGGAGTTGGCCTCATCCCCGTACACCCACAGCATGATCTCATCCGCCTCACTCACTGCCTCCTCTGTCGTGATCCACACCTTCCAGTCGCCCACTGACAACACAGCACAAACCACACGTCTCACCAAGATAATGAGCTCATAAGGATCCATCACAACACAGCACAAACCACACGTCTCACCAAGATAATGACCTCATAAGGATCCATCACAACACAGCACAAACCACACATCTCACCAAGATAATGACCTCATAAGGATCCATCACAACCCAGCACAAACCACATGTCTCACCAAGATAATGAGCTCATAAGGAGTCCATCACAACACAGCACAAACCACACGTCTCACCAAGATAATGAGCTCATAAGGAGTCCATCACAACACAGCACAAACCACACGTCTCACCAAGATAATGAGCTCATAAGGATCCATCACAACACAGCACAAACCATACGTCTCACCAAGATAATGAGCTCATAAGGATCCATCACAACACAGCACAAACCACACGTCTCACCAAGATAATGAGCCTCATAAGGATCCATCACAACACAGCACAAACCACACGTCTCACCAAGATAATGACCTCATAAGGATCCATCACAACACAGCACAAACCACACGTCTCACCAAGATAATGACCTCATAAGGATCCATCACAACACAGCACAAACCACACGTCTCACCAAGATAATGAGCTCATCAGGATCCATCACAACACAGCACAAACCACACGTCTCACCAAGATAATGAGCTCATAAGGATCCATCACAACACAGCACAAACCACACGTCTCACCAAGATAATGACCTCATAAGGATCCATCACAACACAGCACAAACCACACGTCTCACCAAGATAATGAGCTCATAAGGATCCATCACAACACAGCACAAACCACACATCTCACCAAGATAATGACTTTATAAGGATCCATCACAACACAGCACAAACCACACGTCTCACCAAGATAATGAGCTCATAAGGATCCATCACAACACAGCACAAACCACACGTCTCACCAAGATAATGACCTCATAAGGATCAATCACAACACAGCACAAACCAAACGTCTCACCAAGATAATGAGCTCATAAGGATCCATCGCAACACAGCACAAACCACACATCTCACCAAGATAATGAGCTCATAAGGATCCATCGCAACACAGCACAAACCACACGTCTCACCAAGATAATGAGCTCATAAGGATCCATCCCAACACAGCACAAACCACACGTCTCACCAAGATAATGAGCTCATAAGGAGTCCATCACAACACAGCACAAACCACACGTCTCACCAAGATAATGAGCTCATAAGGATCCATCACAACACAGCACAAACCACACATCTCACCAAGATAATGACCTCATAAGGATCCATCACAACACAGCACAAACCACACGTCTCACCAAGATAATGACCTCATAAGGATCCATCACAACACAGCACAAACCACACGTCTCACCAAGATAATGAGCTCATAAGGATCCATCGCAACACAGCACAAACCACACGTCTCACCAAGATAATGAGCTCATAAGGATCCATCGCAACACAGCACAAACCACACGTCTCACCAAGATAATGGGCTCATAAGGATCCATCACAACACAGCACAAACCACACGTCTCACCAAGATAATGACCTCATAAGGATCCATCACAACACAGCACAAACCACACGTCTCACCAAGATAATGAGCTCATAAGGATCCATCGCAACACAGCACAAACCACACATCTCACCAAGATAATGAGCTCATAAGGATCCATCGTAACACAGCACAAACCACACGTCTCACCAAGATAATGAGCTCATAAGGATCCATCACAACACAGCACAAACCACACGTCTCACCAAGATAATGAGCTCATAAGGAGTCCATCACAACACAGCACAAACCACATGTCTCACTAAGATAATGAGCTCATAAGGATCCATCACAACACAGCACAAACCACACGTCTCACCAAGATAATGAGCTCATAAGGATCCATCACAACACAGCACAAACCACACGTCTCACCAAGATAATGACCTCATAAGGATCCATCACAACACAGCACAAACCACACATCTCACCAAGATAATGAGCTCATACGGATCCATCACAACACAGCACAAACCACACGTCTCACCAAGATAATGAGCTCATAAGGAGTCCATCACAACACAGCACAAACCACACGTCTCACCAAGATAATGAGCTCATAAGGATCCATCACAACACAGCACAAACCACACGTCTCACCAAGATAATGAGCTCATAAGGATCCATCACAACACAGCACAAACCACACATCTCACCAAGATAATGACCTCATAAGGATCCATCACAACACAGCACAAACCACACGTCTCACCAAGATAATGACCTCATAAGGATCCATCACAACACAGCACAAACCACACGTCTCACCAAGATAATGAGCTCATAAGGATCCATCGCAACACAGCACAAACCACACATCTCACCAAGATAATGAGCTCATAAGGATCCATCGCAACACAGCACAAACCACACATTTCACCAAGATAATGAGCTCATAAGGATCCATCGCAACACAGCACAAACCACACGTCTCACCAAGATAATGGGCTCATAAGGATCCATCGCAACACAGCACAAACCACACGTTTCACCAAGATAATGAGCTCATAAGGATCCATCGCAACACAGCACAAACCACACGTCTCACCAAGATGAGCTCATAAGGAGTCCATCACAACACAGCACAAACCACACATCTCACCAAGATGAGCTCATAAGTCCATCACAACACAGCACAAACCACACGTATCACCAAGATAATGAGCTCATAAGGAGTCCATCACAACACAACACAAACCACACGTCTCACCAAGATAATGAGCTCATAAGGAGTCCATCACAACACAGCACAAACCACACGTATCACCAAGATAATGAGCTCATAAGGAGTCCATCACAACACATCACAAACCACACGTCTCACCAAGATGAACTCATAAGGAGTCCATCACAACACAGCACAAACCACACGTCTCACCAAGATGAGCTCATAAGGAGTCCATCATTAAAAATAATTTGTTGCTAAATTTAAGGAGTGTTTTAAAAATAAAAAATGCCACCGTTGCATAACACAGGGCACTATTTCCCTCGACACACTGGCAAAAGTGTTTCGGTGGCGCGTCCTTGTGTTGACAGGTTTCGGTATACAAGATCATTGGTAAAGAGCAAAAAAATTGGTCTAAATGAGCAAAATTGAGTTTATGAGCTGATACAAATGTTAGTGAAATGGTCCCATGAAATACAGAGTGAAACTAAAGGGTGCACATTGAATTTTATTTTTTGCTCCTCTTATTTTAAATTCATTTTGGCAAAAATCAAACCAGCAACATGCTAGTTTGTTTATGCAATGTTTTGGTTTAATTTTGGTGGACTCATCATACAAACTATCAAAAACTATTTTATATCGGGCCCAAAATTTAACTGAACTTTGAAGTGACTCGACATTCATGCTTGGTGCAATCTCATAACTTTGAAAATGAACTTTTGTCATTTAAAATAAAATAAGACAGTTATTTTACAAAACAACGAATCATTCAGTGGAAATCGCTGTCAGTTCTCTTTAACGAAACAGCACACAACTATTAATGCTCAGAGTAGATACCTCCAAAGGTTGACTCGGCACTCATGTTTCTGGTATCTGTCCTCAAGGGTGTTGAACGACTCGGGATCGGTGATTCGATGGCCAACACTTCTGGTGACATCACCCTTTTGCTTGAAGTACCAACTGCAGTGAAAAGTTATGATAATATGAAGATTATATCCCATAAGAAACACAAGAGACGTATTCATATGTTCAATATATATTGACAGACAGACAGACAGACAGACAGACAGACAGACAGACAGACAGACAGACAGACAGTCATGTCTAGTCTAAGAATGACAGATGTAACAGTTAGAAATATGACAACATGATTCATAGTTCTTGATAAAGTAATTTTTTGTATAAGTGGAAAAACCATAAAAACTATGTGTATAAATTTTATCAAGGATGCTATTTGGAGTATTGTTAACAGTTTGTATAATGTTGTCTGATGTACTTTTTTGCATATTGATGATTAACTCTGGGAATAAATAAGTTGTTTTTACCACGTGTATTGTATTGGTGAATTGCAAAGTTATATGTGTATGGAATACGACTGAAATATTCTGGTATAACCTTGTTGATCAATTTGTAATAAAATCTGAGCTGTTTGAGTCTATATATGTCATCCAGCTTAAGAAATTTACATTCTTTGAAGATGGGATCTGTGTGAGAATTGTATTTACTTGAAGTAACTATTCGCACTGCTATCTTTTGAAGTTTAAAAATGCGATGAGCTTGATGACCCCACACCAATATACCATAATTAATCTTGGGAAGAATGAGCGAATTATACATTATAGATAATATATTCTTAGGTAATACATGTTTAAGTTTATTTAAAATTCCAATTATTTTATTGATTTTATTCGCTGTTTTGTTTATATGGCTGTCCCAATTTAGGTGTTGGTTTATGGTTTTACCTAAAAAATTAAAATCATGTACACATTCAATATTTGTCCCATCTATTTCTATTTTAGGATTTTCGATTTCCTTTTGGGGCATGTGAAATACCATGAATTTTGTTTTGCCTTTAGCCACCTGCATATATTTTCTAATTCTTTATTTATATTTTGATTTTGGACTTGGCCATCTGTAGATTGGAATTTATGTACTAAAACGAGTGGTGTCGTCTGCATACATTATGAATTTAAAATTACCACTTGAAAATATTATGTCCTTAATATATATAATAAATAGAAGGAGTCCTAAAATAGACCCTTGTGCGACACAGTGATTATGGCTGCTTCTTCCGACTTGTAAGCGCCAGTTTCAACATATTGCTTACAATTGTGTAAGTAGTTTTTACATAGATCTAGTGCTGTACCATTTATTCCATAATAATTTAGTTTTTGTAATAATATGTTATGATCAATTGTGTCAAAGTCTTTAGAGAGGTCTAGGTATATGTTTATTGGGGTTGCTGATTGGTCAAGATGTTGGACAACGCTGTCTATTATTTCTAGAGTGGCAAGTTCCGTAGAATGGTTTTCCCTAAACCCGTATTGATTCTCACAGTATACGTTATTGGAATTGAAATGTTCGTGTATTTGATTAAACATAAATCTTTCAAATATCTTGGAAATAGCTGGTAAGATAGAAATTGGACTATAATTATCAAAGATTGTCTTATCACCATTTTTAAAAAGTGGAATAACTTTAGCAATTTTTTATTTATCTGGAAATATGCCAGTTGTTATTGATTGGTTAATGATTAGAGTGACTGCTTCACTTATTTTAATTTTTTATTAGCTTTAGTAGTTTGGTTGATAGATTGAATATATTAAATAATAAAATAAAACGTTTCATTATTTTCATGCTAATGAAAATAACTTGTTTGGTTAATTCTGGTATGAGGCCCTTGTTATACCAGATATAGCAGAAAACTTGATTTTCATTAGCATGACATTTTTTTATATTAAATATGACAGAAGCATGAAAATGTCACGACCTTGTTTCTCATCAGACGATTACAGCATTACTCTTTCATGATACTTAGGGCTGTATATTTGTTTCATTACCTTCTGTTTCTTTATCTGTGTTCTTTGGGTCTAACATTTGTCGTGTTTGAATAAAAAATGTTAATGGTATTTTACGTTTCTGACCAATAAAAAATTACACGCAAGCATTAACTGTAATTTTACATGTACAGTGGACCCTCAATATTAATATCACCTATCCTCTCTAGCTTCTTAGCACATCCAGCCATTTGATGAAGATTTTCGCCTAGCACACGAGTACGAGAATGCTTAATCCTTTGGTTTTGCTGCGCCACCGAGTTCAGATTGTCTGAGGATATTGGCGCTGAAGAAGTAATGGATAAAAGTGACCTGAATAGCGAGGTGATTGCATTTGCAGGATTAATATCTTATACTATATATTCTACAGTGACCTTTATTGCGAAGTGGCTGTACTATCGAGGTGACTGTAGAACAAGATTCCACTGTAAAGTTGTAATGAACTATACAAACAAACTATACAAACAAACAGATCTCGGTCAGATCTCTGTTATATTTTAGCAAAACAAGCAGCACGTATTTACACGTTTAAAATCGCAGAATTTTATGCTGTGGAAAGTTAGCGAAACAGTACTGTACTCACAGTCAATGACAGTTGGATATAGTTTTGAGTTTTTGTCGTACACGTCTGTGCTCTCTGTAATCTCCCCATCAGGTAGCATACTCAGGTATGTCCCCGGGGAAACGACGGACTCCAGGGTCACATAACCATGTTCCTTGAGCTTGTTCACTCGGAATTGACAGAACTTGTCCCCTACCCCCTGTGAAACAGATGAGACATTTACGATAATTGACATCCATCACGTGACCTGTTGTTTAGCAAAAGGTCCATCAAGTGATCAAATTGTCAAACACGTGGAGCGTTAGGAAATTCTGTCATATCGTTTGTTGAAATTCTGTCTCCAAATGTTTTTCTTTGTAACAAAAATATAAGACAAAGTTTTTAAAGTGACAAGTGTATGCAGGAATGTTTGATCATGCCATATCTAAGTAATGTAAAGTACACATAATGTGGTTATCAACATTGTTTGCAAAGGCAAAACTTGACAGAGGCCTCACGCATAATTTTTATTGCGATATAGGCAAACTGTGACATACTGTACCCTTCAACATTGGTGTCAACTTTACCACTTACCGCAGGAAATACAACTTCTTTCACTCAATCACCCTTTCTCGCTATTTTCATGAACTCTTTGTAATACATTTTTTTCTCCATCGATCTATTTGTTGCACGTTTTACGTACAATAGTTCTATGGTCTCATAGTTTTTCCCACCTTACCATTCTCAAGTGAGATTGTAGAAAGTTAGCTAACATTCTGACTATGATGGCAGTGTCAACCAACACCGAAAATATTTTCCAAATAATTCATGTAAAAAAATACAAAACTAAAAACATAATAAGTTACAATGATTTGGCTAAGGAGAAGAAATCACTGCCACAATGGCGTCCTCACCTTACAGTCAAAAGTCCTATCCTTAAGGCAGATATACCGGTTCGGCCTTGCGACGTTCTCAAACATGCGCACTCCGCCGTTGCTGACCTTGTGAACTCTGAACTTTGCCAATGACCCCGGGTGACCTGTGGCGCGGAGTGTGCTGTCGAGGTCGGTGATCAACACCTGTGTGGCTGAGGTGAAGAACATGACTGTACCGTCATGTCGGAACATGCCCTGAAGTAAAACAGGCAGCATTAAAAGAACATCATGTCCACAACACACAAATAAATATATTCATCTGTGCATTCTATGCATTGTTATATTAACCCAATAATATCTTACACCCATCCTTGGAGCAAAACTAAGAACTGTTATCACCATTACAACATTCTGATCTTAATTACACTAATTCCAACTGACCATGTAATGATTAGTGTTGCCAATAATATTACGGCACTGCTGATAATGCTGATAATGCTTTCCCTGTAAATTGAATGTAATGCTACAGTGGCACCCTCTGGAGAACATCTCAATGTTCAATTTGTTCATTAAAAAAGTACGTACACCTGTAACTATATATATAACTTTTTGGTGTTTTCTGAAATACATTGTCAATTGGTAGATGAGAGACCAGTGGTGCAAGGACAAGAATGAACCTAGAAAGAGGTGAGTCAACCTCTGCGTCTCAGGACAGATTCACTTACACTGATCCAAAGTTACTGTATCAGGATGTCGGTTTTATTGATGAAGCCAGCTTTATGAGACTGGCAAAAGTCTCTACAAGTATTGTAAGGGTTTGGATATGTTACAAAGAAATATATTATGGAAAAATTAACTATCCTGATGAAATTTCAGTAATCAGGATGGGAATCTTAATTTGTATTTTACTGAGATAACGACTGAACGAATATCATTGGTTTGCTCAGGTAAATATCATGCTATTACTTCCACAAAGCAATATAAACAATTAGATGCATTCCTTACATAACTCCGTGAAATAATTTATTTTAAAATACTGATCTTAATGGAGTTGTCTATGGAAGTTTGTAGAAAATAAACTTATGCCAGCAACTAACACTCACTTTATGTAACACACTTTTTATTAAAATAATTATAGGTTAATTTTGATTTACAGGTTTCATGTGGGAATATTAATAAAGCTTACCCATGTTCAAGGTAATTTAATCATACTATATTATTACCTTGCAGTAGACAAAGAATTCTCTGGCGAGGTTGTTGTCATGGGAACGTGGGTCGCCGAGTCTACCATTCTCCTGGATTGTTACCATCTGGTTGCGGAACTTGGAAGACTCCAGATTCACGCTGCGATCGTCCAGAACTCTGATCTTGAACTCACAGAAAGTTCCGCCGTGGCCCTACAAAAATAACAACTCACAGATGCCAATATGTTGTACGTAGAATAAAACAGTCACACAAAACAATGCAAAGGACACAGGATAGAATTTTATGGTCATGTTTACTTATGTTTTCACCAATGATACATGCAGTGCTTTCTTTTTGATCTTTTGCAAGTTTGTCTTACGATGTATCACAGTTTAATGAAAATGTCACATTGTCATTTTCGTTTTTTTTTATATTGCCCTAAGGAACTATGAACTCCCATCTCACACCTGTTTTTGGACCAACCTCCGATCTCCCACCTGTTTTGGGGCCAACCTCCCATCTCCCATCTGAGTTGGGGGCCAACTTCCCATCTCACACCTGTTTTGGGGCCAACCTCCCATCTCCCACCTGTTTTGGGGCCAACCTCCCATCTCTCACCTGAGTTGGGGCCAACTTCCCATCTCCCACCTGTTTTGGGGCCAACCTCCCATCCCCCACCTGTTTTTGGGCCAACCTCCCATCTCTCACCTGAGTTGGGGCCAACTTCCCATCTCACACCTGTTTTGGGGCCAACTTCCCATCTCCCACCTGTTTTGGGGCCAACCTCCCATCTCCCACCTGTTTTTTGGCCAACCTCCATCTCTCACCTGAGTTGGGGGCCAACTTCCCATCTCACATCTGTTTTGGGGCCAACCTCCCATCTCCCACTTGTTTTTTGACCAACCTCCATCTCCCACCTGAGTTGGCGCCAACTTCCCATCTCACACCTCTTTTGAGGCCAACTTCCCATCTCCTACCTGTTTTGGGGCCAACCTTCCATCTCCCACCTGTTTTTTGGGCCAACCTCCCATCTCCCACCAGAGTGGGCCAACTTCCATCTTACACCTGTTTTGGGGCCAACCTCCCTTCTCTCACCTGATCTGAATCCAACCTCCCACAATTCATCTGTTTTTGGGCCAACCTCCCATTTCCCACCTGTTTTGAGGCAAACCCCCCTTGTCCCACCTGTTTTGGAAGCCAACCTCCCATCTTCCAACTGTTTTGGGGCCAACATCTCATCTACCATCTATTTTTGGGCCAACCTCCCATCTCACACCTGTTTTAGGACACATCTCTCACCTGCCAATTCCTGATCCCCCACACTCGCCCAGCTCCAACAGCAGAAATTATACATGAATTCTACTGTTTACCCTCTGGCATGAGACACTTTACCTTTCCACTGACTTTGCCATTTTCCAGTGACAGGTGGAACTTCTTGTTCTGATTGCTCCGGAACATTCTGAGGTTTGATTTACGGTCCACCACTTGGAAGACAGCTGCAGATTAGCACAAATGAAGAGTTAGTAATATAATAATAAAATTTATTTCAATATCATCTGACCAATCAAAATTGCACTCTCTGAATTATATTAAATTACAAAATAATCATTATAAAATGTAGACAATGAAAAGACCATTAAAATAGTCCTTCCATAATTAATATGTATTAAAAAGTATATTACATATATTAAATAATAAAAATGAATTAGGTAATTAAAATATATTAATCAATAAAAATATAAATAAGAAAATTGCGGCCATGTTTTTGCCGTCAATCTATTCCACAGATTGGCTGTGGTAATAATAATAATAAGCATTTACAGAGCGATGTGTGTCCGGATAACAAATCTGCACAAAGGCGCTGAATTTAGAACAGAATAAATAAAATACATTAAGTGACCTAAAACATAGTAAATGGAAAAGTATAAGAAAATTTTATTATTCAAGAGTAGCATATAACAGATAGATAAAATGTCAGATAAAGCTGAGTAAATTAATGCACCCCAATGATCATCTCGGTCAAACGTTGACCCAGTTATCTGACTGACCTTCAGCGTCACGTTCGTCTGCGGTTCCATCAATCTGACCATTCTTCATGATCTCCAGAGCCTTCTGAGTGTTCTTGGAGAAGAACAGCACCTGATTGCCATCATGGAACTTCCACTGCTCATTCTTCCACTAAAACACAACACAGCCCACTATGATAGAGGAAGCAAACATGCAGTGACAACGCAATTATCTTCAAATGACAAAAAGTGCAGACTGAATCTTGTTTCAACGGTTTGCTTATGAAGTCATGCATAAGAAACAAATATGCAGTGGACACACAATTATCTTCAAACGACAAGGACTGCATATTATTTTGGTTAAAGCACAACAATAAGGATATGACTTATTATGAAGTCAAACTGGTTGCACTTACTAGTTGTTTCTCTATCTGGTTGCGGCTGTAGCTGTCGAGAACTCGTAACTCCTGTGCGATCTTCTTGTTGCCTTGTCCACCATCCAGCCAACTACAAGGTAATCTTTTGTTACATACACAAATCCAAGACATAGTAAAAGGTCGCCAAGAAGGAAAAGGTGGGCGAAGTGCAATTTTGCTCTAATTTTAATAATAATTTGTAATAATAAATTAGTAATAATTTCAATTATATATGTATATAAATTCCAAAAGTAATTTTATTTCTGACAAAGGACCATCACATGTATACATTAAATGCAAGTAAAAAATACAAAGATATCGACACATATCATGGAATAAAAAAATAGTTGGTTAATAAAAAAGTATAAAATGTGCATTCAAGTATACAACTGGGTAGTCCAGTATTTAAACATATGACTTCTAAAATGTATATCAGTATAAAAATAATTCACAAAAAGTGGATTTTCAGTTTCCATTGTACACAGGTTTTCATTATGGACAGGTCGACAGTAAGGCAGGTTTAATTGTACATATATATCTATAATTATTGGCCTTGTTAATTTGGAACGTAAAAGAGCCACTGAGAGCATCCTCAAAGGTCAACTTGGTGATAATGTTCTGAACAAGGCTAACTAGTTGAACAAGACCTTATTTTACAGTCTACCCATAAGATAGATTATCAATCAATAAAACATTGCTGAATGCTTGAAACACATAGAAATATGCAGAAAAGTTCATGTTAACTCTACCTACCCATCACACATGAATTGCCACACTTGTCCTCGTTTCGACGGGTCTTTGATGATGATCTTGTTCAAGTACCACCCCCTGCCCGGGGTCGGGTCATCATGGCCGACAATCACTTTCTGGATATTGCCAAGGGACACAGCCTCGACACAGAATACATCTGTCTGAAAGAAGATTCATTTAAAAACAATAAATATTAGCATATTATATTACAGTTGGTGGTAAAATAAAAAGTTTATGTTAATGCAATATTATTTTCATCCGGGTAGAGCTACAAAATAATTTAAAATATTGGTACTTGTATGAGCCAAAACAATATAAATATATAATGTGTGACTATAGGTAAAAACATGTAGAAACCAAATTTGAAAATATGTTTTATCGTTTCAGTTCCATTTATTGGTGCAAACCTGGCATGAAATCAGTTTGCCACGCCAGGTAATGATTCTTAATTAAGTAATGATGTTTAATCAATTATGTGGTACATTAACGACAACTAAAATTAGAACATAACACAAATGGTGCTCATACCTGTCCTTTCTGAAACTTCTCCTGTCTGTTTGCTTGGTACATCTGCCGTATACCACTGTCTCCCTTCTCGCCGTAAATCGTCACGTAAACATTTGCATCTGTCCCAGCATTCCATAGGTCGCCCGTTGTTATCAGCACATCGTACCTCACAACTGTGTGAGTAGACAAAATCAGCAACTCAATTTTAAAAGTCGTGATTTGGTGGGTGTAAACATACACGTTTGAATATGATTTAATATATCAGATCGGCAGTGAGTAACAACATGGCTCGAACCAACTTCTCGTTGGGAGCATACAGTGTTTTAGTCACATGGGGAGCATACCTTATTTTGTCAGATCTTCCCTTCCCTCAGAAAAGAACATCTGTATCAATGCAATTTAAACAGCACCTAATAGTTATTGCAACAAAAGAATTGTATAGCAAAAATTTTAATTATATAGTCAATATGGAAATGTTCCTGTTTAATTGTTTATAGTCTCAATGTTCTGAATTAATGTTTAAAATCGAAACGTTCAAAGTCCAAGTGGATTCGCAACATCATCAGACATGGTCACGAAGTCTGATATTTGTTGTACGAAAACGCTTCAAGCGTCTGAGTGCTGGAGATGCACTCTTCACAGGTATTGCAGTGACAGCTACTGGAGGCTCAACAAGAACAATAGTAATGCTCCTGCTTTGTCTTGGCAGCTAACAGCGCATCACTATCATTCACAGTCGAATGATGCGGCTGTAGCAGTGGAGCAGCCATGGGAAGCAACGTCTTGCATCTGCGACCCATCAGTCTCTGTGATGGACCTCAGATGGCGTGTTTCTCCAATCGAGGAGAGCTAGGAAACTCCATCTTCTTTACACTTTGTGAACAGCCTCTTCACGGCATTCTCCGCCTTACCTTTCGACTGTGCGTAGTGTGGTGAAGATGTCACATGTTGGAAGGACCACTTCTTTGCAAAGCTAGCAAATTCGGCGGATGCGAACTGTGGCCCGTTATCCGATACTAGTACATCTGGTATCCCGTGTCTGGCGAACAGGGATGACAACACACGTAGCAAGCTCCACGATGTCACAGATGTGAGACTCTCCACTTCCAGGTAGTTGCTAAAGTAGTCAGCAACCACCAGCTACGTGCGCCCATGCAAGGCACACAGGTCTACAGCCAGCTTGGCCCATGGATGCATGTCACTTCATGCTGCGTAAGTGGCTCTTTCTGCTGAGAGACTTGGTGTGCTAGACAGACGTCACACGTCGATATGTACTTCTTCATGTCCTGAGACATGCGTGGCCAATAGAGTGCCTCCCTAGCACGGCGGAGACACCACTCTATACCCACAGTTCAGTTCTCATACACACAGGAATCACAAGCCTGTGACCCTTGAAGATGCACTGGCCCTCCACAACTTGCTCATCACGATGACCCCAGTATGGCTGCACAGCAGGCGGCATACCTCTTCTCTCCAGGCCAGCAGCCCGGATCACTTCACTCAGCAAGGAGAGTACTGGATCTTCCAATGTTGCATGTCTGATATGCTGAAGTTGCTCAGCGGTGACAGGTAGAAACATGGTCACATCAATGTTCTCCACAGATTGCCTTCTGTCACAGACATTCACTGGCAGATATGCCCTGCTTAGAGCGTCAGCCAAGTACGTCTCTGTACCCTTGTGGTACACCACTTCCAGGTTGTATCTCTGAAGCCTGAGCAGCATGCACTGAAGTCTCATGGGCGTCATATTCAGTGGCTTCTTGAATATGTATTCCAGCGGCTTATGATCTGTCTGTGTGGTGACTTCGTCTCGACCATACACATATGAGTCAAACTTCTCACACGCGTACACGATTGCTAGCAGCTCTTTCCCAATCTGAGCGTATCTGGTTTCAGCTGATGTAAGCCCTCATGACGTAAACACTACTGGTTGTCCCAGCTGCATCAGTGGCCTTGGTGCATCAGTGCTGCACCAAGGCCAGACTGCGAGGCATCACACTGTAGTGTGACTTCGTCCTCCAGACTGTACTACCTCAGTACTGGAGCACTGAAGACTGCATGGTTCATCTGCTTGAATGTTTTCTTCTGCGCTTGTCCCCATGCCCTTACTGTGTCCTGGCGAGCTAGTTCTCGCAGAGGTCCCATGATCTCGGTCAACCTCGGAACGAACTTCGCTAGGTAAGTCACCACACCAATCAGTCATTGCATTGCCATTACATCTTCCAGCTCTGGCATCTCAACAATGGCACGCACCTTGTCATGGTGTATTTTATTGCTTCCGTCTGGCACAGCTAAAAACTTCTCTGTATTCAGTCTTACATACCTCTTTTCACAGCGATCTAGGAACCTGAGTAGGTTCTGTTCGTAATCCATGATAGCAGCCTCCTTGGTTGAGCCACAGCCAATCACTGGAAAGTCATCAGCCACCACTTCAACTCCCGCGAGACCCTCGATCAGTTCGTCAATTTTCCTCTGGAACAATTCCTGTGCACTACTGATTCCAAATGGCATCCTTTTCCAAAGGTGCCGTCCGAACGGTGTGTTGAAAGTTGTTAGTTGGGACGACTCGTCATCTAAGCAAATATGCCAGAACCCGCTGCGGATGTCTAGTATGGTAAAAACCTTGGCACCATACAGTCGCGATGTCTTCGATCGTTGGAAGTAGGTAGTGCTCTCTCTAAACAGCAGCGTTCAGGTCCTTTAGATCAAGGCAAATCCGCAACTTCCCATTCTTCTTCGGCGCAACCGCCATTGACGACATCCATGGAGTTGGTTGTGTCACAGGAGCCAGCACGTCCTGTTCTACCATGTCGTCCAGTGTAGTCTGTAGCTTTGATCTCAGCGCCACCGGCACACGTCTCGGTGGGATCCAGGCGGATGTGATATTTTACGTCCAGCTTGCCTATGCCATCCACAAACACCTTCGGGAACTTCGACACTAACTGCTCTTTAGTAGGTGGCTTGTCTGCCTCCATGACAGTGAACACAGGTCGATCACCTGTGACAGGACGATTGATGTCATCAGAGTCGAGCACTTTGATGAGCTGCATGCCAACGCAGGCCTTGCGTCCCAGCATTGGGCGAACGTCAGCTTCCACCAAGTTACAACGCAGTGTGCATCGTGTCGCCCCATGTGACACCAGGAGCAGAACTCATCCACTCAGGCTCAATTTCATGCCTCCAAGCGCTAAGATCACGTCGTTGCTTGGCATCACGTTACTCAGCGTAACGTCTCCAGTGGCTTGTTTGTATAGGTATACCGGGATTGTTACATTCTGCCCCTGTGTCAAGCTGAAACTTCATAAAGTTTCCGGAGTTTCGCAGCTTAAGTGTAACAAACCTGTCTGAAGCAAGCTGTGCTGTTAACACCTCTAGCTTATATACAGCTTCCTCATCGTCAAACTCGCCGGCTGTTCTCACTATCTTCTGGTATGAAGAATCGATAACGTTCAAACGGCACATTCCTTCTCGGCTGACAGTATGCCGCAAACTTGTCCAACACCGGCTAGATCTTCTCTGCGTCTGTTGCGGGGCTCCACTCGAACGTGGAGTACACACCCCTCAACGAAGTGCCAATCACGGTTAGCAGGGTTGACACTTGTACCGGCTCGGTTTTATCGCTCAACCCAGTCGCACGTGCGTAATGCTTCCAAGTTTGCAACCATTCACTCCACAGCTCTGCCGCTGCTGAATTGTGAATGTCAAGTTGCTCTGGTGCCGGTAGTTGCAATACGTACGCCATATTTACCTAGTTTCTGCACCAACCATGTAAAGTTACACATTTGAATACGATTTAATGTATCAGATCAACAGTGAGTAACAACATGGTTCGAACCAACTTCTTGTTGGGAGCATACAGTATTTTAGTCACATGGGGACCATACCTTATTTCATCACAGTGGTGTTTCTTTTTTTCTTAAAAAAGCAGAATATTTCATTGAAAAAAATGGGGTATTTAATAAACAAAGAGGGACATTTAATAAAACAATGAGGAAACTGGATCGAGGAGAAAATTGACATTTCCCACTCAAAAACAGTAATGTTGACACACAAGAAATAAATGCCACTTAATACTGTACCTGGCAACACCAACTCCCTCGGTCGTGTAACAGGAAGTTCGCGGCAGATTTCGCTATCGTCTTCGTCCCGAGACAGCCATCGGTGGCACGGGAACACAAGCATTTCCTGCGTGTGGATGTCCAGCATTGTCATCTACAACCACTCAAAACTCTAGACCACGGTTCCACTTCTTGTCAACAACATGAGTGGATGCATTAGACATTGAAAAATAGATTTTCTTGAAAAAAATTTTTTTTCAGATACCACAAAATCCGGCTTTGTTGCTCCTGAGCTTTTGGGATCATCGCGGTGCCCTTGTCAATGTCACTGTTAGCTGCTTGTGGTGTCATGTGACACTGTCAGTGTCACATGACAACAGCTCATAATGATGCTGAGGAAGGCACCATGATGGTCCAGAAAGCTCTATCAAGCTACAAATCAGGATTCTGACAGGTCTGTTTTTTAAATGAAGATAATTGAATTTGCGATCAGTTTATATATTGATACTATTTTATGATTCGCATTTCCAATTCTTCATGTGCCCTCAAAATGGCCTCACCTGGTCGACAAACCAGCCGGGGAATTCTCCTGAATTGTCATGGGCGATGCGAATCTTGTACACTTCACCAATATTTCCAACAGCGAGCTGAAACACAGGTTATATATCTAAAATATGTGTATAAAATGTGCAAGTGTTCTGGCTACTGCTGTGCACTGCAATTTTGTTATTATTAACTTATACTGATATTTTATACAGAAGCAAACATCAAGAAAAGTGAGCAAAAATGTTAAAAGGTGACCTATATATTTAATCAAATTTCAGCTTTCAAATAATAGCATAAGGTGAATGCTCTGATGGATTTCCTTATTACTTCTGTGGTTGGATTCACAACTTCAAAGTATTTTAGAAGCCTTTCTTTCATTTTTGGTTCTTTATACAATGACAGAATTACAAGCACAAAAAAATCTCACATTCTCTATAATAATAACACTCATATGACACCATAAATCTAGATAAATCCATTCGGAGGTGCATAAAATTATATATACGTATATGCACAAAATTTATGTTAAGTAAAATTAATGATAATAAATTAATTCAAACAGATCACAAGATATTAAATAAAAAATAAGTTATATAAAGATAATCACAATGAAATGAATTCAGCATGGCCACCATGATGCAAAGTTAACCAACATGGCCGCCATCCTTCCGAGTGTTACCCACCTTAAATGTGTCCTTGCTTCCTGCAGAGAACAAGGCACCATCACTGATGCCAAGTGGGAGGGCCATGGAGTTGCCGAACTGTCCATAGACTGTCACACTGACTGTTGCTGTGGTACCCGCAGATGGCAGATCACTCGTCGCAATCTCCAGCTTCCATTTACCTCCTAAATGATGCAAGAATTATGATCTCCATTGGCCACAAGCGTTGTTATACAATGGTTTCACGTTTTGGTTTTGTTTAAATGTTAATTTAGATTTATATCTATCAAGGAACTGAGGTTCTCTCTTTGAATATTTCGACGGACTATTTGATGTCCTTCAAATGACATCGTGTCACATGACATGTGACACACACAGTTTCGTTTGTTGTTGAATCACGTGTGTGTAACAATTTAGTTTCCAGACTACACACTCATTTGTGTGTAACAGTTTAGTTTCCAGACTACAGACTCACGTGTGTGTAACAGTTTAGTTTCCAGACTACAGATTCATGTGTGTGTAACAGTTTAGTTTCCAGATTACAAACTCGTGTGTGTAACAGTTTAGTTTCCACACTACAGATTCATCTGTGTGTAACAGTTTAGTTTCCAGACTACAGACTCATGTGTGTGTAACAGTTTAGTTTCCAGACTACAGACTCATGTATACGTAAGTATAGTTTCCAGACTAATGAGTCACGTGTATAACAGTTTAGTTTACTGCAGACTTATGTGTGTATGACAGTTTAGTGTACTGTGGACTCACGTGTATATGACAGTTTAGTGTACTGTGGACTCACGTGTATATGACAGTTTAGTGTACTGTGGACTCACGTGTATATGACAGTTTACTTTATTGTGGACTCACGTGTGTATGACAGTTTAGTGTACTGTGGACTCACGTGTATATGACAGTTTACTTTATTGTGGACTCACGTGTGTATGACAGTTTAGTGTACTGTGGACTCACGTGTGTATGACAGTTTAGTGTACTGTGGACTCACGTGTATATGACAGTTTACTTTATTGTGGACTCATGTGTGTATGACAGTTTAGTGTACTGTGGACTCACGTGTATATGACAGTTTAGTGTACTGTGGACTCACGTGTATATGACAGTTTACTTTATTGTGGACTCACGTGTGTATGACAGTTTAGTTTACTGTGGACTCACGTGTATATGACAGTTTACTTTATTGTGGACTCACGTGTGTATGACAGTTTAGTGTACTGTGGACTCACGTGTATATGACAGTTTACTTTATTGTGGACTCACGTGTGTATGACAGTTTAGTTTACTGTGGACTCACGTGTATATGACAGTTTACTTTATTGTGGACTCACGTGTGTATGACAGTTTAGTGTACTGTGGACTCACGTGTGTATGACAGTTTAGTGTACTGTGGACTCACGTGTATATGACAGTTTACTTTATTGTGGACTCACGTGTGTATGACAGTTTAGTTTACTGTGGACTCACGTGTATATGACAGTTTACTTTATTGTGGACTCACGTGTGTATGACAGTTTAGTGTACTGTGGACTCACGTGTATATGACAGTTTACTTTATTGTGGACTCACGTGTGTATGACAGTTTAGTTTACTTTATTGTGGACTCACGTGTGTATGACAGTTTAGTTTACTGTGGACTCACGTGTATATGACAGTTTACTTTATTGTGGACTCACGTGTGTATGACAGTTTAGTGTACTGTGGACTCATGTGTATATGACAGTTTACTTTATTGTGGACTCACGTGTGTATGACAGTTTAGTTTACTGTGGACTCACGTGTATATGACAGTTTACTTTATTGTGGACTCACGTGTGTATGACAGTTTAGTTTACTGTGGACTCACGTGTATATGACAGTTTACTTTATTGTGGACTCACGTGTGTATGACAGTTTAGTTTACTGTGGACTCACGTGTATATGACAGTTTACTTTATTGTGGACTCACGTGTGTATGACAGTTTAGTGTACTGTGGACTCATGTGTATATGACAGTTTACTTTATTGTGGACTCACGTGTGTATGACAGTTTAGTTTACTGTGGACTCATGTGTGTGAGACAGTTTAGTGTACTGTGGACTCACGTGTATATGACAGTTTACTTTATTGTGGACTCACGTGTGTATGACAGTTTAGTGTACTGTGGACTCATGTGTATATGACAGTTTACTTTATTGTGGACTCACGTGTGTATGACAGTTTAGTTTACTGTGGACTCACGTGTGTATGACAGTTTAGTTTACTGTGGACTCATGTGTGTGAGACAGTTTAGTGTACTGTGGACTCATGTGTATATGACAGTTTACTTTATTGTGGACTCACGTGTGTATGACAGTTTAGTTTACTGTGGACTCACGTGTGTATGACAGTTTAGTTTACTGTGGACTCATGTGTGTGAGACAGTTTAGTGTACTGTGGACTCATGTGTATATGACAGTTTACTTTATTGTGGACTCACGTGTGTATAACAGTTTAGTGTACTGTGGACTCACGTGTATATGACAGTTTACTTTATTGTGGACTCACGTGTGTATGACAGTTTAGTTTACTGTGGACTCACGTGTATATGACAGTTTACTTTATTGTGGACTCACGTGTGTATGACAGTTTAGTTTACTGTGGACTCACGTGTATATGACAGTTTACTTTATTGTGGACTCACGTGTGTATGACAGTTTAGTGTACTGTGGACTCATGTGTATATGACAGTTTACTTTATTGTGGACTCACGTGTGTATGACAGTTTAGTTTACTGTGGACTCATGTGTGTGAGACAGTTTAGTGTACTGTGGACTCACGTGTATATGACAGTTTACTTTATTGTGGACTCACGTGTGTATGACAGTTTAGTGTACTGTGGACTCATGTGTATATGACAGTTTACTTTATTGTGGACTCACGTGTGTATGACAGTTTAGTTTACTGTGGACTCACGTGTGTATGACAGTTTAGTTTACTGTGGACTCATGTGTGTGAGACAGTTTAGTGTACTGTGGACTCATGTGTATATGACAGTTTACTTTATTGTGGACTCACGTGTGTATGACAGTTTAGTTTACTGTGGACTCACGTGTGTATGACAGTTTAGTTTACTGTGGACTCATGTGTGTGAGACAGTTTAGTGTACTGTGGACTCATGTGTATATGACAGTTTACTTTATTGTGGACTCACGTGTGTATGACAGTTTAGTTTACTGTGGACTCACGTGTGTATGACAGTTTAGTTTACTGTGGACTCATGTGTGTGAGACAGTTTAGTGTACTGTGGACTCATGTGTATATGACAGTTTACTTTATTGTGGACTCACGTATGTATGACAGTTTAGTTTACTGTGGACTCACGTGTGTATGACAGTTTAGTTTACTGTGGACTCATGTGTGTGAGACAGTTTAGTTTACTGTGGACTCATGTGTGTATGACAGTTTAGTTTACTGTGGACTCATGTGTGTATAACAGCTTAGTTTATTGTAGACAAACGTGTGTATGACAGTTTAGTTTACTGTGGACTCATGTGTGTATGACAGTTTAGTTTACTGTGGACTCGTGTGTGAGACAGTTTAGTTTACTGTGGACTCACGTGTGTATGACAGTTTAGTTTACTGTGGACTCACGTGTGTATGACAGTTTAGTTTACTGTGTACTCACATGTGTATGACAGTTTAGTTTACTGTGGACTCACGTGTGTGTGACAGTTTAGTTTACTGTGGACTCAGTGTGTGTGACAGTTTAGTTTACTGTGGACTCATGTGTGTATGACAGTTTAGTTTACTGTGTACTCACATGTGTATGACAGTTTAGTTTACTGTGGACTCATGTGTGTATGACAGTTTAGTTTACTGTGTACTCACATGTGTGTGACAGTTTAGTTTAGTGTGGACTCACGTGTATGTGACAGTTTAGTTTACTGTGGACTCATGTGTGTATGACAGTTTAGTTTACTGTGGACTCATGTGTGTATGACAGTTTAGTTTACTGTGTACTCACATGTGTATGACAGTTTAGTTTACTGTGGACTCATGTGTGTGACAGTGGACTCACGTGTGTGTGACAGTTTAGTTTACTGTGGACTCACGTGTGTGTGACAGTTTAGTTTACTGTGGACTCACGTGTGTGTGACAGTTTAGTTTACTGTGGACTCATGTGTGTGACAGTGGACTCACGTGTGTGTGACAGTTTAGTTTACTGTGGACTCACGTGTGTGTGACAGTTTAGTTTACTGTGGACTCATGTGTGTGACAGTGGACTCACGTGTGTGTGACAGTTTAGTTTACTGTGGACTCACGTGTGTGTGACAGTTTAGTTTACTGTGGACTCACGTGTGTGTGACAGTTTAGTTTACTGTGGACTCACGTGTGTGTGACAGTTTAGTTTACTGTGGACTCACGTGTGTGTGACAGTTTAGTTTACTGTAGACTTATGTGTGTGTGGACTCACGTGTGTGTGACAGTTTAGTTTACTGTGGACTCACGTGTGTGTGACAGTTTAGTTTACTGTGGACTCACGTGTGTGTGACAGTTTAGTTTACTGTGGCTCATGTGGACTCACGTGTGTGTGACAGTTTAGTTTACTGTGGACTCACGTGTGTGTGACAGTTTAGTTTACTGTGGGCTCATGTGTATGTGACAGTTTAGTTTACTGTGGACTCATGTGTATGTGACAGTTTAGTTTACTGTGGACTCACGTGTGTATGACAGTTTAGTTTACTGTGGACTCACGTGTGTATGACAGTTTAGTTTACTGTGGACCCACGTGTGTGTGACAGTTTAGTTTACTGTGGGCTCATGTGTATGTGACAGTTTAGTTTACTGTGGACCCACGTGTGTGTGACAGTTTAGTTTACTATGGACTCACGTGTGTGTGACGGTTTCGCTCTCCGCTTCCTTCTATCAGTGAAAGAGTTACTTGGGCCATTAAACAGATGTCTCTTGGTGGGTGAGAAGGAGTCGACACTGCCTGGGTCTGACTTGGCGGTCGCTGGCAGGAAATGCTCATATTGAGACACCATGAAGGTGTCAGGGCCGTGGATGATGCTCGATAAACTTTTCACCTGAACATGTCAACAGATGTCAGTATTACGTGGGAATATTTCTCTGTGTAGTCACTGTGTTGGCTTACTTGTTGTACTCTGTAAATTGCTTCACAATCAAAGAAACAATCAACACAAATTATATATGTGTGTATTTATGTGTTTGTATGTGTGCATTTCTGTGTATTCTTGTGTCTGTGAACATGTGTGTGTGTTACACCTGTCATTAGTAATATTTGTATTACTTGCATATCTCAAGCATACATTTCTTGTATTGCTTTGTCACATGCACTACAACATCAGCAATTAAACAACCACTGACACGTCATCACAGCATCAACATCAGCAATTAAACAACCACTGACACGTCATCACAGCATCAAAATCAGCAATTAAACAACCACTGACACGTCATCACAGCATCAAAATCAGCAACATCAGCAATTAAACAACCACTGACACGTCATCACATCAGCAACATCAGCAATTAAACAACCACTGACACGTCATCACAGCATCAACATCAGCAATTAAACAACCACTGACACGTCATCACAGCATCAACATCAGCAGTTAAACAACCACTGACACGTCATCACAGCATCAACATCAGCAATTAAACAACCACTGACACGTCATCACAGCATCAACATCAGCAATTAAACAACCACTGACACGTCATCACAGCATCAACATCAGCAATTAAACAACCACTGACACGTCATCACAGCATCAACATCAGCAATTAAACAACCACTTACGCATCATCACATCATCAAAATCAGCTATTAAACAACCACTGACACATCATCACATCATCAAAATCAGCTAGTAAACAACCACTGACATGTCATCACAGCATCAACATCAGCAATTAAACAACCACTGACACGTCATCACATCATCAACATCAGCAATTAAACAACCACTGATGCGTCACCACATCATCAACATCAGCTATTAAACAACCACTGACATGTCATCACATCATCAAAATCAGCTATTAAACAACCACTGACACGTCATCACAGCATCAACATCAGCAATTAAACAACCATTGATGTGTCATCAACATCAGCAATTAAACACAACCACACTGCAAGTACTGCGTAATAGTTTTGTTCCAATTAATCAATTTTGTTGATGACTGATTGGTTTGTGCTTCCAATCAAATAATCAATCACAATCTTGTGTGAGCAATGATCATGTTGTTTAAACTAAAATTGTTCAATTAGCAAAGGTCCAAAACACATTGTCAAAAAGATGCTGCTGTCCAAAACTGCTATGCTTATGGCATGTTTGGAAACCTCACATCAATCTGTAATCATTTCCTGGGACATTTAGATATTTTCCTGTGGTGATTATTACAGTGAGTGCAAACATTTTCATCCGATTAAATTAAACACATCATATGTTTAAGTCAACTTCCATCAATGTGTTTCTATTGTACTGCCACCTAATGATCAAACTTCTCCTAAAATGGCCGCCCACAAACCGATTATATAATTGATCATCGATCGGTTTCGCAAAAAAAATTATAAAAGTCAAACTGAAACCCAAACACTTGAAATAATAACACACATGAACAACATGCTGCATGTTAATAATAATAAAATATGAACATTTATATAGCGCCCGTTTTAGCCTAAACTGCTCAAAGGCAGTTTACAACTTCATTCAAACAATCATACATACTAAAAACCTCAAAAATAAAGTGTTTCTAAAAGACCTATGCAGAATTAAAGCTAGATGTCTAAGATATGTAAATTACAAAGTATCTCTAAAATAAACACGTACAAAAACTATCTATAAAATATGCAATAAAATGTCATAAGACATGTTACTTACCGGCTTTCCACCGAGTGTGAACATGTGAGTGATGGGTGTCTGAAAGACCCCTCGTATGTCCCCAAGGACGTCCTCAAACGATTGCATGGTCCTCCTATTCAGGAGAATCACATGTTTCTTGTCTGGTTCGTCGTCTTTCACCACTGTTATCTTCTTCGGCTGTCGCATGGAGTTTGGCGCATACAACGGAGACCTGCCGTCGCTGCTACCCCATGCTCTGACAGGAGGTGGGGGTGGGCTGATCGGGTCAGTTTCCTTCAGGTACTTACTGTACGCCCTTTTCCCACTCTGCGGTTTTCCCGCTGTCCGCCACTGTTTGACCTCGTGCAAGTGTTCCACGTCAACACCCTTGGCCTTTGTTTGGTAGGTCGAGCATACATACCTCCCGTCATCTTGCAAATCGTCGAGTTTATGTATTGGATTGCGTCCTCTCGGCGTATAAATGCTGCGAACGCCGAACGGTAAACCTGAAACTTTCTCGGAGAGATCATTCTGGAGGTTCTCGATGCTCTGGTAACGCCGTGGGTTGATCATGAGTTTGATACCCGGGAAGTGCTGGTCGCCATCCTTGAAGAATTGGCACACCTTCTTCTGTGGGGGATTATAGAGGGAACGGCGCGGAAAGCCATTCTGGTCGTTATCCATGTTGGCTGTGAGTCACATATGTCTACAACACGGGGGAACACATTGCATTTAGGAAGCTTCTAAAAAGTTACATGAATAACTGTTCACAAAACATCGGAATTTAATTTAATTCATAGCAACTAATAGTGAGGGTTGAGATCTTTTTTGTGCATTTCAATTAAGAAATTTGGTCTACTTAGAAATGTCACCCGAATTAGTGTTCATCATGATTTGCCCAGAAACCCTTCACACCAAACCACATTTTTCAGTGATTGTTATAAAATACAAAATCAATGCCAGACCACTGTGCCAGTAATAGGTAGAAATAAAATAAACACTGCTGAGATTTTGTTTAGTGATTTAGTCAATATAAAAATGTAAGCGTGTACATGGACAGACATAGACAAATACATGACAGATATCAATTTTTAGAGTTTGTTTATGATGATGAAAAGAGAGCAAAACCAAAGTCTGATATGATAATTAAGCTATAAACATTGCAAGCAGTTATGCATGCTTCTGGTGGATTAAAATAATGTTATGAGATTACCATTATTGTGTTCTTGACGCTAGTATGTTATTTGTTCTAGAGGCCTGTTTGACCAGTGACGGTGTGACTGTGGTATATATAAAATATGTATAAATATATACATACAATACATACAAGTCCTTGCTTGCAACTTGGTCAATGTAACCCATGCCTCTGACAGCAGATATGCTAAGTCAGGATTGATACGTGGTGGTAATTTATGAGGAACTTTACGTTGACATTTGCTTCATTCCGAGTGGTAACTCATACCTGTGTCAATACTTCCTACATCAACAGAGGTCAAATGTGTCAACTGGTACAGTAGAGTTGACGGACGACTTCCTAATGATGCTAGGATAATTATTTAATGTATATACACTGTATAATTATGATTCTAAATTGCCACACCGGTTGTCGGTGAAGGTTTTATCAATAATAATAGTATGACAAGATAATAAAAAGAAGGCGTGGCCTTACGCCACAACAACAACAGAGTGGAAGAGATAAGACTGGCACACTAGTACAGCATTGTTATATAGCTAGACATAATCAGACGGGTTGAGTTTATTTGATGTAGAATGGACTTGAGATGTTTCTTCTCTGTCTCCACCCAAGATATCCATAATCTCATTAAACATGAAACTATGGTGAGACAGCACAACCTACAATGGCTTAATAATGTCATGAGATTGGCAGGCCTCTCTGAAACACTCCGGCAAGGGGTCATTAGAGGTGGATACTGATAAGGCAGATAAAAGAAGAATAAGGGCAGACAATGTCATGGAATGGACCAGAGGTTTGAGAAGTCATTCAGTAATCGGTGGAAGCTTTTGAGTAATTGTGCCCATACTCAATTACATTTCATATGTCAAAAAGGCAAAGTACCATAATGACTATGTATCCAGATACGGTAAGTTTTTTCGACACCCTAAAAATGTACAAAAAGAATTAGATTTCTCTACTGTATATTTTTGGACATCAATAAGTTAAGTGTCCTTATATACGGAGTCATAAGAACAATTGTATTTGATTACCAAAGTAACCATAAATCATGATTATAGTTATACAGTAAATTTTCTTGTGCATATTTATATAGCCTGGTCCCAACTATAATGCGAACTGTCAGACGTGGGTCAATTCCATTAGCAAAATCAGATTTGTTTAGATAATCAATAATATTTGTAATGTAATCTCTTGACTGGACAGCATTTAGGCGGTTGCAGTGATTCTGTTTCTAAATATGCTGACACTGCTGACTGCTGTCATTTACAGTAGATCGTTGTCTTCATCCGACTGAGTATTTTTGGCAGAGAGAAGTGATTTGCAGATTGTTCTGGAAACTCCACGGTACATGCATAGGGGTAACTCGACCATGGGATGGTGAGTCTGACAGCAAAAAAGGGACAGGTTTCATTGGCACTGATGCCCGAGTTGTACTTGATATAATTTTGAAGTAGGCCCTACTCTATGATGTTGGTGTATTGGCTGTATTGCGTGTATTGGCTGTATTGGCTGTATTGCGTGTATTGGCTGTATTGCGTGTATTACACAGACCATGTGTGATGTATCTTTGTTCCCAGAGTTACGACAAATGCTGGCACTAGGGCAGACATGCTATTTTGTTTGGGTTAATTGAAAACATATCTTTGACTAGAAATTATACATAAATGTGCATAAATCCATATAAATCTGTATAAATCCATATGATTAGTTAGAAATTTGTATTTAAATCCATATCCATCAGGGCTCGAAGTTGCGACTACCTAGTTGCATTTGTGAGTATAATCTTACGCCCGTGACTAGATAAATTACTTTAGTCACAATGTGCACTTGGAATTTTGTCCATTAATTATGGTCCTGCTTGGCAACTGACCATTTGGGCCATCAAAGAAACTGTGCATGATGACATTTTAACCCCTTTCTCTGTCTCTGCTTATTGCCTTCGGCAACAAAATATTTATAAATTGTAGCAAGTGACTGATGACTTTTTGCCTAAGGCTGTGTTCACATCTAATGCGGATCAATTAATGAGGATCAACTAATTCGGCTCTGTTCACATACACAAAGTTAGGCCGGATTAGGCGATAACCGAATTAGTGCACCATGGGGGCATGGTGTGTGGGTTATAAGCACTCATACAGTTGTCTCGCGAGAGCAGAAGTCAACTGATCAATATGGCGGGTTACCAGCTTGAAGTTATTTTTCCGATAGTTGTCCTTTTGACTGTAGTAGCTCGTGTACTTATTAACCGCGAACATGACATCACATTGAGATATCGCAGGAACCAACTGCTTCGTGCATCAAGGTTACGGAGATTCCGTACGAAGCTTGTTACAGCAAAGGCGACACGGCAAAGGTCACATACAGTCTCGCAGTCTACACGAGGATACAACCCTCTGTCATGCAGCAGCGCCGCCATCGCCGAATCAAGGCAAACAGAGCATTCACATTGGCTAATCCGTATCCTAATTCACCTATTTTCCCGCATTAGAATTCGGGTAGCTTAGTGCGGATCAAGAGTGTTCACATCGCGCTACCCGAATTGGGATCCGCATCCTAATGCAGATTAAAGTTGTATGTGAACACGGCCTAAGGCTATAGGTACAAAGCCCTTTACAGGCACCCCTGTACTGTCCACCCTTATCATTTGGTGACTTGGGCAATGGGTGACTGAAAGGGACAACTTTTAACTAACTAGCTAACCATTTTTTTTTTAAAGTTTAACAGTGAAACAATGTGTGCCTACATGCAAAATTCAACATAAAGCCTATTAGAAGATATAAGGGAGAATGTTCCCTGTGTAAATACTTATGGACATACATACGGTCAAAGTAAATGTGTAGGCCTATAATTTCATAAAAGCATGCAATTGTTCAAAATAATTGTTATGGTTGTTAATATATATACAGAATTACTGGGTAGCATGCATGACTAAATAAATTACACAACTATATCTGGAATTTATTACACACATGTATCAGTAGCAGAGTTGACAATTCAGGATGCTGCATGTTGTGTTGATATAAAATTGTGTTCAATAAAATTCTGTTTTTGCTTTTTAACTAGTCAAAGCATGCATGCTCCTAAAATATATTTTGCTCCTAATTATTTTAGGTTAGGAGCACAGCGCTCCTAGCTCAGAATCTTAACTTTGAGGCCTGTATATATCCATAAATCTGCAGAAATCTATAAAACTTTATAAATCCACATATACCTGTGTACAACTGTTCATTACTTAATCGCCATATAACGGTTATAACATTCAAATTCCAATCAAGTGCCGCCACCTATCAATCAGTATCAGCGCACAAAATATAGCTACTTCAGATGAAATCTGCAAAGTTTCATCGGAAATACCCCTATTAATTTTCTTTAAATTAAAAACAAATCCATTCTAATGCCAGTTATACTTGTTCTCCTCAAAAAACTGTACAAATCAATATTGATTATGGATAATGCCATGTCTACTAGATGGCTTTAATGGCTGCTGCACCAACTCCGTAGAATTCTTTTCCTGTTTGCAGGAAACATAAAACTCAGACCCACCTTTTAACCTCATCTTTACCATTAGTTTCTCTGTCTAATCATCCAACTGTTGACAATTTGAAGTTGTAAACTGACTAGCGAATGCTTAACCCTTTTGGTTTGACCTGCCGCTGAGTTTGGGTTCCCCAAGATTTTGACACCATAGAAACAGTCTTAACAGCACTGTAACCATGGCTAGAGGACATAATTATCCAAGCACAATCCAGCTAAAGGCTCCACTGTCACCACGGCATAAAATACCAGTTTCTGATGACTCTTATTTTTATTAATGAGTGCAAACACAAACAGCATGAATTTGTATTAATTACTAGTGCCTAGTTACCAAGACAGCTGTGGATGAGGAAGACTCCCAGAATTGTACACGGACAACATCCGAGAGTGGATGGGTCTAGGAGCCATGGGAGTTGTGCAAAACTGGCCACAACCGTCTCAGATAGAAAATGATCACTGTGGAAGCCTGCAAGTGTGCACCACTACAATGAGTCCAGTCAAGGGATGAGTGACTGCTTCCCTTGGGTAAAATGGTGGCGCAGACAAAGTGCCTAGAGCATGAAGCACACTGGTCTAGGGGGTTTGGGGAATGCTGTCTTGTAGTATTTTTTTTAAATATTATGCTAACATTGGTTTAAACTATGTGGAATAATTAGAAATCCTGGTGTTCTACAAGGCTCAGGTTTACACAAAGACACTGACAGGGAAATGAATTACCTTCCGTAAACAATCTGTAGTTTAAAAATACCTTGAGCACACAAATTCAAAAAAATGTTACCAGAATATTAATGTTAAATCATGACTTCATAATTTTATAAAACAGATGTTTGGGTGTGACAAAAAGACAGAGCTCTGTGAGGTAGCAATTTCTGCAAACAGTTGGTGTGTTGAAAGGAAAACAAAACAGTGAGGCAGTCCACCAGTATCACATGTGGAGGCAGTCCACCAGTATCACATGTGGAGACAGTCCACCAGTATCACATGTGGAGGCAGTCCACCAGTATCACATGTGGAGACAGTCCACCAGTATCACATGTGGAGACAGTCCACCAGTATCACATGTGGAGGCAGTCCACCAGTATCACATGTGGAGACAGTCCACTAGTATCACATGTGGAGGCAGTCCACCAGTATCACATGTGGAGACAGTCCACCAGTATCACATGTGGAGGCAGTCCACCAGTATCACATGTGGAGGCAGTCCACCAGTATCACATGTGGAGGCAGTCCACCAGCATCACATGTGGAGACAGTCCACCAGTATCACATGTGGAGACAGTCCACCAGTATCACATGTGGAGACAGTCCACCAGTATCACATGTGGAGGCAGTCCACCAGTATCACATGTGGAGGCAGTCCACCAGTATCACATGTGGAGACAGTCCACCAGTATCACATGTGGAGGCAGTCCACCAGTATCACATGTGGAGGCAGTCCACCAGTATCACATGTGGAGGCAGTCCACCAGTATCACATGTGGAGACAGTCCACCAGTATCACATGTGGAGGCAGTCCACCAGTATCACATGTGGAGGCAGTCCACCAGTATCACATGTGGAGGCAGTCCACCAGTATCACATGTGGAGGCAGTCCACCAGTATCACATGTGGAGGCAGTCCACCAGTATCATATGTGGAGGCAGTCCACCAGTATCATATGAGGAGGCAGTCCACCAGTATCATATGTGGAGGCAGTCCACCAGTATCACATGTGGAGGCAGTCCACCAGTATCACATGTGGAGGCAGTCCACCAGTATCACATGTGGAGGCAGTCCACCAGTATCACATGTGGAGGCAGTCCACCAGTATCACATGTGGAGGCAGTCCACCAGTATCACATGTGGAGGCAGTCCACCAGTATCACATGTGGAGACAGTCCACCAGTATCACATGTGGAGACAGTCCACCAGTATCACATGTGGAGACAGTCCACCAGTATCACATGTGGAGACAGTCCACCAGTATCACATGTGGAGGCAGTCCACCAGTATCACATGTGGAGGCAGTCCACCAGTATCACATGTGGAGGCAGTCCACCAGTATCACATGTGGAGGCAGTCCACCAGTATCACATGTGGAGGCAGTCCACCAGTATCACATGTAGAGACAGTCCACCAGTATCACATGTGGAGGCAGTCCACCAGTATCACATGTAGAGACAGTCCACCAGTGTCACATGTGGAGACAGTCCACCAGTATCACATGTGGAGACAGTCCACCAGTATCACATGTAGAGACAGTCCACCAGTATCACATGTGGAGACAGTCCACCAGTATCACATGTGGAGACAGTGGCGGGGTATCATGTGTGGAGACAGTGGCGGGGTATCATGTGTGGAGACAGTCCACCAGTATCATATGTGGAGACAGTGGCGGGGTATCATATGTGGAGACAGTGGCGGGGTATCATACGTGGAGACAGTGGTGGGGTATCATATGTGGAGACAGTGGTGGGGTATCATATGTGGAGACAGTGGTGGGGTATCATATGTGGAGACAGTGGTGGGGTATCATATGTGGAGACAGTGGCGTAGTAAACATCTCTGCATACAACAGGCTTAGCAGTTCCATTCCAGACACAGCTGGCCAGAGGAGGGCAGTTGTACAAAAAACTTAGAGGTACTCTAGTTACCATCAGGGATAGAGAACGTCTCAAGGAGAGTCAGTCTTGGTGGTTTGTGTCAGCTCCTACCTCGATTAGTGAGGAAGAGCAGCTAAGTCAGGGAAGAAATCAACAATGCATAAAAGACTGTTTAATTATTGCATAAGACTATGACACATAATGTATCTCTGCCTACAGACTTGGGTTTTTCATAAAACCCTTAAATGCAAACTTATCTATGTCTTCAACAAATGAGCCGTGATTCCTAGTCTGAATTCTTGAGTAGGCGGAGTTGCCCCCACATAAATAATTTAATAGTTTATCTAATGATTTCATTAAAGGTAAATAATGTATGTGCACACAGGACCAGTCGTAATGTATACCAGATACACTGGAGTTTCTCTATTAGGAACATGTTGTGACCAACAAGGAACATGTTGTGACCTAGGAACATGTTGTGACTAAGGAGCAATTTGTCACCAAGAACACTTTCTGAATAAGAAACATGTTGTAACTATGGAACATGTTGGGACAAAGAAACAAGTTGTGACCAAAGAACATGTTGTGACCAAGGAACACATTGTGACCAAGGAACATGGTGTGACTAAGGAACAATTTGTGACCAAGAACACATACTGAATAAGAAACATGTTATGACTATGGAACATGTTGGGACAAAGGAACAAGTTGTGACCAAAGAACATGTTGTGACCAAGGAACACATTGTGACCAAGGAACATGGTGTAACCAATGAACATGTCGTGACCAAGGAACATGTGACCAAGGAACACATTGTGACCAAGGAACATGTTGTGACCAAGGAACATGTTGTGACCAAGAAACATGTTGTGACTAAGCAACACATGACCAAGGAACATTTTGTCAAGATACAGAATAAATGTACAGTCAGAGTACAATGTCCCGATGTGGAACACATTGACGCTTGATCAAACTGTGTCTATATATCTGATGTTCGTTATATATATATATATAAAATAGATCCGCCCACAATGGGGATTTCCAAGTTGTTCCTTATAAATATAACGAGAATCATGCCACTGAAGATTCTATTTTTTTTCAAAATTATCAAAAAATGAGGGTGAAAAAACAGACCTCGTAAATTCCATTACCAGGAATCATCCTACCAAGCGGTACTAGTGTTAGCAGGAAGTGCGATGAATCAGTTGTACTTCGTCCCACTTGTTGTCTTGAATGTGGCAACCAGGTGTATGGACCCAACACCAAAGAGCAATTGCTGTTAGCCTCACCTGCCTCTGCTATAACCAGTGTTGACTATCTCAATGTTTCACAACAACTTGAACATTCCGTCGACGAAACATTCATATAATGAAAACTATTTCAGGCTGACTGAATTAAATATGGTGAGCAGTATACTTGTGACACATTTATTCTAGCATTAAAAACATTATATTAAAAGCTACAAACTGATGACCTCAGTCCATGTCATATCTGCAACAACGTGTATATAAACTGATGACCTCAGTCCATGTCATATCCGCAACAAGATGTACATAAACTGATGACCTCAGTCCATGTCATATCCGCAACAACGTGTACATAAACTGATGACCTCAGTCCATGTCATATCCGCAACAAGATGTACATAAACTGATGACCTCAGTCCATGTCATATCCGCAACAAGGTGTACATAAACTGGTGACCTCAGTCCATATCATATCCGCAACAAGATGTACATAAACTGATGACCTCAGTCCATGTCATGTCCACAACAAGGTGTACATTTTAATTGGCACTCTGCAACAACTAGCAAAATGCACCAACACGGCCATTAACATCGGGGGCTATGAGGTACAGGCACTGAATTGTGTGCGAAATTTGGGCGCTGATTTTGATAAACACATGTCTATGGAAGAACATGTCAAGTTCAAATGTCGGGCAGCTTATGCACAACTTTATAGCATCGGAAAAATCAGAAAATATCTTGATCAACAGAGGACAGAGAAACTGATACATGCTCTGGTCCACAGCCATATTGACTACTGTAATGCCCTTTTGATCGGCTTACAAAAATATCTTATACGGAAATTACAAGTGGTTCAAAACACCGCAGCCAGAGTGTTATGCAGAATCGGCAAATATAACCATATCACTCCAGTACTAAAGTCACTTCACTGGTTGCCGGTGGAATTTCGCATTAAATATAAGATTTGCTTACTGACATTTAATTCATTACAATACACTTTACTAATTTACATAGTTTTACACTTGTTAGATAATTATATAAAATATGTTCAACGTTTCTACTGAAATTATTAATTTTATAATTTTATAATTTTACCTTTTTATATCAATATTTGTATTATGTTGAATGCTTGTGTTGTTTTAACTTTCTACTGTGCCATTTATTGTACTCTACAGCACCATAGAATAGTATTGTATAAATATGGTGCTATAGAAATCAATAAACATTTACATTTACGTAAACTGATGACCTCAGTCCATGTCATGTCCGCAACAAGGTGTACGTAAACTGATGACCTCAGTCCATGTCATGTCCGCAACAAGGTGTACGTAAACTGATGACCTCAGTCCATGTCATGTCCGCAACAAGGTGTACGTAAACTGATGACCTCAGTCCATGTCATGTCCGCAACAAGGTGTACATAAACTGACGACCTCAGTCCATGTCATGTCCGCAACAAGGTGTACATAAACTGATGACCGCAGTCCATGTCATGTCCACAACAAGGTGTACGTAAACTGACGACCTCAGTCCATGTCATGTCCGCAACAAGGTGTACATAAACTGATGACCTCAGTCCATGTCATGTCCGCAACAAGGTGTACATAAACTGACGACCTCAGTCCTTGTCATGTCCGCAACAAGGTATACATAAACTGACGACTGCAGTCCATGTCATGTCCACAACAAGGTGTACGTAAACTGATGACCTCAGTCCATGTCATGTCCGCAACAAGGTGTACGTAAACTGATGACCTCAGTCCATGTCATGTCCGCAACAAGGTGTACGTAAACTGATGACCTCAGTCCATGTCATGTCCGCAACAAGGTGTACATAAACTGACGACCTCAGTCCATGTCATGTCCGCAACAAGGTGTACATAAACTGATGACCTCAGTCCATGTCATGTCCGCAACAAGGTGTACATAAACTGACGACCGCAGTCCATGTCATGTCCACAACAAGGTGTACGTAAACTGATGACCTCAGTCCATGTCATGTCCGCAACAAGGTGTACGTAAACTGATGACCTCAGTCCATGTCATGTCCGCAACAAGGTGTACGTAAACTGATGACCTCAGTCCATGTCATGTCCGCAACAAGGTGTACATAAACTGACGACCTCAGTCCATGTCATGTCTGCAAAAGGTCTACATAAACTGACGACCGCAGTCCATGTCATGTCCGCAACAAGGTGTACATAAACTGATGACCTCAGTCCGTGTCATGTCTGCAACAAGGTGTAGATAAACTGATGACCTCAGTCCATGTCATGTCCACAACAAGGTGTACATAAACTGATGACCTCAGTCCGTGTCATGTCCGCAACAAGGTGTACATAAACTGATTACATCAGTCCGTATCATGTCCACAACAAGGTGTACATAAACTGATTACCTCAGTCCGTATCATGTCCACAACAAGGTGTACATAAACTGATGACCTCAGTCCATGTCATGTCCACAACAAGGTGTACATAAACTGATGACTTCAGTCCATGTCATGTCTGCAACAAGGTATACATAAACTGATGACCTCAGTCCATGTCATGTCCACAACAAGGTGTACATAAACTGATGACCTCAGTCCTTGTCATGTCCATAACAAGGTGTACATAAACTGATGACTTCAGTCCATGTCATGTCTGCAACAAGGTGTACATAAACTGATGACCTCAGACCATGTCGTGTCTGCAACAAGGTGTACATAAACTGATGACCTCAGTCCATGTCTTGTCCACAACAAGGTGTAAATAAACTGATGACCTCAGTCCATGTCTTGTCCACAACAAGGTGTAGATAAACTGATGACCTCAGTCCATGTCATGTCCACAACAAGGTGTACATAAACTGATGACCTCAGTCTGTGTCATGTCCGCAACAAGGTATACATAAACTGATTACATCAGTCCGTATCATGTCCACAACAAGGTGTACATAAACTGATTACCTCAGTCCGTATCATGTCCACAACAAGGTGTACATAAACTGATGACCTCAGTCCATGTCATGCCCACAACAAGGTATACATAAACTGATGACCTCAGTCCATGTCATGTCCACAACAAGGTGTACATAAACTGATGACCTCAGTCCTTGTCATGTCCATAACAAGGTGTACATAAACTGATGACCTCAGACCATGTCATGTCCACAACAAGGTGTACATAAACTGATGACCTCAGACCATGTCATGTCCACAACAAGGTGTAGATAAACTGATGACTTCAGTCCTTGTCATGTCCACAACAAGGTGTACATAAACTGATGACTTCAGTCCTTGTCATGTCCACAACAAGGTGTAGATAAACTGATGACCTCAGTCCTTGTCATGTCCACAACAAGGTGTAGATAAACTGATGACCTCAGTCCATGTCATGTCCGCAACAAGGTGTACATAAACTGATGACCTCAGTCCATGTCTTGTCCACAACAAGGTGTAAATAAACTGATGACCTCAGTCCATGTCTTGTCCACAACAAGGTGTAGATAAACTGATGACCTCAGTCCATGTCATGTCCGCAACAAGGTGTACATAAACTGATGACCTCAGTCCGTGTCATGTCCACAACAAGGTGTAGATAAACTGATGACCTCAGTCCATGTCATGTCCACAACAAGGTGTAGATAAACTGATGACCTCAGTCCATGTCATGTCCACAACAAGGTGTACATAAACTGATGACCTCAGTCCGTGTCATGTCCACAACAAGGTGTAGATAAACTGATGACCTCAGTCCATGTCATGTCCACAACAAGGTGTAGATAAACTGATGACCTCAGTCCATGTCATGTCCACAACAAGGTGTACATAAACTGATGACCTCAGTCCGTGTCATGTCCACAACAAGGTGTAGATAAACTGATGACCTCAGTCCATGTCATGTCCACAACAAGGTGTAGATAAACTGATGACCTCAGTCCATATCATGTCCACAACAAGGTGTACATAAACTGATGACCTCAGTCCATGTCATGTCCACAACAAGGTGTACATAAACTGATGACCTCAGTCCATGTCATGTCTGCAACAAGGTATACATAAAATGATGACCTCAGTCCATGTCATGTCCACAACAAGGTGTACATAAACTGATGACCTCAGTCCTTGTCATATCCATAACAAGGTGTACATAAACTGATGACCTCAGTCCATGTCTTGTCCACAACAAGGTGTACACAAACTGTCGTATATCATTCATAACTAATTTCACGGCACTCACCTATAAAACAAACTGACGATTCCGTATCCAAACTCGCCTTGCTGCTAGACTCGAGCGACTGAACTGAATGGCGGAGAAAGCATCTCTGTATCTATTAAGTAGACCGGCCTTAATCCGTTCCAACAGAGCGTCGCCAAAACCACAAGTGTCATGGCTATCGTATCAACTACTGCCTACATTGTTAATGTACGCCAAATATGTAAACTCATTAACTGATGCAGTCAAGTATTCATGTTGGCCAGCAATGAACCCAGTGCGGTGCCAACCATGTATTCTGTATTCTGTATTTTGACTGGCAAAATGTCCTATGGACACATCACGCCAGTGCGCATGGTGGCTCTTATGGATTAATTTTTTACATGTTGGGCTAGGCTAATCTGGAATGAATTCAGTGACGTACTTGATACAATGCTTGGAGGTAGAGAATTCCACTCTTTTATTGTGACTGGGAAAAAGCTGTTTCCAAATATGTTTGTCGAGTGCCTGATTTGTACTAACTGTTTATTATGTTTACGTGAGCATCTGGTGTTGCGTTTGGTGTATTGATCTAGTGGGATATCTATGAGGTTATGTTCCATTTTATATAATATGCTAAGTCTTTGGGTTTTTCTTCGTGATTGGAGGGTGTCCCACTGGAGATCTTTAAGGAGTTGTGTTACCGTTCCAGGCTCTCTAGAATAGTTGTTCTTACAAAATCTGGCGGCTTGTCTCTGGGTTCTTTCTATGAGTTTGATATTTCTTAGGCAATGTGGATCCCATGATGCTGACGCATATTCAAGTATGGGGCGGACAAGGGTTGTGTAGGCTATGGACTTGATTTGGGTTGGGCATTTATTTAAATTTCTTCTAATCATTCCTAATGTCTGTTGTGCTTTTTTTGTGACCGAGTTGCTTTGTATTGTCCAATTTAATGTATTTGATATATGTATGCCAAGATAACAGTGTGATTCAACAGATTTAAGTTGTTGTCCGCAGAATGTGTAGAGATTTGGTGTCGGTTTTCTTGAGGCTATTGTCAATGTGTTTGTGAGTCTGAGGTTACCAACCATCAAAGCCGCCTTACAGACCACAGTGCACCAGATTATAGAGATCAACAAAGTCAGAAAACACTGTCCTGTATTTGACCGTAAACAGTGACAATGCATACCATAATTATGGTGTTTGTAGTTATGGCCGCCTGCACAGGCTTCACATGCATGTGTTGACTGGAGTAAATATGTACTTTTATATTCTTACAAACATATATGTATTTATTGAGCTAGGACTGGAATAAACTGGGTTTTATATTCTCACAAACAAAATCTACTTTTTCAAATGCAAATATTATGTTCTTCAGAGTCAGGGCTCGACAGTAATGCTTGTCCGCTTGTCCGGGACAAGTAGTTATCCGTGTCGGACAAGTACATTATCCAGGACACTTGTCCGTTGGGACAAGTTGAAATTGAGTCACAATATATACTGTTAGTTGAAATAAAATGATTGAAATGTTTGACTCTTTGACATAGGATCGATTTTAAAAGGAAGCTACCCAACAGTTCCATCTCGTACGCAAGCATCGTCGCTTACTGCTTTCGCTTCACCACGAGACTAATGCAAACAGTCCCCAGATGGAGTCAGTAGTATTTTTAAAGCACCTAGTCGCTAGGTGGAGCAATGGTGTCAGGTTAAAGGTTAAAAAACGAAAACTTCAACGTTTTTCTCATTCTTAAGTAATAAAAAGCTTTCATTGGCACAACTGACGTTTGTGCCCATTTTATTTAAAACAAAAGACATGTCATGCTACTTTGGAAAGCATGAAAATGAAATGTAATTTGTCCACCTCAAAAACAGATCGTGATCCTAGTAAACGCCGTTGGCGTTCGTAGGTCCCTACTAAACTAAAGCCTAATACGTTTTGGCTTTCGATTGTACATATTAACGCTCCGACAACAATAATATGGACGTTTTGTGTTAATACAAATTCTCTGCCAATATCAACAGCAATCTTATATTCGATTACATGCATAGATCGTTTTTATTTTATATGTGTTTACGGGGAATTATTTTTGCATGCATTAATTTGGTAGAATCCTAAACGTGAGTTGGTTGTTGAAAATGTCGGATCTGTTCAAGTTCGGGTTTAAGCGGGACAAAGATGACAATGGCAGCCAGTCAGAGTCTTCTAAGAAACCAAAGGTTGGCAGAGCAGAATCACAACAAAAGTATGATACGCAGGAGAGGGAGAGAAATTTCATACCTGCATGGAAAGATCAGTTCCAATGGGTAGAAGTGGCTGAAGATAACCGAGACATAAGATGCAACATGTGTCAAATGCATCCCAAGCTTGCTGACACGAAGAGCAGTCTTTTTAAAGGAACCGCTTCCTTCCGGAGAGACATCTTAGTAAGCCATGACACAAGTGCAGCCCACTGCAGTTGTCAAGCTGCATTTCGGAGGCAGAACATCCAAAGACGACGTCACGCAGGAGAGGATGTTGACCTCATGCAAGGACCAATGGATCGGCAGCAGTGCCAGATGTAGCAACAAGAGCGTGACACAATTGGCCATCTGTTCAATACATGACATGACATGACAGCGTTGACCACTCTGCTGAAGTCGTACGCCAGCATTCGCGTGCACTTTGAGCATACAGTGGAGTATTCCACTGGGACAGCCGAGGTGCTCGGACGGGCAAGAAATGTCTTGAAGATCCTCAGTGAATTTTCGAAGATGGCGTGGATGCACATGGTGCTTGACATCATGGCTGTACTGGGCCAACTGAGTCTTGTCTTTCAAAGGGACGAAACAACCATCACTGATGCTCTTGAGGCGTTATCCACGGCCAATCTGAGTCTGGTTGCATTAACGCTACATCCAGGGGAACATTTGCAGAGCTTCCTGGACAATGTGATGGACCAAAACAAGTTCCAAGGGCATGAACTGACTAACATTCAACTGAACTGGCCAGAACAGGAGAGAAACAAGATCAGCCAATTGGTTGATTCTGTGATGAGCCACATGAACAGCCACATGAACAGCCGTCTAAGAAGCACCGAGACCAATCCAGACCTTGCAGCCTTATGTCTGCTGACAACACCTTCTGAATGGCCTGACGAACCTACAGCTCTGGCAGTCTGCGGGGAAAATGAGATCCATGTAATCTGCAAGCAGTTCAGACCCTTGCTAGAAAGGATAGGATGTGACACGGATGCAGTCCAGCAGCGAGAATGGCCTGCCTTCAAGGTGTATGCCAAGAGATTGACAGAGCTCTCAACCACAGATCTCCTTCAGCGTGTTCTTACGAACTCTGACCTAATGAAGCGTTTCCCAAACTTGTGTCACATCTTCACTATCTTCCTATGCATCCCCTCATCCTCTGCAGTGTGTGAACGGGGATTCTCTGCCATGAAGAGGATCAAGTCAGATTGGCGGGCGAGCCTCAAGCCAGAGATGATGGATGTGCCGATGGGTATTGCCATTGCCGGTCCTCCTACACAGGAATATGACCCCCATGGTGCCGTTCAGCTGTGGCTAAATGGTGGAAAGCGACGTCGTCGCTATGAAGGACTAGTAGTAACTGATGAGTAATTCTGTGCATGAACTCACTCCGAGGACTGAGTATGTCTGGGACTAGCTGATGACTCAGATGAGTAAATATGTTCATGAACTCACTCCGAGGACAGAGAACATCTGGGACTAGTAACTGATGAGTAAATATGTGAATGAGCTCACTCCGAGGACTGAATACGTCTGAAGACTGGACTGTGGACTCAGTAAATCTGTTCTTTCCATATGTTTTCAGTCAATAATTTACTTTCGCAGAATTATTGTTGATTACACGCTGGTCAATATTACCAAGTTTTGGTTCTTGGAATTATGTACCTGTATAATTATATTTCCTTCTAACCTCAATAAATGCACTAATCTGTTAACAACCGGCTCGGTGTTACGTGCTGTCATCGTAAATCGCTGCAGCTTGTAATTTTTTTGGTGGGACAAGTAGATTTCTGGTGGGACAAGTGATCATGAGTTAGTACTTGTCCTACCGGACATGTGCTTTCTGTGAGTTAATGTAGAGCCCTGAGAGTGAAGAAATAAAATGTGACAACATAATTTAAACTAGTATATATATTTTTTTTAATAATATGAACACTTCTATTGCACCTAAATCCTTGGAAACCCGAGCTCAGAGATCTTTATCTTAATTGATACGTTGCAGATACCAATACTGGCTTGATTGCAACGGAATGGGGAGGGCACTCAATGTGTATTTCTAGCCGATCCAGCGCAGGAAGGTGGTAACCGAGTCCGCCATCACAGTGCTCTCTTCCAGCTGGTTCCAGCCATTCAAAGGAGCGTTTATATTGTTCAGTCCTACTGTCTGGTACCTTAAAAGGTCTTAAAGAGATGCATCAAAACAAAAGATGCTGTGACTATATACACAATTTGACAGACCAATAAATCATCTGAAGAAATGTTTTATATTTCAAATTTCAAAATTTACTGTTAATAATATGTTGTAAAACTGGCAAATCTACTTGACAAATTGTGTATTTTTAAACATATTAAGATATGAACAATTGTGACAGAAACATGTTTTGTAAAAATGTTAACAAGTACATTTTTACCCTGTCCAGATGTCATAAAAGGTACATTGTAAATGAAACAGCATTGCAATGTCCATAAAACCAGACAATAAAATTGTCCTTTACTAGTGTTAGTAGACACTAATTGTGCATTTAATAGTGTTTGTATCCGATATTCTATTGAAGTGTTTTATCTTTTTTTATGAGACGAGCTGTAAATGAGTATTTCCCCACAAGACTATTTTTAGCATAACAAGACATAAAATGCAAACCCAGCCATGCATCAATGTTTTATTCACCTCCTAAAGGAATAGTTAACAGAGCTCGAACATAAAGGATAGAGACAAAACACTTTGTAAGAGAGTTACTGGAACATGTGGTAAAAACATGCGGCTAACAAAATTAATCAAACATGAGAATAATATTTTTATGATGTCTCAGATCAAGAAAATCAACAGCGCTCGTGTGGATGGTAGACATTATGGAGTAGTCAATAAATTGGCAAAATCCACAAAACATAAAAAATTATGTTTGGGGTAGGTCGGTTGTCACCACATATCATGGGGGAATGTGTAGCTAGAGAGGTGCCACCTACTGAGGGAACATATATTAATGCAGACTGATGCTATTGTGGATGAAACTGAAACAACTGAAACAAAGGTTGTTGGGAACAGTCTGAGATGGACAGGACATGTAGAGAGAGTGAGAGAGGAGACTGGCAAGGAGAACACGGAGAACAGAAGAGGAAGGTAGAAGAAGAAGAGGAAGAAGACAATTGAGATGGAGAGACAACATTAAGAGTAGCCTTGAAACGGCAGGGGTGAACAGGCAAGAGTGGGGGGTGGGAGGGAGGGTCAAGGAAGAGGAAGAACTGAGGACATGTGACAGCCTGAGCAAGACAGAGGAGCCCCAAACGAGAGCCAGAGAGAGTCAATAGAATGTGAAAGTCCTTTAGAAGGTCTTCTAGGAATGGTGCATCTGACTGAGTAAACGAATATGAGTGAGTGAGTGAGTGAGTGAGTGAGTGAGTGAGTGAGTGAGTGAGTGAGTGAGTGAGTGAGTGAGTGAGTGGTAAGGGCAGCACATGTGTGAGAGCATGGGTGAGAGACTGCATGTGTGAGCGAGTGATTGGGTGAGTTAGTAACTGAGTTGGTATGTGGGTGAGTGCATGTGTGAGTGAGTGATTGGGTGAGTTAGTAACTGAGTTGGTATGTGGATGAGTGCACGAGTGAGTGACTGATTGGGTGAGTCAGTAACTGAGTTGGTATGTGGGTGAGTGCATGAGTGATTGAGTGAGTGAGTGATTGGGTGAGTTAGTAACTGAGTTGGTATGTGGATGAGTGCATGAGTGAGTGAGTGATTGGGTGAGTTAGTAACTGAGTTACTATGTGGATGAGTGGATGAGTGAGACAGTGATTGGGTGAGTTAGTAACTGAGTTGGTATGTGGATGAGTGCACGAGTGAGTGAGTGATTGGGTGAATTAGTAACTGAGTTGGTATGTGGGTGAGTGTATGAGTGAGTGAGTGAGTGATTGGGTGAGTTAGTAACTGAGTTGGTATGTGGATGAGTGCATGTGTGAGTGAGTGATTGGGTGAGTTAGTAACTGAGTTACTATGTGGATGAGTGCATGAGTGAGTGAGTGATTGGGTGAGTTAGTAACTGAGTTACTATGTGGATGAGTGCATGAGTGAGAGAGTGATTGGGTGAGTTAGTAACTGAGTTGGTATGTGGATGAGTGCACGAGTGAGTGAGTGATTGGGTGAGTTAGTAACTGAGTTAGTATGTGGGTGAGTGCATGAGTGAGTGAGTGAGTGATTGGGTGAGTTAGTAACTGAGATGGTATGTGGATGAGTGCATGTGTGAGTGAGTGATTGGGTGAGTTAGTAACTGAGTTACTGTGTGGATGAGTGCATGAGTGAGTGAGTGCATCTGTGCATGTTATAACTAAGATTACAACAATGAAAAACAATCATCTTAAAAGTTAAACAACACGCACTAAGAATTCCATGTACGTGCTAGCAAGTATTATAACACTGACATCACCTTGGTGTGGAAGGATATTCACATCTATGACAGCGTTATTAACAAACAAATGATACTAATTGACATACTATATGCGTACGTGCTTCAGGAAACGTACGTTCTATTTCACTGACCAACATGATCCGCATTAATCGGACAACGCATTTACTAAAATCACAACACACAATAGAACAGAATTCATCAATTAACTCTGCCACCTGTGTATGCTGACCTTAATCTTCAGAGCATTATAGATAAATCTGATAATCTTGTGACTATTTCCGTGACCTTAACACGACATGTAACTCTTTCAACGATAATTGCCGCTAATCGCGCTATGTCATATCTTACCCTGGCGTGTGGCACGGTCACGCTTCATTGGTCACCTGTTTAATCACAGCAGGTATCGCACGATCCCAAAACAAATAAACACAATCCACATGTGCGGAATCAATACCTGGCAACAGGTAATCAATACTGAATTACGTCTAATTAACTCATGTGATAAACTGATCCACACCCAGGGAGCATTGCTTTAAAAGGTCTTGATGCGTCCGTTTTCAATAGCCACTTTAGTGGCGTGATAATCGCGCTGATTGTAAAATGAGTAGGTGACTAGAATGTAGATCAAGGATATGGCTGCACACATTTAGAGTGCCTAGTAATTATCCTGTTTGCCTTAGCAACAACTTAGGTTACTCTGGTATGTTGGACGGGATTTATAAACTCAGCGACCTTTCAGTCTATAGGCATAGTTGACACAGTTCTATTGAAGGGTGCTATGTTAATTTGCACATCTAATTACGTGGTATCGGTAAGTTGTATAATCCCGCCACAACTGCTGAACAACGTAAAAAAAACGAATAAATTAATCAATCTATTGTACTAGATATGTATATAAAACAAACTTTCAATATTGAGTTTTTGTTCAGCCAATGAGGTCATTGTTAGGTTGCCATGATTCACAATAGAGACAGTTGTGATTCTCCACTGTCACTGTTGCTAGGCACACACCCCTCCTTGTTGTCATTTGGTGTCTAAATAATTCACGCATGGTTCGTAGGCATCTGTCAAATTCCGACAAAACTTGGCAGCATCCTCATTTTAATCCATTAAATATATCCATTTAAGCACATATTCTGCAGTATGTTTCAAATGGCTGCTCCGATAGATTGATAGATATTCGACACAGTCGCATGCTGTGTGTCCTGAGTCGCCATAGAACAAAAGAATACAGGTGGTGGGGCTTAGTAACAGTGAAGGTAAACGTTCATCAAAGGCCTCTGCTATTTTTGTAAATATGGGTGTGTGTACTATGAAGACATGCACTGAAGTAAACTTAACTCAATGGAGTTCTAGTTCAATGTCTAGTCCAGTTTTGTTTAAATCAAGTCTTAGCAGCTTTTAGTCATTTCCTTTTTATCAGTCAGTTTTCAGTATTGACGGTAGTACTACTTAGTAGCTATATTTACCAGTATTTATGTCTGTGCATTGTCAAATTGTAAATACTGCTTACTCTGGATATGTGTAAATAAAGTTTATTATTAATATTATTGTTATTAACCTGGACCAAATTAAAAGATTGTGGCCATAATGGATATTTTACCATTTCATTTGACAGCTGTAATACCTCAGAAGTGGCACTGATTCATGTTCGGACCAAAATGTTAAAGAAAAGATGCACGATTGGGGAATACGCAGCTGTATATCAATACAATAACATGCGACAGATATTTATGATCAAAAACAGACTTCAGTTTCACATGTAGGATGCATTGTTGAGTCTCAAACAAAGCTACTAAATCAAACCAAACACATTGGGAAATTAAACATGTCAGGCCAAAATGTCCTAGTGTTAATATCTAGGTGAAACCTTTGGAATCAAACGTCCTATCATGTTACAATACAGACACAAAAATTACAGTTTTGTTTACCAGTGTGTAAACAAAACTGTAATGTCATGGGTCTGCACCAAATAACAACAGCTTTGATGTGATAACCAGAGGAAACAGTTTTGTTGAGAAAGGCTAGACAACATGGGTTGGCCAGGGTGATGGCATGCTGACCAGTCTCATAAATATACATTTTTAATACCCAACTTGTATAATTCATGAGTTGAGAGAATGTAAATTATTCCAATGTACATACAATTCCCAAATACTCCAAGCAGGATCCTCTGATTGTTACAAAAATCTCCAATAACCCCAGGCCCCCTCTTCTGATTTACATGTTAACTTTTCTGTAACTTAATATGTTATTGTATGATCATGTCACATACAGTCAAATGCCGACATGAACATGTTATGCTAAAATGCCTCGATCTTTATTTTGTGACTTACCCGTATTTACCCTATGTATTGGGATACCCTACAGCATTTGAAATAGCACTTGTCCGTTTGTCCAGGACAAGTGATTTTTGGCCCGGACAAGTAAAATGACTCTACATGGTTATCCGGTGGACAAGTGAAAAATTTCAGTAAATAGTGACGCGTGCAACATTGCAAACTTTTTATTTGAGGAAATTCAAACGTAAATTAAGTTCGCTAGCAATCGCGCACGTTGCAATCTTGTTAGTGTGTCGGTGTCTTGTCGTTCCGCCACCAGTGTGTTGTACGTCAGTGTTCGACCGAGTTTAGTGCCTGCATTAACAGGGTCATCCGCTGAGCGCACCGACCTAGCTGTCATACGCGTAGGACAGATTCCGCATCGGCCATGTTTGATCGAGGCTGTATTTCACATAATCATAAATCATTCAGTTTGGCCAATGTATGACTTGCTTCCACTCACGGATCATATTTGATGAACTTTAGAAATAATAGACTTTGTATCGCTACCTGTTATTTGAATAATATATATAATTTTAACCATTATTACACATAACCCATGCGGACTCGGCAGTCTTCCAAGACCAAGTCGTCGAACATTAGCCAATCCAGATCGGTGACAATTTTCAAAACTTGTAACCGGTAAATCTATGGTGGTGGTTGATAAACGGAATATTAATGAAATTTCAGAAGTGTTGTTGTATCTATGTAACATTTATTTTAACCATAAATTGCGAGTTTTTGAAGCCGAATTATGCAAGACGCACGGCCGGGGACCAGGTGCCAACTGCCATTGACATGTCGGCTAAGCAAACTACGGCGGTCTGTGCACGGCAGCAATGTTACGATGTAACTAAATCTATAAATTATATTCCGCCTGGTAAATGTAATTTGGGCACCGTTAACATTGTTTTAACATCATTGAAATGGTAATATAATTAGGAAAAATATGCATTTGTTTGCTGATGATCGATTGAATATTATCTTTGTTTGTAAAATACAGACTTTGTTAATATTGAAGTTCATAGAGGTTGAACAAAATAATATCAGATTATGTAGTTTATTACGATTTTTGTGACATTTCCTGTCTTTGCATTGGTTGTGTTCCTGATGGTTGAACGGCATCTTCATCGACAAACTGATGCCAAAATTTTACAGCAGTGTTATCAGGGCCTCACCCAGGATCAAATTTTTGCCAGTCCAAATTTTTTCCGACATGCTACAAAGCGCAGTCGGGCATGCTGTCGGGCATGCGATCACATGCTTTGAACAATTTTTTGTTCAAAGCATTAACAATTTTAAAGCCACTTACAATATAGCACATATAAGTTGTTTCATTAGAACACATTTAATTGCCACAATTTTCAAAATTATTAACAATACTATAAGAAATAAGCAAACATATTTAATGTGGAATGCCAATTTTATATACAATTAAAATGTGATAGACTATGGAAGCTTGGAATTTTAAAGCATTAGATTTGTTGTTGTACAAATATCATATAATAATATTAGAAATACTACAGTTCGATTTTGTTTAATTTCTAAAACAAAATATTAGATTGACAAATATTGTTTTTAATAAGTCGCCATGCAATGGCCGTAATCAGTTACAGTTATTAATTAAAACATTGTGTATTCATGTTGCTGTGAATGTTTCAATTGTTAAACTATAAATCAGTCAAGACATTAATTAATTTAATTAGCAAGCGACGCGTAGCTCCATGCCTTTGACCACCCAACACGCGACCAAACAACGCGCGACGAACGGGACTCGCCACGGCAATGCCCTAAAAATAGCGCAGACATAACTAAATCTAGCAAAGTCGCTGCATGTTCAGCCTGAATGCTCCACTGCAGGCTGATTATCACAATCCTGTTCAAAAATGATGCGACATCGTCAAACAAAATCTAGTTTCCGCTCTTGTAAATAATGTTTAATTATCACACAACATACATAATTTGAATAATGAAAAACTGACAAATGGCATCGGTGATGCACAAAGTTGTATATCGGGCGATAACATAGGTAAACCGACATGTTTACACTTCAACTGATCGTAACTTTTGTTTCTCTGACGGCATCAATTTTGTGTAACATCAACAGTCAGGGCTGCCTACCTGACAAAAACAATTTCCATAATGACCCCCGTTGCACCCCGCCCCGCTCCCTCATCCACAAGGTTGCCAATCAAACCTTTCTTTGAAGTAGATACAGTGACAAGTCCAGCCTGTTGACGGTGCCTGGGAATCCAGGAAGTTGCTCATTTAATCATCAAAAGTAGATATACTTTGTTTCAACATAATTATTGTGTGCTACACTGTAACTTCTATCGGCAGTTAACGTCTTCCTTAGCACTTCAAAGGGATGCTTGTTTAGCAACATCCAATAAGTTACATTGTGTTAATTACAGCTGTCAAAGTGCCTGCATGGCCAGACATGTCCAAGTGTTTACGTCTGTAGAGCATCACCGTGAGAAAGACAGCGCCAGTGAATAGCCAATAATCATCCAACGAGCTTCTAAATTTACAACACACAGCAGGAACATTATAATTATTACTAACAATCAATGACAAAGTTAAATTGTTCTATTCAAATAAAAACCTTTTAATAAAAAATTGATAGTTTTATATTGCAATTATAATACTCATTTTATATTATTCTAAGACATTTTATAATTATATCCATAACTTTCAGAAAACCATAACTATTTAATGTAATTTAATGGTTCTACCGAACGTCATCTTCATTTATTTTTTTCAATATATAATTCTACACCTGTACAATTTATTAATGTCTAGACGCGCATTAATGACACTGATAATAATAATATGCTCACATGCCACGTGCCACATGCCACCCACATGTCACGTGCCACGCAGTCATCAGCAGGCTGGTGGCAGTCAAAGTTGTAACATTGTACACAGGCACAGCAACAGATGACTCAACGTACTGACTTTGTAGAACTTGTAGTGGATTAAATATGTGTTGATAAATTGTAACAAGTGAATGAGACAGTTTCTTCAGGGCATCTCGAGCAGCAGTATTTATAGATATAGCAATTCTTTAATGTATATCATTTTCTGTAGTCGGATATTTGTATTCCTGTAATACGGCGGCAGTTTCCGTAATGCCGTAATCTGAGGTGAATTTCCGTAATGAATACGAAGAATCCGTAATGGCAGGCAGCCCTGCAACAGTGAACACCAACACATCTCCTCGTTGGTTGATTAAAAACCATACGATCCAAATATGATTACAAGTGTGGGTTTTCGATTTGCCGCGACCTGTGTTTTTGCGAAAACCGTACCTTCGCGAAGCGCCGTCGGCATGAAATTCTTAGCGCGCATTTTCGCTAAATCACTGACGACAAGTTCGTAAAATAAAGGAATTATTCTAAAACCTTTATACCATTGTAAAGAATGTTATGTTGTCGTTCCAATGATATTAAATATGTATCATTTAATGCGGACTGAACGATGTAAGGACTGCGTGACCGGTGGTTTGTCATAGTTTTGCACCAGATCTGGCCAGATCCAACAGCCGCAGCGGCCGATGTGGTAATACTAGTTAGTTACTGTGATAGTCACTGTTAGTGGTCGCCGGTGTCTTTGACGCGGTTACAATTACGTCTAGGAAATCGTTTGGGAACGGAAAGAGCGGATTCTTCCCAGGCACTAATAATTACAGCAATACACTCAATTGGTGCCTGCGTAACACCACCCAATCAGTTCACTAAACTGTCCAATCGACGAGTGCTTATTGGAACTCCCCGCCCTGATTATTTGGTCTACGCAAGTGTTGCCTGCTTTTCAAACAACCACCGCTAGCGGTTAGATGACAATTACCCTAGCAAGTCGAGGCCTTAATTGGTTTCTGGCGTGTGTCGGGCAGATGGCCAGGCGATCCGAGTTGTCGATTTTTAAAACCAATCTCAGTAGATTTTATAACTGGCTTCGCGGCAGTTTCAATGACGCCGTAAAAATGGCATGGGCGGGCTGTCCAGCGCAAAAATACGGCATGGACGGATATGGAAGCGCCGGCCTGGCGGACCCGTCCACAATCAATTTCACCCCGTCCAAAATCGCGATTTTCGAATTTTACCCGTCCAAATGACGGGTGGACGGGTCTCTGGGTGAGGCCCTGAGTGTTATATGTTATATATATATATACCATATTAAACATAAAAAGTTTTTGCAACATTATAACAAATAGCAAGGAAAACAAATGTCTCATTTCTATCATCGTAATAATTATTTGTTATTAATAAAAGCGTTCATATCAGCATCACTACAATATTGGTATACATCATGTAACATGTCTATTTTTAATATTCGTGATGAATAATAATGATAATGGACCGAAAAATAGTTGCAAATGTAATTTTGCAATTTCAAAATTTGCAGATTAAATCAAATTGTGTCTTTGATCACAAGTCACTCAGATGTACATGCAACGAAACAGCAGGAACATTGTGTTGTTGTCATAAAAATAAGACAGACTTTTTACGTTTTTTCTGAAGCTTCGATTCCCCTTGACAACCACTCGGACAAGTTAAAATTTTGGCAGACAAGTAGATTTCAAAACTTACTTGTCCGGCGGACAAGTAAACATTCTGGCTTATTTCTAACGCTGCCCTATGTTTTGGGACACCCTAAAAATCTAGACAAATAATTATTATTTTGTACCGTATGTTTTGGGTCACTTTTGTAAATGTAATTATTTTATGTCCCTATGTATTGGGACAGCAATTATTCGTATTTCTGACGAGCGAGTATGCACGTTTTTCTCGACACGGACGTATAAATTAAAAACGTGTATCAATAAAAAATTGTATTTCCATCTCTTGCACCAGTGCATCACCAATGTCTGTAGGGAAGCCGCCAAGGGAATTGCCAATAAATATTCCAGTCAGGGACGACATGACATCGGGGTTGATCGCATCCCTAAGTATTGGGACAGTGATTCTGAGAATTATGTTTGTGTACTGTATGTTTTGGGACAGCTGGAAATTACTTATTTTTAAATGTCCCAATACATAGGGTAACTGCAGTATCACTTTTTACCTAAACAGCTCCTCTTGTGTTACACAACATGCAGAAACAATAACTTTCCAGTCATCACAGCATGCCTAATTCACCTATACAAAGCCTCCATTAACAATGTAACACATACATGTAGCAACTAGCAAGTATCCATAAATATTTTAAATGCTTGCTCTGTAACTAGGCATGTAGTGTGCATCATTTATGCATTTTAGACATTTTATTGGAGGGCGGAAAGTGCAATAGGCTGTATTTACATCCTTTCAGTTTCAAGTCATCAATCAATCAAACCGCAATGTCACTGCATTTTTAATATTTACCATTTTAATTAAGCCAGCCAGCCAGAAAAGACTAAGTGAAATTAATTTGTTAATTTCTTTGAAACTTTGTATATCCAATGTAAACTGAATGCTCTTGTGTCATTGTTCCAAATACGAAGTCTGTTGATTCTGAATTCATGTCACCATGCCCGCTCAAACATGGTGACAAGTTATCAAACAACCAGTTTATCAGATGTCAACGAGGCACCAAAGGAGATGCCTGTGAGCACGCCTTTAGCAATGTGGGCGGCATTGCGGGTTGGTGTGTCAGGCTGTATATGAAATTGCAATAGCAGAATTTAATATATTATCATAAAGATGATAATTTTATCTACAAGTATGTCGATGAATTCTTTTTAGTTTTTGAGTTATTGCCTTTTGAACATTGTGATGCTTAATCCTGCAATATACACTGTATATGCAGCTGTTTTATCTCCATATATAGTAATGAAACAGCCACGGATATATTGCAATTAAGCATTCACTATATTCAAACAGCAATAATTCTAAAAGTAAACAAAACTGTGGGTATATCCAGTGACATATTTGTAGATAAGATTATTAACTTTACAGTGATGTAAAAACGTATTAATTTAAACGATTGCAATTTCAGGTACAGCCTGAAACATCAACCCACACTACCATACTACCACACTACCACACACAATGTTAGACTTACACGCACTCAGCAACACTATCTTTGGTAACACAACTATTGGTCACTAGGTGTCGCAACAAACTGTGTAGAAAATGTACAGAAAAACATGACCAAATGGGCCTTGAACAGGGTGACCGAGAGGATTACAAATTATCTGAGCAACAGAAAAATATCTTTAGAGTATATTTTATTCGGATTGGGAATAAAAAAGATTAATTTCACTAATGTCTTAGTCTTTAAATTCCGAGTCAGGTCTTGTGTGTTTGGCAGCAGATGAAGTTTACACACTAATACACAGTTAATATAGGTAGGTTCTTTCCAGGCAATATATATATATTCCCATGTGTTGTTTACTTTGCATGATAAGACTGTTTACTCAGTCTGCAGTCATATAAATTTACTCGGTTTCTACCCTAGTCATATATTTACAGAGGGTGATTAGCGTGATCCAACTGTTGTGCCCCTACCAACTTATGACTACCCACCCTTAGGTGGCAGCATAGAAGTTATTTATTATGATTATTAAGTTAACAACGACAAGCAATGCTATATCACATGGGATGTTTTTTTATGCCTGATAAATAATTCATATTGGTGCAATACATACTCACATAGAGAAAAAGTGACCCAACAGGTCTTGGCACCTACAAAATGAAATATCTCTGTGCAGATTTAGGTTGAAATTTATAGTCATCATGTTAGAGCTTAACTTTTTAGAATATCATTTTAAGCTGATAATTACAAGTCAACAATATGTTATCTTTGCTGATTACACAAAATGTGTTTCTTGGTAAACAATTCATACTTTTTTAACACAGCTCATAACTAAGAGATAAGTCTATGAATAGAAGTAAGAAGAGCTGTTACTGTGACTTAAAAATAAATTTGTATTATTACTCAATGTGTTATAAGTGCCAAGTCAAATTTTAGCATAGTATTTGAATATTTATTCTACAATGTCTGAAATCTAGTCTATTTGCAGCGTAAACACAACAATAAAATACAAGATTCAAAACGCTGAAAAAATACAACCAAAATGTGATATGCTACCTACTAACTGTGCTCAGTGTGTTATTGTGATTAAAGTATGTTTTATTAGGTCTCAACACGGCATATTGTCCAGTGACCAATAACAAAAAACATCTGCTTTGGTGGCAATAAACATGCCCAAATTAGCCAAGCATACCAATGCAATGTTCAGTGTTTCCACGTATACCCATTATTCACCATCCTTCAGCCATATTTATCTGATAACAGCACTCACAAACATGGCACTAAAATGAGAAAATCAGCAGAAGAAGATCATTAATATATTACGCCTTGATCCACAGTTGTTTCCTGAAAATGCGCTGCATTGGCCCTGATTAATCATACGCTGCATACAGGTACATGGCTGAACAACAAACCTGGTTAATCTTAAATAAACGGAATGTGTTTCGTCCAATTTTCATAATGTGGTACACATATAAATGTGCTTACATTCTTTTAGTTATCATGTAAATATAGTTAAAAAAATTGCTAGCAGGTAAAAACATTTTTTTTTATTTATGTAGCTTTAAATGCAGTCCTTGGAACCTTTTTATAACGCTTTACATTTCAACCTAGAGCGGTCATTTCAATACCAACTCAACTTCTGTGGGAAACATTCAGCCATGCCGCAATTGCTACATAATGACTAGATTCATATACACATGCAGGTGTCTAGTCTATCACTGTCTACATACAGATATTCATTTATACAGCCGAGTGAACTGAGACAACATGGCATGAACAAAATTGTCCAAGCTTTGACGTGGCGGAAAGTGGATTTTAACCATGCTGGCCCTCTTGATGTAAAAGTCCAATGCTCAAACCACTGTGCTACTGCAGCCCATTTTGTTGACCATAAAAGATCCTGGTAAAAAACAGATAAGTTTTAAATACCACAATGTTCTGCCTAGACCTGAGTTGGAAATACTCAACCACAAAAGGATATCAGTAACAACCATGCCAGTAGAGTACTGTGGTATCATATTCAAATAATTTGGTGTAGTAATGGCAGTCATGTTGCAGAAATATCTTTCTACTCATAACTCCATTGTAATCCGTGACAGTCATTAATCACACGCAAATAATGCACACCATGTCTAATACCAGGTATCTAACATGTACTATTTCTTTTGGAATCATTTGGATAGGGGACCAACATGTAGAAACTGCAAGAGGATGACGATCAACGCACTAGTTGAGCAGATGTGTAAAGAAGAGGGGGTGGGATTCACAGATTTATGGGGATATTTTGTTGGGAGGAAAGATATGTACATGAGAGATGGCCTCCATCTAAGTGGACAGGGGGCAGCAGTTTTCTCAGAGAACTTGCTGCAATCTGTTGACAGTGGGACAGGCTGCATCTATTTAAACTAGATTCGCAGGGGGGGATTCATAGAGAAGCCTGAAACTGGAGGCATAGATAAAAACAGCAGAAATAAATCAGCAAAGAACAGCCTGGAAAACTGTTCTGAATCAGGATATAAATGCATTTATTTAAATGCAAGGATCAACATTCTGCAATGAAGTTCTGTTTGTATAAATAACAAGTACATGCGCCTGTATTCTGTACAAATATAACACCATTTTATTATGTTTGTCAAGTTATATAAAACCTCTCCAGATCCACTTCACATTAATAATAAATTAAGATAATACTGCTGGACACTAACAAAACCACACTTGTCGTTAAACAAAACATTTGTAAAAATAACACATTGGACAAAGCTGTATTTTTTATTTAAATGTAACGCCATTTTATCACTTATTTTATTATTTATAAAAAAACCTCCTATGTTTCTCATGAATATTAAATATGGTGTCGTCAAAAACAATACTGGCTGATATTAATATCAGGCAGTAAAAGCTGTGGATGACTTCATGGCTCATGGTTGCTTGGAAATACAATAACAAAGCCCTTCATAGATACGATGTTTACTTGTTGCTCAGAGAGCGTATCGATGTTTGACATGTTAATCCATAAGAGCTGAAAGGAAAAAGCACTTTGACACTAGTCTGAAACACTGACAGACAACTCAAACGCACAATCTAAAAAGTCTCCAGTTCTCATTCAGTAATTTTGTGACCTTCTGGATACATAAAAGCAAGTATATCTTGATTAGAAAGGACCCATGAATTTGTAGTGAAATTTTGCAACATTTTAATGTTGTTAATAACATTTGTTATGGTGAAGTGTTAAGCTTGGTTGTGGATTTGACTAGATCAATATAAAACACCAACATTTAGGTTGCATTGATTACATTGCTAGGAACCGCGTCAAAATGTGAACACTGATTGACACCCACACAAGGTCAGGACACCCAGAGGAGGCAGAGATTTTAAGGTATTAAATTGAAAGGACAATGTAAAAAAACATTTCAGTTTTTAACAATTTATATATATAAATACAAAAACAAGTCACCTGGTCCAGACAGATGTCACCCGTACGTTCTACATGAACTGAGAAATGAACTGGTGGAGCCCCTCCTTTTGATCTTCAACAGGTCATTGAAGGATGGAGTGCTCCCAGCTCAATGGAACACAGCACACGTAACAGCATCCAACTACCGGCCAATCAGTTTGACATGCATAGCATGTAAGATTACGGAAAGCATTATTTGAGACCATCTCCTGACTCATATGAATACGAACAACATGTTCCACAAAGATCAGCATGGATTTAGACCAGGCAGGTCATGCACCACCCAACTCCTATGTATTATGGCATCCAAGGAGAGGTGGCAGCGTGAATCGCAGCTTTCATAATGGGACGAAGACAAAGGGTAGTGGTAAATGGGAAGCTATCAGATTGGGCAGAGGTCACAAGTGTCATGCCTTGGCCCCATTCTATTCATCCTGTTCATCAACAATCTACCAGACGGTATAAACAGTGGACTCAAGATCTTTGCCGATGATACAAAAATATGTCGAGATGAAAGGTGTGAAATGGATAAAAAGATATTACAAGAAGACATTAACAAACTAACATTGTGGTCAGCAGTTACATTTCAATCCATCAAAATGCAAACATCTGACTTTTGGCATGCCGAAACTTAGCACCACATACACGATGACAAGTAAAGATGGGGAAGTGTCACAAATTGACAGCACATCAGAAACAGAAAAAGATCTCGGTGTAACGTTCGACAGATCCCTAAAATTCCGGCAGCATATTGACACCATTGTGAAGAAGGCAAACCAGATGACAGGCCTCATCAAGCATACGTTTAAACATCTGGACAGTAGCAGCTGCAGCTAGTGAGACCACATCTCGACTATGCTGACTCCATCTGGAACCCGCACTACGCCGTAGACATCAACACCTTTGAAAGAGCACAACGGAGAGCAACCAAGCTGGTCCCAGAAATAAGAAACTTGAACTATGAAGACAGGCTGAAACATCTTAACTTTCCAAGTCTGGCATACCGAAGAAGAAGAGGAGACCTGATCCAAGTCTACAGAATTATCAATGGCATCGACGACATCAATCAACAGGACTTCTTCATGATCACAACACACCACACACGAGGCCACAAAAAAAAATTGTATAAGACACCAAGCAGACTTGATATTAGGAAATACTCCTTTTCACAACGCATCTTCCTAAACTGGAACAACCTTTCTCGGCAAACAGTGAACACTGAAAACATCCTCTCCTTCAAAACAAAACTCAACAAAGAATTGAAGATGGACAGGTTTAAATTTTAATAAAAGCACAAAATCACAAGACAAGCCATGTTCTCAATACCAAAATACGATGCATAAAGGTGGGTGTACACAAGGCTGTTATGCCTTACTTTAAAACCCGAAGATGCAGGCAAGTTATCCAGGCAAGTTATATATATATATATATATATATAAATATCCGAAGCTGCACAACAAAATAAGCATCAATGGCAATGCATTATTCATGAAATTATACCACATGTCCTGATAAATCTGTTTGGCCTCAGACTAAACAACAGATGAGTTCAGCAAAAAACATGTCATAGACTTCATGACTGTATTGATATATCATTGAAAGACACATCAATCAATTATACCAGGGGCTTTGTATTATTGCAAGCAGCCCACACAGACCAATTCAGAAACTTCTATTCTTTGGCAAAGACAGTACTTGACTGAAGCATGCTCAATGAGTCTCAAATCAAGGCTGAAACAATAGAGTAATTCAGCTCTGCCAATCCTATAGAAGCTAGCATAAAATTGTAGCTATTAGTGGCTTCTTAACTGATGTATCTGTTTAGATTTTTTATAGATATATAGGTATATTATTACTATGTCTATGTACGTAAGTACATAGACATAGGTATATTATTACTATTTTACTTTTAGGTAGTATAATCTGAGAGTATAGAGACCTGTGCCCAGACCGTCTCAGCCACTCGGGTTACACACACGTTTACCACCCGCTGATGCTGTGTGGCCTGAGAGGTGTCTGAGTGACTGTGTCAATGTGTGTGGGATTTGTTTCATCGTCTAGTTGTAAATTACAACAGGAAGGAACCAACACTGGCAACAGTTCTTTCGAAGGTTAACTACGACATGCCATTTCATTTGGTCTTGGACATGTAAACAGTAAAGCAACCTTCCCAAGTGGCAAGTTTCTAAATAGCAGCATGCCCGGTTCATTCGACTGACGCTGGCAGTGCCTGTGGGCCGGCCTGTCAGTGTCACTCAGTTGACACTGTCACTGACAGTTCGGCGTTCCTCCCGCGTATTCGTACTGGCCCTGGTATACACCGTTTATTAATGTTAATATTAATCTGGCAAGTACCGTTATTGGCAACCGACAGGTGCCCGTTTGATTGCAAGTTACAGTTGTCCTAGATATGCCAATTCTTACTCACCTGCTGCCGGTGTAGTTCAACTAATCTCACGATTATCCTGGATGAGGAACACAAGACAACCTAATCTAATGACGACAAGTTTCGGCCACAGCTAACTTATAAGCGCCAAGGAAAGGTTCGAACGTCACGTGACATTCGCAGAACGAATTAGCCGCATACTTTCTCAGACAACAGCGATCGTTAGGTTGCCGTCCTTTGATCGTGACAATAAACACTGTAGCTAAATCGGCATGCAGACAGTACTGCAGGTAATCATGCGTGCTGCATTTGAATGGAAAAGGCGTAGCAATGGTTTTAACTGTTACCAATGACAACCAAAATGGCGACCATAACAATTGAGCAGGCGAAAGAAATATCTCTTCTGCAGGTATCATTCGTCGCACGTTATACCGTTTTTGATTTAGCATTTTGAGTATTTTTTGCATATTTCACATTTGTTGCACGAAAAGAATATGAAGAATTCTGGACTGAGTGATGTTTAGACTTTTTAGTTTTGCATTCAAGAAAGCTGCGCTGAGGCCTGAGCCAGAGCCGAGGCTGACATGATCTATTAGCAATGACTACGAGTGTAATCAGTCGATCATGTCGATCGTGACGTTTAAACCTTCCGTAGCTGGCGTCAGTGCGTTCAATTATAAGGCCTAACTTAATTGTTATCAATGACAATGACACCAATCTAGCATGTGAATAGGTACGTGTTCCTTTGGGCTTTAACTATGAATTTCAGGCTTGTTTACCTACCACATTTCCCAAATCTGTATGAATGAATGAATGAATGACTTATAACTTAACTTACCAAGTCTGGCATACCGAAGAAGAAGAGGAGACCTGATCCAAGTCTACAGAATTACCAATGGCATCGACGACATCAATCAAGAGGACTTCTTCATGATCACAACAAACCGCACACGAGGCCACAAAAAAAAATTGTATAAGACACCAAGCAGACTTGATATTAGGAAACACTCCTTTTCACAACGCATCTTCCTAGACTGGAACAACCTTTCTCAGCAAACAGTGAATGCTGAAAACATCCTCTCCTTCAAAACAAAACTCGACAAAGAATTGAAGATGGACAGGTTTAAATTTTAATAAAAGCACAAAATAACAAGACAAGCCACGTTCTCAATATCAAAATACGATGCATAAAGGCGGGTGTACACAAGGCTGTAGCCTTACTTTAAAACCCGAAGATCCAGGCAAGTTATTTTCAACAAACATTTAATAATATTATTTATATAACATTTATAAATATTTTCCTACAGCACAGTTCACAGCCCTGTCATAGGCGATCAAAGCATGTATTGTAATTTGTTGAACAAATTACAACAAATATATATAATATGTATGTGTTGTTAATTGAGACTATTATTTTAATAACCAAATGTATGTCTTCAAAATTACATCACATGGCAAACTAATTAATATACAACATAATTTAGACAGTTGTGGCATAGTTTCAATTATAAAGTTTGTTTGTTGGCATTGGTAATAATTGTATTGACTAAAATTGTGAATATAGTAAATCTTTAACAAACATGTTAATTAATTATGACGTTCCAATTTTCCATTTATGTACACAACCAAATAAACAGTCATTATACCTGCTATTATTTCTACTAGTACCACTACAATTAAATACTCTACAACTATCAACACAGCCATCTCAATAACCCCCCAATATTACAATGCACTCGCACTACCACCAAAAGTACCGCCACTATACACATAGAGCACAGTGGCTAGAGCATCAGACTCTTAATCAAGAGAACACGGGTTCAAATCTTGGGCTACCAATTTGAACATTGGGCAAGTTCATTCACATTATGTTGCTCCAGTTCACTCAGCTGTGTGAATGAGTACATGGCTGTAGACAGTGGTTGACATTTGTGTATGAATAGTCTTATTATTTATTATTATGTGCACTTTCACGTGGCAGACGTGATGTGGACGCGTCTGTTTCGCTTGTGCCATTCCACACGAAATGTACCATCACAGTTCTTTTGCAGAAATCGAGTTAATAGAAATATAAATAAATAAAATAGGTAAATAAATAGATGCATATATGATTAAAATGTCCATGTGATAAAAAAAACGTCAAAATACATTAGAAATTGCACTAAAATGTATTAAATATGTAAATAAATAAATCAGTTAAAAGGTCAATTCCATGGATTCATATGATGCTTTCTTATTTTTAAGTATCCAGCCCCAACTCTTGCCACAGTTCACGGTCGAGTTCATGCAGAGCGTCGACGTTGGCACTGCAACGTAGCCTACAACCTATTCTTGGAAACACAGATATTAACATATTAAATCCTTTCCACTGACTGACAAAACAATTTACATCATATTTGCATGATTACAGAGAAGAGTGGGCCGGCAAAAATTGGCCGCCTATCTTGACTGGAAACCGTTCGATGAGGAAGAAAATGGACAACAATCGATCCGCCTTGATTATCTATACGACAACCTCATGTTTACTACACAAAAAGGCTTCCCATGGAACCAAGTGTGTCGACTGCTGTCATTGGCCAGCGAGATGCTCGAAGAAACCATTGGTAAGTTATGATAGTTTCTTTTGTAAAAACATATTTCACATGATTTCGGAAATGTTAGGGTAGTTTTGTATATAAACAAAATTAAAACAGAATATTTTCAAAATTTTGTCAATCTTTTCAGAAATCAAAAATAAACACATAATTTTCAACATCAAGTTTTGCCATTTGTCTTAAATCTTTGTAAAATACCTCTTTCATTAAAAACACAATATATAATAGTCAAAGTAAGAAAATAATATTTCAAGTCCTTTAACAGGTTATACAGAAAGATGTCAGATTTGTCAAATAACTGCCAAAATCAAATTACTTTCATCATGCGAGCTAACATGCAGTATTGTTTCCACAGGATTATCTCTGGTGGAAACACTGAAACTGTTCAAGAAGAAATCAGTTGAATGTCTACAATATGTGAGTGAACACAATCTGAGTATCTACAATGACTTCTTCTTCCGGACTTTCATGCAACACTTCAAGTTGTACCAGTTTGTGTACCTCAGTGCTCGACAATGCAACGTCAATAAGATCCACCTGGAGGTGAGTCAAAGTCAGTGGTTTACCCAAAAGTCAGTGGCGGAAATCCTCCTGTAACGAAATCAGTGAGATTGTAACATTTGTAGTGTAAAAGTAAAAAAGTAAAGGTAAGTTCTTATATAGCACAGTATCCAGTCCTTAGAACTGTTTAAAGCACTTTACACTTTACTCCCTGGCAGACATGTTAAATCGATTTAAGATTTATATTCAGGTTCTCTTGATTGAGAATCCAATGCTCTAGGCCTGTGCCACTCCATGTAGGTTGTAAATAATACTAATTGTTGTTTGCTGAGTCTACAATCATTCTCTTACATATGTGGGGCACTTTAGCAAGGTTGTTAAAATGTTGCACTCTCAATTGATAAAATTCGAGTTCCAGTCCTTTTGCTGCCGTTTTGAAGCTGGTCAATTTTTTTCACTCCACGTTGCTGCAGTTCACTCAGCTGAACGAATATATGGCTTTTAACAGTGATAGTCTCATGGATGTACATGTGAATGAATAATACCTGTGCTATAATTGCAGCATGGCTGAATGCTTACCATGGAGATCACGTTTATATTGGAATGAGCAGGTCTGCCAGGGGGTGAAGTGTAAAGTACTCTGACCAGTTCTAGGGACTAAGGCAATCATCTGGAAACCTCCGCTTTACACAAACTTACACTTTTACATTATGTTACAGTATTTCCTGTGCCCAAATGGACAACATATGTTATTAATGAGAGTAGTAAATCAAAGCTGTCACCTAATTAATGTAATAAGGATATCCATGTTCCTTTAATAATAGGTAGACACACCCCAAAAACAAGAACCGTTCACCGAAGCAAAGCCTGCCACAGTGTGGGAATACGACAAGGTTGTGGAGGGTATAAAAGAGGAAATGGCACGTTGCAAACTGGAAAATGAGGAGAACGCTGAGAAAGTGTTGCGGGAGGATGAAGAGAGGAAGAGAATCGTAGCACTTCGATTGAATAACATTTCTGTACCAATGGAGAGGGAGGTGTGTATTTATATATTAGTACACTAACATTGGCACATTAAAAGTGTATCTCCTCCAAGGAGCCATGGTCCACTCACTTCTGTCTATATTTACTCACTTTGTCGCACCGTTGGCCACTGATCTACCAAATTTGAAAACTGACAAAGGTATTTGTTTAGACTTACTAACCTTTTCTGTGGATAAATCAGCGCCACCTGGGGAATGTCTCATCATACAGGTGAGGCATTCCCTAGGTGGCACCACAGTTTGTTGCCCCTTGAGTGGATGTAGGCTAGTTGTCATTATAGCTGCTGCTGCACAAAACGGCATTCTTTATATCAAAATATCAAAAGACCTGTATCATGCCACACAGCTACATATATGCAAACAAAATCAACAATGGTAATATCCCTCAACCTCATATATATCAACTAAGGTTACCGAACATTCTTTAGGATAGTTCTTTTTCAAATAAAAAATTTCATTTTGCATATCCAAAATGTATTTTACCTGATAAAGGCTTTCGTCGAACATATCACGTGTTGACTTCATCAGTACCGATGATGCTGAATGACGTCATCGTACACATGAGGCAGTTCGTAATTGCCCTCGTCTCAAAGCTCCAAAACCAAACCTAACAGGAAAGAACAGCTCTAAAACAGCTACAAAAGGAGAAGTCCATCACCATACTCCCTGCGGAAAAGGGAAAGGCCACACGAAAGAATACCAGGAGAAAAGGAAAGAAATGCTAAGTGACGTATCAGAAGTTAAAGAAGGATCCGACCAGCAAGAAGTCATCAGAATGGTAAATTCCCTGGAGAAGGAGGGGAAGATCACATAGGATCAGTACTGGTACTTATATCCCTTGCTAGAAGAAGTACCACGGATGTATGGATCACCAAAAAACCACAAGGAGGGTGTGCCACTCAGACCAATTGTCGACTACACACAGACAATAGTGTATAGTGTCCAGGGAATTGGCCAACATACTACAACCACTTGTTGGAAAAACAGAACACCACATGGAAAATTCACAAGAATTTATGAAAGAAGTGACAAAGCTGAGAGTGGAAGAAGGAGAATCATTTGTGCCATATGATGTTGTGTCGCTGATCACGAAGACCCCAATCAGAGAAGCTTGCGAAATCATCAGAAAAAGACTAGAGAATGACAAGACACTAAAGAAGAGAACAAACCTAAATGTAGACGACATCATGGAGTTGTTGAAATTTGTCTTGGGGATTACATACTTTAGATTCGGAGGAGAAATTTATGAAAAGAAGTTTGGGGTAGCCATGGGCAGTCCGGTATCCCCCATTGTTGTGAACTTGTACATGGAGGATTTGGAGCAGGAAATCGTAGCCACAGCACCAGACGATTGCCAACCAAGAAATTGGAAGAGATATGTGGACGATGTAATTTGCCTGGTACACACAGGAAAGGCAAAGAAATTACAACAACACATGAACACTGTAGACCCCACAGGTAGCATCATTTTCACGAGAGAAGATGAAGAGAACAACAGCATGCCCTTCTTGGATGCGGAGTTCACCAGAAAGGACGATGAAAGTGTGAAGTCTACAGAAAAAAGACGTATACTGACCAATACCTGAACTTTGCATCCCACCACCCCAAACATCAGAAGTTAGGAGTTGTCAGAACCCTTATGAACAGGTGTGAGACGATAACTTCAGAGGAGGGGGACAAGAAGGAAGAGGTGGAACATTTGAGAGGAGCTCTAAGTATATGTGGCTATCCGTCGTGGGCCTTGAAAAAGGTGACGGATAGCAGCAAGAAAAAAGACCAACAAAAAGACAAAGGACAGAAACTACAAGAGCCAAGTAGTCATCCCATATGTGGAGGGGGTCTCAGAGAGAGGACATCGAGTACTGAAGAAGTATGGAGTAGCAACAGCCATGCGTCCCCACACCACCCTCGGGCACCTGTTGGTACAGTCCAAGGACAAAGTAGAGCTAACAGAACAGGATGAACTGGTGTACCAAACACCATGCAAGAATTGTGGTGCTGAGTACATTGGGGAGACAGGAAGACTACTCAAAACACAACTGGAGGAACACAGAAAGGACAACATGAAAAATTTGAAATACACAAGGAGCGGAAAAAAAGATTGATGTCTACCATCATTAAATCCGCCATTATAGACCATGCGACAACTGAAAACCACATCATTGACTGAGAGGGAGTGAAAATTGTAGACAAGGAACCTAACAGAAGAATCCGGCACTTCAAGGAAGCCATCTGGATCAGGAAGACCAGAAAACCAATCAACAGAGACGAGGGCAATTACAAATTGCTTCACATGTACGATGACATCATTCAGCGTCATCGGTACTGATGAAGCAAAGTGATATGTTCGATGAAAACCTTTACCAGGTAAAATATGTTTTGGATATGAAGTTTTTGATTTATTTATGAACGAAGGTCCTTAACAAAAAATCCATGTACACAAAATCATGCACACATCACACACACACACACCTTTTTGTGCTTAGATAGTTGTCACTGTGTTTTGACAATGCGGATATTGACATACTAGTGCCCTTTTCTGGTGTTCTGGGAGTGCTTGGGTTTGATAATTTTGTTATGCTTGAAAAAACTTTACATTTTGTCAATTGTCTGTTTGTGTGGTATGTTAGTTTTCATTTTAGGATACTATAATGTCTTATTTATATACATGTTACTCGTAAAACTTCACATGTGTGGGAACTTTCCATGTGCATGCACTAATGTTGTATTTTGATATCTTGATTTTTTTAGAGCTAATTGATGGATTGGATGGTCAACGGATGAACCTAAAGACAATTTTCTGTTTTAAAGTATATTGTTTTAGGACAGACAATAAAGTATTTTTGATTTGATTGAGATATGCCCATTTGGAGATGTACAATTCAAACTTTGTAAAGCACAATCATTTACCAAATGACAGAAAACATTTCAGTAATATTACAAAGAGAACTCAACTGTATTTCGAAAGCAATGTAAATAATTGTATATCGTAATGGGCTAATAGAAACAGCAACATAAAATTGCAAAGAAAAACTATGATACTTACAGTACTCACTGATTGCACACTGCCAACGAAGCGGTACACAACCTTCTATTCTGTAGAACATATTACAAATGGTACAAGAAGTGGCGGAAGTTAACGTCACTCTCACAACACACCAGCTTGAGGCGTCTATCAAGAGACTGGCCGATGACTTTGACATGATGTTTGAACCTACTGCCGTCCCAAGACCCAGTGTGATGGGTAAGTTGTAACCATCTACTGCAAAATATGAATAATTTTAACATGGATTTTACAAATCGTAGCCAAACAACAATGCACCTGTCGATGGGAATTGAATTACTTGTGGACATGATTGTCATGTATTGAAATAGGCTAAATTAGTTGGAAATGTGACATTGTGTTATTTGGAAGAAAAGCTTAAATTTGTTAAGTGTGAAAAAATGTCCTGTCTTTAAGGAATAGGTCTTGCCCTGATCTGCTGATAGCAGGACATGATGTCTTAAATTAGTACATTAGGACACGTCCTGTATTAAAAATGTACTTTTGACACTGCGGTATGCACTGTCCCAGACTCCCAGTGCTGTTTTCCCAGTAGTGCTACCCACTTGTTCTCTGCTACCCTCTTCTACTTCTCAAACAAACTCATTCTGTGGTATCACAAGCTACTGACAACTGTACTGAAGACACAGAGAAAACTTCCCCAGAACATGATGAGATGGCTTTACATGATTTGCCACCGACTCCTTCAGCCAATGAGTAAGATGCATGGGAAATAGGGCATGGTTTCACCCCTGGAGTGGAGACCAGAGTGAGGGTGGTAGACGTAGAAACTGTGCATGTTGACCCTCCAGTCCATACCCTGCTATTAATTGCTATGCTTAGCATAAATACATTCAATGTTTACTTGTCACATGTCTGTGCATTTTTTTTTTATTGCTGCAATATTTTGAATATACTTTCACTTCTGAATGTGTTCTATAATTCAGGAAGATTATTTGATCTTTTTGTTGGAAATGTCATGTATTGTCTGGTGAAACCAGACATTCAATAATTTATTATTACTTATATTAATCTTACTTTTGAAGGCGTTTCTCTGGTGCATGATTTCTGGTAAATATTGCGAGATATTCATTTTTATATATAATTTCTTGTTATATACTCAACAGACAAACCAAGATAAAGTAGTTTAGTTTTTTTAACTTGGATTAGCATGAAATCAAATCAAAGAAACACAGGTCTATAAAACGAATTGCTGTTGTGAGTGAAACGTAGACCATTTCTTCATAGAAAAATTGTCACAGGACAATAAGGCCTTTTTTCCACAACAGGAATGCCTGTTGTGATAAAGTAACAACAATAACCAGGCGTTACTTCGATTAAACAACTACTGTAGTCAGGAAATTACTGTTTTTTTTTTCGCTAATCAACATACCCATCTTGGAAGCAGTGATTGAATTAGAACAAGTTCTACATTTTAAGTCCAGTATTGGTTTATTGAGGAAATAACTTGATCGAGCTTGCCTTGACCAAGTACAAGAGAATACAGATAAACCAAGTGGCCCACCATCAATCAGGGGTAATAATTATATCCACAACCAACTAATCAAAGTATTTCTTGAGCCAATAATATGATAAATGACTCAAATGTTTTGGTTATTAAAAATAATTATGTAGTAACTAAAAACTTACCATCACAATAAATTGTACATTTGACACGTAATTCTTGCAGTATTATGAGCATTAAGCATGCTAGAAAAAGTTATAGTGGGGTGAATTTTATAAGTGTTACGAATCCTTCCTGGAATCCTGAATCCCTGAAAGTTTGGTGCTCGAGGTGCAAAGTATTTACGAGAAGCATACATATGTACGTACATGATTAAAGTTAGCTATGATTGGAATGGTGCACTTTATGTTGATTTGTTTAAAATTTGATGTAATGACTCTTTGTAATATGAATCCTTGATACTTTTATAAAATATTCACCAAAGTTTCCTTTGCAAAGGATGTGATGGCTAATATAGATAATGCATGTAGAATTAGTTTTAGCCAAAGACGGGTTACTCTCATTGCGTGCCTTCAAACCCATCCAGTCATAAAAGGATGTTGATATATGGAATGGTTCTATAATCAGCATATCACGCCAGCAACCTCAGTGCGGAATCTAGGAGTGGTCTTTGATAGTAACTTCAATTTCCGACAACACATATCTCAAATGTGTTGCTGGTGTTTTTATCATATTTGCCAGTATATGTCATTTTCTGTTGGTAAAACTATTGCAACAGCGCATGTTAGCAACAGACTTGACTATTGCAATTTCCTCCTTTATAATATCGCTAGCAAGGATATTACAAAATTTGAACATGTCCACATTTGTCTGGCAATGGTAGTTACAAGATCTCCTCGTTTTTCTTGCTCTGTACCACTTTTGAAGTCTTTGCATTGGCTTCCTGTACGATATCATATATAATATTTAAGATCTGTACCATTACATAAAAGGCACTGTCCAGTAAGCAACCATCTTATTTGCATTCACTGCTTACTCCTGTAAGAAAACCTATCCAGCTTCGATCATCTAGTTCTGATCTACTTTTTGTTCCTAGAGACTAAGTCAACACTAACATTGGAATTAGGTCTGCTGCACCAACTCTTTGGAATATGTTCCCTCTTAGTGTTAGATCAGTTGAAAATGTTACAACATTCCGTCATCATTTAAAAACTTTTATCTTTACAACCTTGCTTATCCGCCGTAGCTCCCTAGCGCCTTGACCCATCTGTTGATAACTGGAATACTACTTACGGATTTTTAGATAAATCGTTTTGTCTTGATGCACCTCTGAGCTTGGTTTCCAAGGATTTAGGTGCAATAGAAGTTATCTTATTATTATAATGATGCCTTTTTTCAGGTCCTCCTCCCCGCTTTGAAATCAAGTCGACCCCCACCCCAACTGGGGGCCGGTCTCCCTCCTTACAGAAGGCTCGTAAGTCACCCAAGGACAAGGGCTACAGCTCAAAGTGAGCTGTTGCCCAAGAAGAAGTATTCAGCATATGAAAAATAGATGTGCATAAGCAAAACGTCTGATAGATGTTATCAATTAGGATAGGACATTAAATGTGCTTCTTGTGCAATAAGCACTGTCCTCGTCTGTTGATCTCGTATTCTTGTATTGTTCTATGTATCAGGTATGTACGTGATGACGTAACAGTGGTAAATGTTCAGAGCAGGTCCTCAAAATTAAGGACTTACGTTATCTAGTGCGTGATATACTTTAAAACAAACAAATCTTGTTTCATGCTACTGTTTCTGGAATTGTAAAAATATTAGTAACATTTTCAGATGTACAGTAGAATAATATTATAGTAAAAAATGTCTGCACGTATGTCATAGGATGTAAATAGAATTCACTAGGACCTGCTCAGAACAATTCCTCTTGCACTGTATATAAATACCAGTAGACCATTTTGAAGTGCATAATATGACATATAATATCACATATTACTAGAGTAATTACTACAAAGAAACAGGCAGCAGATGTGACATCAATTTAATCAAGTCATTGCACATTTTATGTAGACACATACACGACACTATAACATGTATTCTATTCCACTACAACTTATGCTATATTTATTTATTATTACATCCTTGTATTTACATTTGGATCAGTATTACCCATTTATCTGTATCTATTGTGTAGTGTTGTGTATTGTGTACATAGACAACAAATGTCTTACAGGAGATAGTGTTATTCATCAAAGCACCCATGTCTGTGGTATGTGTACATTTTTAACATTGTACTGATAGAATCAGCTTTATTAAATTGTTATTGTTACAAAATATGCGTGTCATTTTTATGGATCTCCAGAAAATAGTTCATACAAAAACATGTCTGTGATGAATGATCAATCATGAATAAACATATTTATTAACAAAATTCATTATGATCTTTCTCGGTTTCTCCATTCCTGGGTGATGATTTACACCATAAGCACTTTGCACAGGATTTTGACACACCAACCTGGAGTGATATAGCGAAGTGTTGCTACATTGAATACACTCTCTACATAACCCCTCTAGTAATAAGAGAGACTATGTTGTCTACAGACTTGCACACTGTTATCAGACAAATAGCAACATTTCTTTGAACAAGTTATTACCCAAAATCAAAGAAATGGATGTACATTGATTTCCAAGTACACTGGATGGAATAGCAACACACATACGACATACACGTAGCATTAGACACGTAGTGACATTGATAGGCAACGTTCTCTGCCCACAGAGCCAATTGTCAAAATTGCTGTTCAAATTTTACTCAACTTTGAATGAATAAACCTGTCATATTAGGGCTAGTTAAAAAAAACATCAAATTTGTAACATTCAGAATTGGCTTCTTTTGACAAATTTCAAAATTACGATGGATATGTTGTAAGTAAAGATGGTACTGCAGCAGCATGACTTTAAGACATACTGAGGTATACTTACAGAACCAGCACAGGACTGGTATATCATGTGTATCCTCGGAACATGACAAGTTCAATGATCCCGATGAAATAGACTTCTATTAATAATAACCCATTCCCGCCGACCTTCTGTCACTTTGAGTGGGACAAGAGTGTAACCTGTAACTGCAGAAGCCACAAACAATTAATCACATGTGGTGATCCACCACAACAGATGCCGTCAGTCTCCTGTCTGTGTTCTGTTACTGTGTTCGTAGCTGGTAGTCCCCATTCTGTGTGATATATCGTACCCATGGCAGCGCCTGGTAGCCACTCTTCTCAATGATCTTCAGATAGCGAACCTACAGATCACACCATTATAAGAATCACACACTGAAATAATGCTGTCATACCAGTTAGGAAATAGTGTCATACATAGTTCTAACCTACGTGAGAATGAACCAGGTTTTATTGATGCTATTATCATGATAGCGACCTCTTGATCTTAGCAAGAATCTCTGATCAATACAACATCATGTATGCGATTCCTTTGTACAAAAGATGAAATATGTAAATATTTGTTATCACTAGTCTATGCATCACATGTAAAAATTATATTACAAAATGTAATGTTTAGAAGTTGATATATGTTGTATATATGTATCTGTATGTAACTTATGTTATGATAATCTAAATCTATGTATTTATTTATCAAATTTGTAAATTCAATCCTATCCGTTACAAATTATCTTGATTACATATTTTGCAGGTGTTAATGTTATTTTACTTAAATCACTGCGTCTGCTAGAAGGGCTAACAATGTGACTGTCACTGAATAACTTGTCAAAAACTGTAACAGTGAATACCATCAAGAATCACCACATGGCCTCAATTTAGTACTTCCATTTAACAGGATCATTTGTTTGTGGTTGACAGTGTGATCCATCACAAGGGCAGTGTGCTGGATCAAAGCACACGGATACAGTTCAACAATGGCATGGAATATTTTATTTCAACAGACCGGTAATTAGTGCTACTGGTTTTTATAGTATGACGTCAACACATCATAAAGACCTCTTGTGGTAGTACCAAGGCATTTAAAAAACTTTGGGAAACAACTAATCACCACTATAACTGTCAAAACAAATGTTAGGTTATATATTATAAAAGTATGGCATTTAAAAGAATGAAAGAGGACCAATTACATTAACATATTTTATATATCATACAGATCCAAGAACAATTGTGGCACATCACAACATAGTAAAACACAGATTATCAAGCAAAAAATAACCCTGCCAGATCACTGTGCCCAATGTTATGTGATAATAGAGACAATTGCACAAAAAAGTATGATTACGCAGAATCAAAATAATAATAATATTGCCTTTAAATAGATTAAATAGTTTTAAAGGCAAAAAATTAATACTATCAATAATTTATTTGATTAAAATTGTGTTAGATTCAAGACTGTGGCACTTCATAAAGTATTGTTAAATTATCAAGCAAAACATTTACATACAAGGTTATAAGATGACAGAGATATGCCAGGATATAATAACCAAGATTATAAGATGACAGATAGCTGCACTGACCTGTATGCCTGACACAGTGAAGTAGGGAATCTCAAACTTGACATGAATGGGAGGTCTTCCCTCTGTTTCCTCATTCTCCACACTGGGCAAGCCAAAGTGGGCACGCATCAGGTACTCCTTGCCACCCTACAAGCGACCAGGGAAAACATACAATACATCTGGTTAATACACATACAGGGTGTCATAGTAATGATGGCTAACCAGTATGCTTAATAAAAAAAAAAAAAACGATACAACCCATCATGAATCATGTTCATTGATGTATTTATCTGCAGTGTGTTGTCATGCATGAAGTAGATTCAATAAAAGACTGCATACTTTTTGTTAAAAGCACTGATTTTGTTCATTAATCAGGTAACTCGCGAGCTTGTTTTATGTTATAATATTTAGAGCCTTTCTTGGCGAAACATTTACAAGACCAAGTCAAAAATAATGGAATAGTCTGTCTGATATTTGTACAAACGAGTTGACACGTAGTTACTGATATGTGATTGGCTAGATGTTTTAAGAAACGAGTCTGATATAAGATGTCAGTTACAATGTGCATATTTAAGATAAATAAGCTGCTCGGGTGATAATCTGAGATCGAGTTAGGCTATACCATGCAATTATTACAGGATAATCTGAGACAGTTACACCTTGTGATGGTTAAGTGATATGCTGAGATAGAGTTAGACCTTACCATTGTTCACCTTATTAAACAGCAATGGTTTGGCATCATCGTTAAAAACAAGATTATGCGAATCTTTCGACATCAGATCTCGCAGCCACGTTAGTGGTAACTACCACAGATGCCTACAACAAGAAGCCTACTCACCGGGAAAGACTTGATTGTCCAAATGACAGCATTCATGTCTGGAGCATATTTGCAACTGCCCGTGGTGGTCTTGAACTTTGGCGAGTCCGCATCCATTGGGACAGGAATGATGATCTCCACATTGTTGGCTGTCGATCGGCGCTTGAACTGACTCTTTGCCTGCCATGACCACGAAGAGTTTCAACAATGTATGCTATGTATCTAAAGATACAAAGTCTGAAATGATTTACTGAATAAATCGAGATAATATTAGCCATATTATATATATATATAAATATTCTAACATATTGAATGTGTAACAAACCACTTTTAGTAACATAATTTGACCATTATCTGTTTATCAATATCCACCTTGCTTTCCAGTACATTCATGAAAAGGTGTTGCCAATTTCTCAAACAAATGTCTTCTTATATCAGTTACCGTCCACACCATGGTTTATAGAAACAAATTAAAATTACAATTCATGCAGTCTATGCTGGTACAACCTCATTTCAATTTCTCATCAAAGTAATTACACATTGCCAATTAATACTGTTACGATCTGCTATATATTCAAAGTGTCAGGAATATGAAACAGTCTTAAAAAACAATAGGCATTTAATACATTTGTTATAACAAAAATCGAAGCAGGATACAACTGTCAATTTCAGTGTCAAACATAACTATTGAATGAGTAGCCATTAAGCCATAGCCAAAACTTGTCTGGGTGCAAGCACAAGAAATCCTATAAAGATATTTAATTTGTTGGTGCAGTACATGGGCCAAAGTTCAATTCCGTATTTGTGTGGAAAGATTCACACGAGGTATTAAAATAGTATGTGAACGTAACTTGGCGTAGCAGGTGTCTCACCTTAATCATGTATTCCACCCTACTGTGCATATGCTTCTCTATGACTGATTCCACCCAGATGAGAGGCTTCACCTACATCAGCACAAATACATTACCACACAGACACAAAATGGCTGAGATGTTCCAGTTAATATCATCTAACTATATTCAAACTAGAGGGATTTTGGATTCTGACGTGAAGGTTCATAAGAAAACTCCTAGAAAGATTAATGAAGTTCTTAGTTTTTGAAATTCCCTGTGGGTTAAGGGTTCTTACTAGTTAAGGGTTCGTACCGGACATTAAACAACCGTTTGCAACATTATATGATTTTTCTTAGTTATGTAAACCGTCCATGTTTTACAAAATCTGCAACAATACCAGAAAACGTGCAGCATTACAAAAAATTGTTCACATTTATGTCATGTTTGTTAAGGCCAGACACGGCAGGTAGATAGGATTATTTTTTAATTTGTACAAACAGTTCAATTTTTTCTACCCAATGCATGAAATGGGTCTTACTGAGTAAAATATATATTGAACTTTTTTCAATCAGACCCCCCGTTTCCATGGTAACAAACAAAATGGCCACCATTTTGAGCAAATATTGGCAAATTTGGAAACACTGCCATTTTTTATTGAATCCATATATAGTTATAATTCTTGCAAATCCATGTTCTCTATAGATTCTATTGTGCAATTATCAGAGCATTTTTTGAAATGTTTTTATTTTTTTTAATCATTTTTTGGTAAAATACGAAAAAAAATCTTGTTTTTTTTGCAACAAATATGGCTATATCTTTCGAACTATTCATAATTTAAAAAAAGTGTCTGATCATTGCACACAGTAGAATATGCTGAATGCAACACTGAAAACATTATTTACATAGCATAATTATTCCCAGAGATATCCCGTTTCCAAATGCAGAAATTTGAAGAAAAATGTTTTTGAGAAAATGGCTATCAAAGATTGCATAATGGATTTCATTACATGATATCGACATGCTTGATCAGTTACTAAAACTCACTTAGAGGTACATAATTGTCATAGAAGTTAACTTTATTGATAGTATGCATACAAAGGTATAATAATCTGGCAGAAAACCATTTTCAGTATTTTTTGTCAAAAAACACCATTTCACCTGGGGTGTCTGGCCTTAAACATCACTGAACGTCAACGACCTATGAGGAAAGGCAATAATATCACTAGCCAATTGTCTTGCAGGCCTTTTCAATAAAAAAAAATGCTTGTCAGAGCAATACAGTAAAAATGTTAAAGAATAAATAACACTCCAAGCAGTGTGTTAAACTGGCACGCACACTCGAGACTGAAGTCGACACTCACATGTGTGTTCAGTCGATACGACATTAGTTCAAATTCGCCATCTGGTGGGATGAATGAGATCGTCCGGTCATTCTCAAATCTCGACAACCGTACACACTGATGGAACTTGACGTCTTCTAGTTCTACGGATTTGCTTTTTCCTCCTGCAAACAACGATCATAATAATAACTGGCTTACACCCATCCATGGTGCAATGAATTAAGGGCATCAAATTGCCATCAATTATCACCATTACTGAGGCACCATCCGGAGATCCTCTGAGGAAAGAGAAAACCCCCCTAAAAAAGCAGAGAATAAAAAAGCATTAAAATAAAGAACTCTAAATAAAAATTTTTGGTCATTAATGTTCTGGTTCTACCTGACCACTGACAATGATTCACATTTAATTATTTCATTACATGTTAACTTACTTATATTTTAAAGCATATTTGTATGAAGTCGTGTTTTTTTTACTTGAAATAAAAGTATTCGTAATCGTGACTTTGGGTGCAGTGATACGACAACAGTGTTGACTCCCAACTCACTTCCAGTGCTCTCAAAGAGGACCTTGTCGTTGAGGCCGAGTCTCAGTTCTGGCATTCCCGACAGGTACACGCGCATCTTCACTGCGCCCACAATCTCACTACGTAGCACATTGCCATTCGCACTCACCTGCACAGGTGCACATTACACAATGACAACGGAATTCGTAGAAAAGTATGAATGAAGACTGTTCATCAGACTGGATATGGTGCAAATGAGTAATATTTTTACTTATTTCACAGTTTTAACTAGTAGAAAGGTGTCATAATTTCCAGTGACACCATTAGTAAGGTCACAAGTTATGTTACATTTTAAGAATACAGAAGGATGTAGCAATAATACAATACATAGTGCCCCACCCAATTAGTTTTTCTAAGGAACTTTACAATGTTTTATAAAATCTAAAAATAATTGTTTTTTTTTTAATAATTGTTTAACAGATGTAAATACACGTGTATATAAAACATATAAATGCATAGATAAATAAAAAGAAACAAGTCAATGACATTGCTTTCCGGGTTTTCACCACACAGGAGAAACATGTTTACTTTATGTTGTAACACACCCAGTTGCAAGTAAACAGTAAAATACACATTTAATTAGCAAAAATGTTAAATTAAATAATTTCATGTTTTAATGGTCAGTTTTGATGTATACTTACAAGTAAATTGACTGATTCAATCACGTCTAAGAACACTTCATTCTTCCTATATTTCACCCCCTCTGACCTCCATGATACAGCATTTGTGACAGCCATAGGGGGCCTTGGGGCAACTTCAAGTTTGTGCCCCTCCTGAGTGATAAATCTGCACAATAAAGCAGCACCATTATTTAACTATATCGCAACAATCAATATTCTCATTCATAATATATTATTATGGAGTTCGAGGTTAAATTTACATTATGCTTTCTTCATAATTTTTTCCAGTAATACCTACCGAAACATAGAAAGTTCAATTGAAAACCTAAAACGTCACCCACAAAATGTTATCCACTTTCATAAGAACAGTTATTTCATGACAAGAACATTCTTAAATACAAATACGACTTTACATGAACCACAGTGCAGTACTCAGATGTCTCAGAAAGCACTACATATGCCAGATATCGACACATTTCTACAGAATCAGTTTTCAACTTGGTGTTATTTGCATTTCAGGAATGGTTGCATAAATTCATGTTTGTGACATCACCTCCACTTTAACAATACACCACAAAATCCTACAGCCTGTCTGCCACAACTAATTTACAAAAATTGCTTTCCAACAGCTGTCATGTGACCAGATGTTTTTACACTTACTCTTGTAAAATTTTACTATCAGTAGTTTGTGGGTAGCCAAAGTCCATGAGTTCATCAAGCAGCTCATAGATGATGACAAAGTTGTCTCTGATACTCTCCTCCTCCAACTCCTTGAAGTACTCAGAAAACACCTGTAACAACAAATTATAATAATAAACTACAACGTTTATATAACGCCATCTATTCCCATAGTAATCTATGGTGCTTTACATTGTACAGTTATTCATAGAATTAAAATTATATTTAATTTAAAATGTTATTTAAAATATATATTTATAATTAAAACAAAAAAGTTAAGGAAGAAAAGTAAAACATTAAATGTAAAATGATTTAAAATGTTCTGTATGGAACATATAAACATGATAATAAATTATAAAATAAAGGCGTGCATTAAATTATTGTCGAATAAACACTGAAAACTAATGTATTCCTGGTCTAATGTACTTGTCTTAAAGTACTTGTCCTTGGAATTGTACTTGGCAAGTTTGTTTCAAAATACCTTTATTTGACCTAATCTACTTATACTTGATAAGTTTATGTTTCAAGGTACGTGTAATTGGAAGTATACTTGATCCCAACCTTTGTTCATAGTTGCATGTCCTAACACATCTAAACCAGTGAACTTACTAGCTTTAAGAAGTGTAGTACAAAGCTACATCCTCAGTGGATGTCAAGGACTAATTAGCATACCTGTACAATCTTGTGGAGAAACTGGAAGACAAGTACAACATTGGCGTTCTTCTTTGTGACCGCCACCACTGTGTAGGTAGTCAAGGATCACTAAGTGACAAACTCCTGTGGATAACTGGAACAAGTACTTCTCTACCATGTAAAACCCAGCACATGTCTTGACATAATGGTATATAAGGAGCTATTTGAATGAACTTACCTTCACAATCAATCTACTCATCACAAATCATGTTTGTTGATGTTCAAATGTCTAGTTTCTGAATAATTTAAGTCAATATACCTAGTTGGCATTTATATAACACAGCTTAAAAAACAGCCTAATAATTGTTATTGAACTTTCCGTCTTTAATTAAAGCTACGCTGATGACCAAAAAGCATATGAGCTTATAGTATTTAGATTAGATGTCTGTTTCTAGAATTTTGCGTAACCTTTATTATTATTCATTTACATATACACAAATAAATGATTAGTACTGTGTAGTACAAAGGGACCGCATTATTAAGGTCACCCTCAGGACTGCATGAAAGTGACCTGAATAGCAAGGTGACCATATTAGCGAGACCAATCTGCTATACTTTACTGCTAGGGAAATAATTTGGGACTGTCTTAGGGAGACCTTAATTGCGAGGTGGCTGGATTAGTGACGTGACCATAAAGCAAGTTTTGACTGTAGTATTTATATTTCCAACAATGTACATAATAAAATATAATACATTTACAAATATTATACTGACATAAATTCCAAACTACTGTGAAATGTGACAAGGATACCAGACCTGGGACCGAGTACATTTTTATGAGTACGAGTACTTTGACGATGGACGAGTACGAGTACATTGCTAAAAGCTGAGTACGAGTACATTCTCACGAGTACGAGTACATTTTTGTAAATATAAATATTAAATAATAACGTATTGTAAAATTATTAAAATTAATCTAATTTATATAACTCAGCACAATACGGTCATCAATTAACTTTTCAAAAAGTATGGATACAGTACTGGATAGAGCAATAAGCATGTAGTTACTCTTACTAAACATGCTAGCACTTGTGTTTCTAACAATGGGCATAGGTACAGCAGATATCCTAGATTCAGGTAAAATAGCATGGAGAAAGAAATTAGTGAAACACACAGTGTGCACTGGGAGAATCAGTAATTTGATTTTTGGGTAAAAGACGTGATTAAATTAACAATATCAATACCAATGCAACCATAGACAAAAAGATCACAATTACCTTCAGATGCTTGACAAAGTTTGAAGTCGTTTTCATGTGGCCTTTTATCTCGATCTTACAGTATTTGCATTTCCCTAACACATTCCCTGTGGAGTTAGGTAGTATCACAAAATGGCTAAGTACAGCTACTAGTACTAGTTTTATACTTCAGCTCTTGCAACAAAGTTGAACAAACAATACTCCAATTAACTTAATCGACAATTTAGTGGATCTCTCTGCAATGTAGGCATGTGGTATTACTGTCATGATATATCTAGGGGCAATATTGAGTCACCGACCAACTAGGCACACGTAAACCAATCATAAAGTACGATTGACATTTGAGAAAAAAACTTAGCCAATCAAGTTGATATCTGTCTTTAATGATCACAAATGAGTGGGTAAAAGAGACTGACCAGTGGATACCCCCAGCCAATCATTTGAACTTTGCTGGTTGTCTCCAGGTTAAGCATGTAAAACAAAGCAACCAACAGGAGGATTTGTTACCTGGCATCCCACTGGCTACATGTCTTTGTTTAGCATTTCTCTTATCTCTGCTCCCTCAGTGTGTGTTCTCTCTGACCTAGACTATCATGCCACATGGCTTCACTGGTGTCACACTAAGTTGGCATGGGATTATATTAGTGTAGGGTGACATCTGACTTGAGCAATCTTACTTCTACAGAGGAAGACTGGCAGTTCTTGTTCTTAGCAGTTAGCACTGTCGGCCAGTGCCAAGTGGCATGGTCTCCAGACTACATTAAATGCATTCCCTGTCTAACAGGTGGGTTAACTGCTACTAGTAGTTGGCTCTTTATGGACATCCTGGTGGCTTGATTAAACTGTTTTATGGCCTGAACTGATAGCCTACAATTATTGTTTGCTTAACAGGGTGTTTCTGACTGGGGAAAGATGCTGCCTGTTGTCATGTTCGGGAAATCATAGTCATGGACTCATGGCTATCAGAGAATGAGGATGTACTATGTGTAGGGATGGCAAGGTGGCATTCTATGTGAAATAACAAAGTATTTAAAAAAATAGTTGAGCATTTAAATATTTCAGGAAAGTTTGATTTTATAACTGCAAATAAATTAATTGTTCCCAGTATATATTGAGAAAGTACTCAGATGTACTCGTAATGTACTCGTAAAATCTGAGTACAATGAGTACGAGTACGAGTACATGACCCATAAGTTTTATGAGTACGAGTACTTCAAAAATGTACTCGAGTACACGAGTACCGAGTACTTCCGCCCCAGGTCTGAAGGATACAGTACAAGTTGTTGCACTTGATGAAGATGAAGGTAACATTGCCATGCTGGATGATTGGTGTCGTACTTCCCTCCTCCTCCATCTCCATCATCAGGGTCATGAACTTGTCAATCACAGACATGTCAATGTCACCCCGGTAATTGCGACATATCAACACCTGTTCGTGAAACAGTCACCCAATCAGTCAGTCATTTATAACTACTTTTTAGACAAAATATAACAAATGAAACCAACTAAAAACATAACAAAAATATTATTAAACTTTTATTTATTAAATAAACGATTAGTTATATCAATATTATATAATAATGTTATTATCATCCCTAAATCAACAGCATTTAGGCTGGTCTGGAAAGTGTATCACCTCTGTCACTGCACAACAAAACTACCTACACTGGTGACATTTATTTAGCAAAATAAATAACTTTTTCAAAGTAAACAAGTAAAATACTAAGTCTGCAGTATCATGCAGCAGGGTTAGTTTTCTGCCAGAAAGGTTGGTTTTCTGCATAGGCACGGCAGAAAGGTATTTCTGCCATGCCCAGTGCAGAAATAGGGTAGCAAGTATTTCTGCTGGGCAGGAATGGCAACAACCAGAGATTGCATGCCATTGATAGGAAAGTGCAACTTTTTTGTAGAATATGTTGTCAATATCTTTTTGTACCTATCTATGTGCAATCTGCATAAAAGTATGAGTACATTCACAGGAATACAAGTACATTTGTATAATAATATATTTTGTCTCAGCCTTGCATTGGTTTGGTTGCATTTCCCTAATGAATCCCTGGTTGATATACAGTGGACACCAGTATATGTTAGATGTGCGCTTACTTTCTTATAATAGCGTGCAAAGTAACCGGACACAATCCTTAGGGGCAAAATTCCAACACTTCCATTCATTTGTGTGTATTTTGTTGTGTCCATGTGTACACAACTTGTCACCTGACAACACATGGGCTACAGCATTCCTTTGCTCCCAGTCCCTGTGTACCCCCGTTTTATTACCAGCCTAAAAGTTGTCTGGTAATTATCACCTGATCATCTTGTTGTCAGGGCTAGGGTTTTGAAGCACCTGGCTACTGTTGTATCTGGCTAGGTGCTAGAGTTTGCTATTGTTTCAGTGGCTGGTTGAGCTGATGAGACATATTTGCTAGCTGTGTGTGTCTTAATAACTTGTTGGGGCTGACACAACAAGATGACACAGTAATGGTGTAAGAAGGAAATAGGAATGTTAATAAGGATCGTAAAAATAAATAAGTATAAAAATATGACTATTTTGGGAGTTTCTGCCCTAAAGGCAGAAACTATAAAGGTATTACTGCCACATGGGCAGAAATGTCCCAACCCTGCACGATAGAAATCTATGCGTAGTTGTAGCTATATGATCAGTGTGGCCCTATAATGTGCTTAGATGAAATGTAAACATGATTGAACCAATTACAAAAAAAACTATGGGTCCTTCTTTTACGACAACTTTCCTTTAATGTAATAGGTGGTTTTAAAATTAGACATCCAAGGTATAACCTGTTGAAAAACAACTTTTTAACAACTTACCTTGCCCTTGACATCCAGGAAATAAACGGCTGAGGCCGACATGATGGCCGGTTTCACTCAAGTTTACAGTCAGTATTTGTTGTTGGAATAAGTTTATCAATCCAGATCTGAAGAACAAAAATAATTCATAGTGTTAAGGAACTAAACAAAGCCATTGGTATTAATGACCATTAAAATAATTAATAAATATAATTATAAAACCAGATTAAAGGGCCGCTGTGGTGGGGCTGTTTCAATAGTATCAATACACACAACAATTTTTCTTCTTATTTTTTAAACAAATTATTGCTTCCACGTTGTTTGGCAGCTACAATAGGTAATAAATCTGGTGGGCATGTTATAATTATGTGTAAGAACGATTACATTTGAGAAAACCAACACAATACCGCATTGCCACGGAATTTCGCTATGCACGAACTTGGGCAACTTAGAGGCCACCGAGTCCAGGGCAGTGGCAGTGTATCGTGTATGTCAATCATAATCATGCCTGAAACGATTAGTTGTAACTGCTGCGAGGCGGGTCTGGTATTACACTTGTGGCGCCTAATTCGGATTTCGTGTTGTTGCATTAAATACTGATGAACTCTAGGCCTAGCTGCAGGATTGGTCTTGCATCGTCGACCCTCAACATGACGATAGCGACGACCGACATTGGTACGCCGATGACGGTGCGTCCAGTGTCCGGCTACAGACTAGTACAGCGAGTAATGATAACGCAAGAGCAGAATTCTAACTTGAACCATGTAAAAGACACACTCTGTACAACTACTGTGCCAAAACAATTACGATACAGTCCAGAGAAGAATAGAATAACGTACCATAAATGCCAAAACATTGCCAACGCATCTAGAACATGGCGGCCCTTCCCACTTCCGACTCTTACTGTCACTAGTAATGTTTTACGCTAGTAAGTTCCCGTCACATTTCATATGGGTAGAGCTTCTTTCAGTAAAGAAAGGCCAACAACTTGTGTGGACAATACTTATAGAAGGAGACACGTGTAATTTTCGGGTCACTGCAAAACGCCTTAATTATTTATTTATTTTATTTATTTATTTATTTATTGTCTCAGCCCACAATGACGTTGCAAACTGCATTCTTGCATATCACTTTTAGCAGTATATTCTTGAAGACATGAAGAAGGCAGTTGATCAACCACATCATATTATTATGCAAGCGATCTCCAAAACTAGTCAAGGTTCTGGCTTTTGGAACTCCCTGAAGGCAGGTGCAACTGGGTTAAGATGTTCAAAGACGACGTATGATGATCATGATAATAACAATTATTACTGTTTTTATGATGCAAATCATGAGCGTACATATACAATTACACTTAAACATAATATTACTCATTTTATAAAACAAGACACAGGGAATAAACAATATTGCAGTTGTGAATAATGATGAATTTTAGAGACCAACCTTTCTTATAAAAAATATTATTATTACTGTTTTATGATGCAAATCATGAGCGTACAATTACACTTGAACATAATATTACTCATTATATAAAACAAGACAATGGCAATAAAAAATTTTGCAGAAAAGAACCTGTGACGTGCAAGCAGTCGGCTATGGTGTCGTACTATTGTCTTGTGTCTTCCTGGACGAGGGGAGTTGTTTAGTTCAATTAGTATTTCCGTGTCAATGTCGCTAAATCCATTCATAATCTTGTACACTTCAATCATACCCCCTGTTCCTCCTATCTTGTGGGGACATGAGGCCACACTTTTGAAGTCTTTGATAATATGGTAACATTGAGATATTAGTGATCATCTCTGTACACTTAAAAATTTATCTATCTTTCTGGAGATGTGGGCACAATGCCTGTTGACAATTTTAAATTATTGGTCATACCAAGGTAATGTATAAGTTTTTGATGTTTTTGATGTTTTTGTTAGTGAAAATACAGATTAATTGTCTTATAACATTTATATTTCCACCCGTCATTGACGCTCGCCATAAAACAAACATTCACGCTCACATTTAATGGGGGGGGGCAGAACCATATATCTGCCCCCCGATAAATTCCAGGGGGCAGCTGCCCCCTTGCCCCCCATGTTCCCGCGTCTATGTGCCTACACATGAGTAGTTAGTTTAGAGATGCATGAGTCTGTAAAGAGGGAACTCTAATCTTGCTGAAATCTAAGTATAAATTACATCTACTGGATATATTTTATCACTATAAGAAATTACTTCTTCTAGAAACATTAGCAGATTACTAACACAGCTTCTTTCATGTTCAGATTTGTAATCTAAAATGAAATACTCGATCATTTTGCGTACTTGTGTGCATGGTTGAACTAATTGGGCGATAATTTTATGGCTTGGAACGGTGTCATTTCTTGTAAATAGGTATGACGTTTGCATCGAGCTAACGGTACATCTCCACTTTGATGATGTTGAATGATGGAACTAACGCCCTGAGGTATATATCAAAGTTAGGCAAAACTAAAATTATAACGTCAAGACCGAGATGTGTCCGGAGTCGACACAAGTGCCGAAACGGCCGGCATTGTAAACAACATATACAATGGCCCAACTAGTTCTTCGGCACATCTATTCAGCACAACTGGGAATAATATCTTGTAGTACAACTGGGAATATCTTAATTATGCTAATGTTTATTATTAAACTTATATATTAAAATAAATAATTAAATAAATGGCACACACAATTACAATGTGTGTGTGTGTGTGTGTGCGTGTGTGTGTGTGTACGTATGTGCATATGTACGTATGTGTATATGTACGTATGTGCGTATGTACGTATGTACATATGTATTATAATGTTTTTATTGTTGTTCATTCACTCAATCCTCTAAGGCATAACAAGAGAGCGCCACCGCTGTCGATCGGCACCACATGCATTGATGGTACTCCGTATCCGCTGGCAGGCCTTCATATCCTTCTCCACGTACCGTTCTTCTCCACATCTCTCTTTTGAGCGACCTCGTCTCCGTCTTCCATCCGCTGTCCAACATAGGGCTATCTTTGGTAATGTGCCTTTGGGCATTCTGCAAATGTGTCCTAGCCATCTCCATCTCTTCATCTTTGTAGCCAGGGATGTTGAATCTGTCTGACGGAGCAACCCTTCATTGGTGATGGTGTTCGGCCAAAATACTCCTATAATCTTCTGGAGACACTTGTTCTGGCAGATCTCTGTGTGTTAGTCTTGCTGTCAGCTTCCAGCACTCAGACCCATAAAGAAGTACATTGAGGTCTGAGGACGTTACTATATTGTATAGTCTCAATTTAGTTTTCAGTGGTTGGGTTTGTTGATTTTAGCAGTGGCATCCTAATTTCTCGGAGTCTCCATCTTTGCTTCCCAAATATACATATCCCTCGACCTCTTATTGATGGTAGTAATGGGATTGTCTGTCTTGTGGTTGTTCCTCCTCAATTTGGTTTTCGATGTATCGTGCTTTAGCCCGATCTTTGGTGCTGCATGTATCCATCTTTCCTTGCATGTCCTTGTGTCTGCTGGACAGCAGTCCTATATCACCTGCATATAGTCCAGGCCTTCTAGAATTGAGGTAAGTGTCCATCTGATGCCCCTGTTTCCCTTCTGGGATCCCGTAGTGACGAAGTATCTTCCACGAGGATTCTCAGAGGAGGGAGTCGAAAGCCTTTTTGAAGTCAATGAATGCAATGTAGATGGTATTGTTCCATTCAGTGCTTTTTTCTAAGATTTGCCTTAATGTGAATATGTGATCTATGCAAGACTTCTCTTCTGAAACCGGCTTGTTCTTGTCGAAGAATTATATCAATAGCTGCTGATATTCTCTTCAGTATAATGCGACTGGAGATCTTGGATGTCTGTGATAGCAAAGTGATCCCACGCCAGTTATTGCAGTTTCCCAAATCGCCTTTATTTTGTAGTTTGATTATAGTGCCCGTCTTCCATTCGTTTGGTGTGTTTACTTCATCCCAGATCTTCTGGAAGATTTGTCAAAGGATACTCGGTGTTTCCTCTTCCTCTGCTTTTAACATTTCTGAACAAATACTGCCATTTCCTGGTACTTTTCCATTCTTCGCTTCTACAGTATTCTGTCTTGTTTCAATTTCCGTAGCTAGTCTGTTTTTATGGGATGGGGTCGCTAGCCGCATGCCCAACCCCCCTCTTTTACCCGGGCTTGGGACCGACAGGAAGTTCGCATAGAGGGTATCCAGGAGGAATTATTGTTGTTATTGTAACATTAAACAACTTTACAGGGAATACTATTTCTGTTTGATTTGTTAAACAGTTTAAATGATCACGCGGGAATCGTGAGTATTCAAACTGTTGATATGCACCTGTAATGTAACAAACATCAGAAATTGACTCATCACGTATACTACTCCGATTGTTTACTCGTTTTAGTTACTTGTATAACAGTACGTGACTGAATCTGGAAAGCTCTTTTGTAGACGTATACAATATAATGACCCGAATTATCGCTCACTCAAGTATTTTGATAGAAACCTTTACTTTAGAGCGTTACGTCATTACGCTTAATTTAAGCTTTATGAAATTATTCAGTATGAAAATGTAGTATTGTACAGACATAAAACATAAATACAGTGCACATTAAATTATTATATTGAGATGACACAACAAAGCGCGGCTATTTATTAGCACATGCCACATCCGCCTGGCATGCCAGGGTTCTGCCTCTGAGTTCGAAACCCGGACTGGGCAGGCATTTGGTATAAAAACCAGGCTCTCAACATTGGCGACTGTGTATCCTTCGTGACTCAGAGATCACGTTAATGTCGGTCCCGTCTCAATTTGGGACATAAAAGAACCACTGAGGACGACAAGCTCCCTGGCAGTGACCACCCTCAGGCTCAGGGCCAGCACATGATAAAGCTTGGTTTGGCGATGATGTTCTATAAAAGGCTGACTAGTTGAATGAGACCTCATAATACCATTACTTTTACATTGTAACAACAATAATACAGACTAGTCAGTTAATAGAACGTTGCTAAGCGCTGGAAACAATTAGAACTAGAAAGTGCCAGCACTTGTTTCCATTGTGGTCCTTATACGTGGACTGACCACAAACTTCGAATTGTGACGAATTCCAACTTGTGATTTGTCACATTTGCCTATGACACAAGCCTGAAATGTCATTTGAGACGGACATTTGAATGAAACAAATCACGCTGTTTGTATTTGTATTGAATCCAGAACCACCTCTGCGGTCAGTTCATTCCATCATTCCACATCGTTTCAGGTATAGGCATCCTACAATATGGGCTACCTTGGTACATTCCTACAATAACTGTTAATGACTGTTAAAAAATTGTGTTTGCTGGCACTATTGAGGCCCAAACTGCAATCCAATTTCCATCAACAGCATTGTTGTTGCCAATTTCTAGCATGGCAGTGCCGTAATTAAGTAACCCATGCCACGGCCCCAGTAGTGCAGACTGACACAAACCAGAGCACTATTTCATTATAGTATTTGAGATTCAGAAGTGCCAAAAACACAATATTTTATAACAGTATAAACATTGAACATTGAAACGATGTGGAATGATTTATTGAACATATCAGAGTAGCGGATTTTAGCAAAAATGTAGCTATAACAGTGAATTCAAGGTGGGCTCGGATCCTGCACAAGCGCCAACCCATCAATTACTTTACGCAAAGCGGATTTCTGCTTTGAATACTATAATTATAAGAAACCGATTTAGCTCCAGTCTAAAAAAATGTTGTCAATATAAAAGGATACAGTTGTCAGTTTCATAAGTTGAGAAATTTGGCATTCTATACTGATTGTGCAAGACACGAGAAACAGTGTAATATCTGTGGATATGGATTTACCAAATGCAATGGTTCACCCAACATCTCACCTCTAAAGTGCTTTATATTGACATAACTGAATGGGGTTTGCAACTGTTGTGTTGCTGTTCTAATCTATTTTGAAGTATAATTACTGGATATGATTACATCTATTGATTTGAAATAATAATCCCCAATAAAGAATGGCAGTGTTTCTATATTTGCCAATATATGCTCAAAATGGGCAGACAGAATTGCACTATTCTAGTATTTGCACAAATTTAACAAGATTTAACAAGATTGCCATCCAGAGAATTAACTCTAGATGGCAGGTGGACAAGGAAGCCCTTTGGCTTATCGAGAGTCCAACCCTTTTATCTACATATATCCAGCCCTTCTGAGGTATGTGTCGATTTTATTTTTAAACATTCTCACTACTAGCACTCACACAATCATCAGATAATCTGTTCCATTCATTCACAGTCCTTTGTGAAAATGAGAACTTTCTCACGTCTAATCTACACTGCTCCTTTACTAATGTAACTTCATGTCCTCTAGTCTTTCTATCTTTCTTAACTGAAAAAAACATTTCTATCAATATTTTCATAACCATTCAATATTTTAAACACTTCTATCTGATCTCCTCTCAGTCTCCTGGTCTCTAGTGTTGTTAAACCACATTCTTTTAGGCGTTTTTCATTCTTTCTAGCATATCTATGTCCTTCTTGCGGTATGGCCTCCACGCTTGTATACAATATTCTAAATGAGGCCTAACTATTGTTTTGTACAGCGGTATTATTAATTCTTTTTCTTTATATGCTATATTTTGCCTAATCAATCCAAGGATTTGATTTCCCTTTGAAGCTGCAATTCCACACTGCTCTGAAATCTTCATGTCAGCACTAATTGTCAGCCCTAAGTCTTTTTCTTTTACAGTAGTACTTAGTACAGTTCCCCCCATTGTATATTCTACATATTCGTTTCCATGTCCTGTGTGAAGGCATTTACATTTCCCACAATTGAACAACATTTGCCACTTTTCAGACCATTTGATCAACCTGTCAAGATCATCTTGTAAATGCTGTCTATCCCCATCACTTTTAATCTTTCTAAATACTTTTGTATCATCTGCAAATTTCAACACCTTGCTAGCTATATCATCGTCCAAATCGTTTACATATATTAAGAATAATATAGGTCCCAGTACTGATCCCTGTGGAACCCCACTCAAAACTGATTTCCAGTTTGAAGCCTCCCCATCAACAACTACCCGTTGTCTTCTGTCAATCAGCCATTTTTCTATCCAGTTAATTATACCATTTCCTATGCCATGGGCTTTTAGTTTAAGCAGTAATCTCTGATGTGGCACTTTGTCGAAAGCTTTTTGAAAATCTTAGTAGATGATATCTACTGGTGATCCATCATCTACCCACTTAGTGATATCTTCCAAAAAACATAACATATTTGTTAAGCATGACCTCGCTTTTAGAAACCCAAGTTGAGATGGGTTTATCAAGTTATGTTTAACAAGAAAATCCACCATGTGATCTTTAATTAGTCTTTCTAATAATTTACAAATCACCGATGTTAAACTAACTGGTCTATAATTATTTGATTTGTTTCTCGAACCTTTTTTAAATAACGATATAATGTTTGCTTCTTTCCATTCTAAAGGAACCACTCCCTCTTCTAATGACAAGTTGAAAACTGTTGCAAGCGGTATGCTAATTTGTTCTACAATTTCCAATAGTAGTTTGGGTGGAATACCATCCACTCCAGGTGATTTATTATCCTTCATAGCCCTAATTTTCTTAGCTACCATTTCTGGGTTTACAATTAACTGTCTTAAATAGTCTGATTCTGCCCCTTGAACTTAGCCTCTGGTACTGGCAGTGAACTAGTGTCTTCTCTGGTAAACACTGAACTAAAATACTCATTTAGGCCTTCTGCCATTAAGAATCCTTCTGATATTATATTTCCAGCACTATCTTCTAGAGGACCGACCTTATCTTGAACTTTCTGTTTGCTTCGAACATACGCATAAAAACTCTAGCTGTCATGTTTTATATTACTAGCTAATTGTTGTTCATAGCTTCTCTTTGAATTTCTAATTTCAGCTGTAGCTTGGTTTAGTGCTTCTTTATAAATGTTGTAGTCTTCGTCATTTCCAGTATGTCTATATGACTTCCACATCATTTGTTTATACTTAATTTTTCTAATGGCTTCTTTCGATAAGTATTTCTTTCTGGTCCGTTTCCCTTGTTTTTTGAAGGGAACAAATTTATCTACGATGCACTCTATTTCATTCTTTAAGATATTCCAGCATTCTGTTGCTGTCTTATTCTTCAGTGTATTATTTCAGTCTATCTTTGCTAAATATTTCCTCATTTCCTTATATCTTCCTTTGTGGAAATTTCTCCTGAACTGCTTTTTATTATTTCTTTCTGATTTTACTTTGATGGTAAAATGTATCTGGTTGTGATCACTACTTCCCAGAGGCTCACATAATTTAACATTGTCAACTAATTCATTCTGTGAGGACAAAACTAAGTCTAACACATTCTCTCCCCTGGTTGGTTCTAGCACATGTTGAGAAAGGAAACTATCTTGTACTAAAACTAAAAACTTGTGGTCCTCACTACCCATACTCTGTAGAGATTTCCATTTTATATGCCCATGGTTAAAATCCCCCATAATAACACAGTCCCGTTTGCTCACTTCCCTTATAGCGTTTTGTATTTTTTCATTCTCTTCTATGCTTATGTTTGGACTTCGATAAACTAATCCAACCGTTAACGTTGAGTTTCCTGTAAATATGTTACACCAAACAGCTTCTTCGCAATCTGCTTCTCTGTCTAATTTTATTTCATAAGCCTGGATAGATTCTTTAATATATAAAATAACTCCACCTCCCCTTCTTCCTATTCTATCTTTCCTAAACATTACATATCCTGTCAGTCCCAATTCGGCATCTGATATATCGGTTGCCCATGATTCGGTTATACCTATTATGTGAGGGTCAATATCTTCTACCATAATGTTTAGTTCATTTCTTTTGTTTACTATACTCCTTGCATTTAAACAAACACATTTATACCCAGCTTCAGAACAGTTTTCCAGACTGTTCTTTGCTGAATTATTTTTGCTGCCTTTATTTATGCCTCCAGTTTCAGGATTCTCTGCGAGTCCCCCCTGCAAATTTAGTTTAAATAGATGCAACCTGTCCCACTGTCAACAGATCGCAGCAGGTTCTCTGAGAATACTGCTGCCCCCTTTCCACTTAGATGGAGGCCATCTCTCATGTACATATCTTCTCTCCCAACAAAGTACCCCCATAAATCTGGGAATCCCACGCCCTCTTCCTCACACATCTGCTCAACTAGTGCGTTGATCGACATCCTCTTACAGTTTCTGTATCTTGCCCTCCTTCCTCCCATTACTGGCAAAATTCCTGCGAGAATAACCTGTTCCACTCTTGTCTTCTTTAGCTTCCTCACTAGATGTCTGTACTTCTGAACTATCCTAGTTGTTCCCTCCTTGTCTGCATTGTTTGTCCCAACATGTACTAGTATAGACCCTCCCTTGCCATGCCCCAATACCTTCTCTATCCTTTCGATCACATGCTCTATCCTAGCCCCCGGTAGACACAACAACGTCCTTCCCCTCACATATAGTCTTGTCTGTTTTTCTCAGAATTGAATCGCCCATAAACACTCTCTCTTTTCTCCTTGCCCCCTCAATCACTGCCTCAGAGTAGCTCCTCCTGTTTGCATATGTCTGGTTGTTGTCTTTTCCTCTTGTCGTTTTCTCTCCTGTCACATTCTCTTCCATTCCCTTCTTTCCTGTCGCGTTTTCTCCTTCTCTTCTAGCACATTTACTCTCACTTCCTTTCATCCCATCACATTTTCTTCTCTCCTCTCCCGTCCCTTTTCCCCGGCTACCTCCTTCACTACGGTCACTTTCTCCCCTGTCACCTTCACGCCTGTCATGTTTTCTGTTTTTTGCTGAACACTCTGTCTTCTTCCATCAGTCTTCTGTCTCACAGTCTTACCAACTGCCTCTGTGGTATCTACCTCTTCACCACCTGTATCGCTGTCGTGTCTCTCCTCATTCTCTACAGTCTGACTACCTGCTGATCTATCCCCACTGGCCCGTTTTCTTTTCCTCTGCCGAACACTTTTCCTCCGTCCCTCTGTTTTCTCAATGTCTTGTTCCTTCACACCGGTCACCTTCCTTCCTCTCAGTCTCCTTTCTTCAGTCTCCGTGTCACAACTCTGCTCCTTCTGTGTTGTAGAATTCTCAACTCTCTCCGCGCCATCCCTCTCTGCTCCATCTATTTCTATGTTGAGTCTCGCCTCCATCTCCTTCACTATATCCGTCAACTTACACACCTCCTTCATCAGACATTCCACCCTCAAACACCCCATACACCAAAATGTGAATCCGTCATCTTTGGTCTCTGCCCATGATTTTGGACAGCCATACAACACAAAATCCACCCAGCTCTGGCAGTCGTTGCAAACTAGGTGTCGTTTTGCCCTGAGTTGCCGCTTGCAAGGTGCCATATCAGAATTTATTTATGTTCAAAGTAGTTTTTATGTGGTCTTTGAAAAGACTTTTCTGTGTACAATTTACACCAGATTGTTTAGGTTATAGTTAGTTATATTTGTTAACACACATTGACACACCGTGCCTTACCTAGTTACGATGTCGATGACAATGTATTCAAGTTAGGCTTAGATACAAGGTAGTCTTTACAAAGACTGTTTCCTGTGTACTATTATACACTTTAAAAGATTGTTATTTCAGGTTTTAATTACTCATCTAACTACACCGATTATCTCAAATAACGCTAAAATAATGAAATGCCTTTAAACAGAAACACTAAGACTCGTTTTACAACTTGTCTGATAATTTCTTTAAAACAATGAAAAAATGCACAAATGAGCTAGCATGTCATTAAATGGATATTAGATAGGTTTAAGTTTTCATGAAATTACTCTGAAATGCAAGGAAAACATTGAATTGATGGAGGAGTTTTTATATGATTACATTTAATTAAATAAATTAAAAAAAATTATATTAAAATTGGTGCAGTTTTTATGTTTACAAACTAAAAAAAATCGTACTAAGTTGTACATACGCAATGTGTGTCATTCATGAAAGCAGTCCTGTTCCATACACAATATTGTTGAAAAACCTGACATTAAAATTAATTTTACCTTTAAAATTATATCATATTAAAATTCTTGCTAAGTTTCCTTTTAATGTAATTGACTTGTTACATTTTGTAGGTAAAATAATTGTATGTATGCTGAGTTAGGTTTACCTAGTTGACCAAATCAATATATATAATATTACCCAGGTATATATTTAAATACATTTTTGTTAATTTTAGCAGTTTGTATTGTATTATGTTCTTATTTTCTGTGTTGAGGATGTATAGTTTTATTACTTTTAGATGTATTTATTTCGTGCATTTTATGTAAATACATTGAACTTTCAAGGAAACTGCACTGTATAAACATTGTCTCTTATATAACTTAAACTTGATTACATTACCTTGCCTTTTTCTTAAGGGCGTTTTTCTGTTTATTTGCCAATTGCATAATGGGGTGAGCAGTTGTGAGTAAATAAGTATTGACTGGATGGTGATGTCCTGTGTTGACCTCAGAGCAATCCTGAGGGATATTGAATGAGATGAGATGTAACCTAACTCCTGGGGGTGGGTCTGATAGGGTGGGTCTGGTGTGGTGGGTGTTAATTGTCCTCTGTTCAGCCCAGTGCTCAGGTCGCAGTTAATCCAGAGGCAACTGGGTAATCACGTTTCTCATATCACTGAAGACTGGCTTCCTTTGAATTAACCTGTTTATTTAACAACACAAGAGTGCTCACTGGAATGACACGAGGTAAAACAGTACTTTTAGACAGGCTATTCTAATCTTACTGAATTGTTGTTTCTGCCAGCCGCATTGCCATCATGATTGTTTCAAATGTTTCTATTGCCATCTTTTCTTGCAGATGTCCTTCGGCATGTCAAATGGACACCCGGACGGTTTATTTTCATATCATTCACCCAGATCACCACTTGTCTGCAACAGCCCAAAGAAACGTAGATTAGACGAATGTCTCACTGGTCAAAAGGAAAATAAATGTAAGTCTGCACTGATTATCTTAGAGAGTTGACATTATTATTGATGATATGTATGTAATTTACTCAACTATTTGCTTTATAAACTCATTCATTGTAAACTTCCTACACTTTTGGTTTTGTGCATGTGATCGTATATTGTATAATGTGTCAGTTGGAGGCCTCTTTCGAATATATATATCAGATGTAACATTTGAATTTCTGTACTCTTATCTACGAGCAACTTCTGTAAGAAATCCTAGATCCAGCTTCGATCATCTTAGTTCATATTTACTCATTGTTCCTGGAGTCAATACTAACATTGGAACTAGGACGTTCTCTGTTGCTGCCCAAAGCCAACAACTCTGGTATTTCCTCCCTTTTAGTATTACATAAGTTAACAATATTACACAGTTCCGCCATAATTTAAAAACATATAAATTAATGCCTTGTGTATCCACTTTAGCTCCGTGTCGTATCCATCCATCTGTTGACAACTTGAATGTTGCCTATCAATTGAGATTGACCAACCCTTTTGTCTTGATACACCTCTGAGCTTGGTTTCTAAGGATTTAGGTGCAAAAGAAGTTACTTTATTATAATTATTATTAATCAAACTTATATTACTGTTAGCTACTGATTAAATAGGTAATAGTTAGCACCCACCCAGCCTTCCTTCAACAGGACTTTGTATAGAAATGCCAAGCAATAAAAATGCTTGACTTAATTGTAATTGTTTTCTGTCTGTATGTATTGATTTATTTTCACATGTATTTGATAATCTACTATTAGCATTTAAACACTCAAAAGACACAAACGATGTGTCAGTGCTGGCAACTCTAGTAGTAATGGGTTAATTATGTGTTTAAATGTAAATATACAAAACATGCATGCATGTATGCATGTGTGCACACATGTACAATTGTACATACACTCATGCATGCACACATGTACACACACTCATGCATTCACACACACACACACACACACACACACACACACACACACACGCCCACACACACACACACGCCCACACACGCCCACACACACACACACACGCCCACACACATGCATGTACGCATGTACACACTCTGTTGGCTGAATATTTCTACACACTCTACTGATGTTGCCTGATCTCATGAGTGTGCAAAGTCTCCCAAAAAGTAAAATGTTTTGTATTGGTTCAGTGCTGTACCTCTTTGGGAGCTTTGCACACTGCAACCACCCAGGCTAATAATTATTCCTTCATTCTTCAGCCGTGCAGTACGCAAGAGGTCGGGATACATTCCTGCGTGTGCCCGGATGTAACTACGTGTTCCACTCGGAGGATTACAAGACCGGTTCCCACCAGTCGACCCTCTACCTTCCAGTACACGACGACATCCTCATTAACCTCGCAAACATCGAGCAGATATCATTCTCTTCTGGGGTCTCGTTTCTCGCCGATGACAAAGGCATCTACTGCAGATCGGCTCAGGGTAATTTGTTGTTACACTTGACTTTGTACAGGAACATGAAAAGTGTATTTGTCATGAATTATTGACAAGATAATGTTTACAGATATACATGATTGACTTGATTGCACAAATGTTGAAAACTATTAAAAAAAAGGGAAACATTAATACATATACAAACATATGCTTATAGTTATGGCATTCTAAAGGATAAGTGCAGCAGTCTTTCAGTCTTTATGTCAACAGTCAAGGCAAAATGCCTCTCAGCTTTGTATATTTTGCATGATTGGCAGCCATCATAGGTCTTTATTTTCTTTATATGTAAACTATCAAAAAACGGATACATAAATTATTTTTATTATTACATACATACAATTCCATTAGAATTGATGATAGCCTGATACTGGTTTGTATTTGATCTATGATTACTTACTCTGTGTCAACATATTTTGATCAATGAATGTATGTTAACTCTTGCAATCATCCACAAGTTATGTGCTTAGCCTGTTTTTTTTTTATAAATTGGAACAAGTACGTGTTATTTACAGCTGCACTGATTTTTAAAACATTTGGTATTTTGTTTGTTCAGGTCATGCCATCAACCTATGGCGATTTGATAACAACACAAGGAAACTGTACATTTCACGTGCACTTTTCTTCACTGATCCAGAGGTAAAGGCAGTTTTATTTGGATGTGATGCACTTATCATGACTTATGTAATGAAGGTATCTTTTTATTATAAATTGTTATTACAATGACAAATTGTTTACTGTTTCCACCTGACAATTTTTAAAAGTGAAATGTACCTTGTGGGTGTACAATGTGCAATATATATAATAACAAACACAATATTTGCTTTACTCTTTATCTTTTGTGGGGTGGAAAAGTTTTCGACAATACGCCTCCTAACATGATTCTCTGCCATTGTTTTCCACTTTCTGTCTAAACTATTTCTCCATTGTTGTTTCAGACTTCCTCTTCTCCTTAGATCATCCTCCTCTGTTTTCCGTGCTTTCTTAACCAATTTCTCACCCATTGTCATTTCTCACTCCTTCACTAATAGAACAATTCGTGAAACATTATTCGATATAACAAAACTACCTGAATACAAATTTTCCAAAACAGAAATGATGGTTGGAAAATCAGCTTTGTTTTCCTTTGCTGTTGTTGGTTTAGTTATACAAAAATATTGTTTTGATTACTTGTTATTTTGATTATTCCTGCACCATATACTTATGACTGTGTTTATTGTTTTTCAGATCTACTTATTGGTTCAAAAACAACTGGATGAAATATGAAGCTAGTACAGTCAACCACTGTTTGCACTTTGTGTATTCTCCAGTAAAACACAGCTTCTTTTGCATTTACGACACAGCTGAAATTAACATTATATGAGCAGAAAGAAATCAACTGTGGTGCTAAGAAATGTACATATTATTTTAGAAGACTTTCTAACTATGTAACTCTCTTTTGTAGTACATTGTACCAATGTACCAATGTTCACTGTCTGTAAGCGTCATCGTAATCTAGTTATGATATCTATCAAATTAGTTTTTGAATTAACTAATGAAAACGTGTACTCAGCAGAACTATTGCATTTATCATTTTTGAGTTATTTTTAATGTGCCATGTGATTGATGTGTATATATGTGTAGCTGATATTATTATCAAAACTGCTGCGTTACTGTAATAATTGTTGTAATGTGCACACATTGTTACATCACCATTTAAGTGAGCTGTCAGTATATTATGCGAATTATTATCGGGGATGGATCCATGATTTTGCTTTTAATTTGCTGGGTTGGTGGTCGTTGCCACTACATCGCAGTAAGGTTTTCTTAGTATTATCCGTGTTTTAACAGGCAGAAAGTCACACGTCAAACCTTATTTGAGCTGGTCCAGAATTCCACATTGGTGTTCACAGATTGCTGTCTTGCTGAGGGGGGATATATATAGGTCAAATCAGGACCAAATGATTATTATTAATCGTGGCGGGAATGACCTAGCAATATAAGCATTTTATGTTGGATTTTGCTTATAGGGAGGTTGTTTGTTCCTGGTTTTTTATTAATATACTTTCTTAAAACCAGAATAAATATCTTTAATAAATATACTGAAGCTATACTGTCCGCCAAATTGCCTGAAACATTGTTTGAAATTTGGAATTTTTCGTCCGTGAAAGGTAAACAAAATGTTCACATGACAAAACTATTCTTTTGGTAGTGTAATGGACGCCGTTTGGTTTATCTTATCCACAAAGCAGTTTGATGTTCATTAGTGTTGTGATGTACCCACATTCAACACGACCAATTCAGTTAACTTCATGCTAATGATCACCACATCTGACTGATTACGGATAATGGAACAGACAACCTCCGTTTTAATAAACTCTAACTAAAGTGGCAGATGTAGTGCCGGAGTGAAACGTATGATTGTGCCTAAGATGTTAGTAGTTGACTGTCTGGGTGATGTCAGTACTTGTAAATTAATCAAGTCACAGTGCATCATGCGGACGTAACATTTTTAGGAGTTACAATGCCAAAAACAAATTCAGCAGCGCAAATATTCTCAGTTTGGCGAACTGGTGAGAGTAAGCATTGGTGACTTCATGCATTCTATCACAATGGCGCTGTCCGTGCAAATTAAATGATGTCTTCAATCAGGTTATTCTTGTAAACTGCTGGCACACTATTCTTGATTGTTGTTGCTAATGGTTAGTTTTTATTAATTCTTAGATGCATAGGCCCAAACAGATGCCTTTTGTTTCCTTCTAACGACAAGTATGTCGTGGCCTGTAAGGTGAAGTTCACGCCAGGCACAGCCTCCAGCATTGTTCGGATCAGCTAGCCCTCGCCACCGGGAGGGGTGAAAAGTGAATGTCAGTAGCCTGCTGATGACCCATGTCCACACAAGTCAACCCCACCGCCCCGTTGTGCAAGCTGGAAACTGTCTACGTGAGGAGACGGGCCAAAGGTGCTCCTGCCGCCTGGAGAGGGATAGGCTCCGCCAGGTTAGAACAAATAACCAACAAGGAAAAATGAAAGAACTTGCCCATGAGATGGAAAGATATACATGGCACCTCCTTGGACTCTGAGGCTAGGCGGAAGACCTTTAGAGAAGTACAAACAGATGAAGAACATACATTCTACTACAGTTGAGAACATGACAAACATGTAAAGGGCATATGATTCCTTGTCAACAAAAAAATTAAGAACTCGGTACTACGGTGCCGCCCAACATCAAGCTGGCTCATAACCATATGCCTTAGAGCAGCACCTTTCAACATCACTGCGCCATTAGGTGATCAAATGCACACTTCGAGTCACACAAACAAACACTAGTACGTATGCGTAACTAGAACAGTGTTTTAATAAGAGAACACAAAACTGCAACTCACAACAGGATGTATCCAAACATGCGAGGCCGTGACCCGGAAACTAGGGGTCACGACAATATTACCATTGAACAACAATCGTGGAATAGTAACTAATAGCCATTGGCGTGACTTCTTTCTTCTCATAATTATGTATGCTACTATGAGATAGCTATCATATAGACATACAATAATGATTATAGAGATAAAGGTTCATGAGATGAAGTCTTTCAGGTACTCAGGAGGCTTCCGAGTTCTTGTAGAGCGTCTCGGAGGTTCCTCGGGCGGACAGCTATGTTGATCTGGCTCGTATGACATTGTCGATTCGTTGTTGACTGTCGCCGTTTCTTGTCGATGAGACTCGGCTGTTGGTGGTTCTACGGGCTGAGCTGCTGTGACTGGAGGGTACGAGAGTTGAACTAGTACGTCTGGAGGTTTCTCTGGAGGAGCTGGGTCATCTGCGGGTGTTAGTTCGTCATACTGGTACGACACTGGAAGATCGTGGGTAGCTTCAGCTGCCACCTTGTAGCACTCTGTTCGCTTCACTCTGTATGACGTGGCACGCAACTGGTTACCGGCGAACTTGCTGATGTTGATCCATTCTCCTTCTGTGCTCACTACGAGATACCGACACCTGGAGCGTAGTTTACTCTTGTCTGAGTACAAGTACACGATGTCGCCAATGTCGATATGTTGGGGTCTGGGTACTGAACCGCGAGGAGACTTCGATATTTGACTGTGTTCGTGGTTAGCGTTGCGCGAGGCATGCTGTTGTTGAATGATGCTATAGTCGTTCAGCGGTAATTGTTCGTTGGTGAATTGGTCACGCTGGGTCCACAGCTCACGAGCTGACATTCCTCTGTTTCGTACTCGGGCGTTGAGGTTGGCAGTAGCGACAGACAGTAGCACCTGCGTGATGGCGCCGCCTGTTGGTTGTTGGTGTAAAATTTCACCCTCGAGTTCCCGAATGGCTTTTTCGGCCACAGGGTTTTTGTTGATGTTTTTGACCCGTCCTAGTTCGATGGTGAGTCGATACTTGTTCAACAGTGCGTCGTTGACGAGAGCTGCGAATCCAGGAGCTAGGTCTGTGCGTATTACGGCAGGAGGTCCATCAAGCAGTCGGAGGCCGATGCAGAGTTGAATGATGGAGTCCCGTAACGTGTCGCGTCGTTCGTCGTTGACGAAGCATGTTACCGCGTATGATGTTACACACTCGCGTAGCACCAAGATCAGTTGTCTTTCTCGTTTGATGATGTCGGCTGCATATGAGATACCCACTACTTCTGGGGGATCGTTGGTAGATTGCGCGATAGTTAGGTTTGGGGTGTTCCGTAACGACGTGTCGAGGTCGAGAGCGAATACATAGCGATGCATGACTTGCTTTAGCTGGTACGAAGACGGGTGATCCAGTTGGATGTGCAGGGCCGTTACTAGTCCGTCTAGGACTTTTCGCGGTACGATGATGCACTCTCGTGTAGGACTCAGTGGGTCGTTACGTTGTACGACCAGTAGACCGTCACGAGCGATTGATGCGACGTTAAGGTATCTTTTGACGTCTTTCGCGTTTGTCACCTTTTTGGATGGTCGTGTTCCTTGTGTAAGGTGTGAATGAGTCCTTCGCAAGTCTTGGCAGTCTGCTTGAATGCCGAGCCATGCTGAACGATTGGTGAACGGAAGTCGAGCTTTCCCAGATGTTATGTCGTCTGTTGTAACGCGTTGCATCACGACTGACTCTTCAGTCTGTCGTATATAGGAGCACACTTGGCACTGTTGTTCCCGGCATGTGGGTGCGTTGCGACTCGCGAAGTCTGATGGAACATTAGCTGAACCGGCGAGATGGCGAATAGTTGCCTGGTACCGACTGACGACTGATAGGAATGTCGATACGCGCGGGCTGACGGAGAATTCACCGCGACAAAGCTTCTCGTGGGCTTGTACGCAAGGCTTGCTGTCTGTGAGTATCGCTGTGTTGTGCGCTGACTGTACGATATACGGGCTGAAATGTCTGATAGCGGCTGCGATGGATAGTGCTTCTACTTCGCATGGCAACCAGGAGATCTGTCGTCCGCGGAGTTTTGCGCTGAAGAATCCGGCCAGCATCAATTTGCCATTGCGCATCTCGTATCCCACCGCTGCCACCACGCCATTAGGTGATCAAATGCACACTTCGAGACACACAAACAAACACTAGTACGTATGCGTAACTAGAACAGTGTTTTAATAAGAGAACACAAAACTGCAACTCACAACAGGAAGTATCCAAACATGCGAGGCCGTGACCCGGAAACTAGGGGTCACGACAATATTACCATTGAACAACAATCATGGAATAGTAACTAATAGCCGTTGGCGCTGAGGTACAAGTCTATGCCCCAACAACTGACTACGGTGATGAGTAAGTGGAAAAATCTACACCCAACTCCAGGACATCATTGACAGGGTAGACAAAAAGGACATTCTGATCATCCAGAGGGGACTGGAACGTGGTAAGTGAGTGCCGATGCGCAGGCAGACTGGAAAGATTCCTGCGGTCCTTTCTGTAATGCTACAACTAATGAGAGGGAGCTGCGCCTGCTGGAATTTGCCAGCTACAACAACATGTTACTTGCAAACAGACTTGGAAAGCATCCCAAAGATGGACATGGCATGCACCTAACGGAAGACATAACAATCAGATCAACTACACCCTGGTGCAGAACCTATTTCGATCTTGGATCAACAAACCCAAATCAAGGACATTCCCAGGAGCGGACATAGGAAATGATCACGACCACCAACTTTAATACAGTGATGACAAAAAACAGCAAATTACATTGTAGGAAAGTACAAGCCCTGGGTCACAGAAGAAATTCTGGAAATGTGTGACACTAGGAGAGAATTGAAGAAAGACAAGTATACGGAGGAAGGAGCCGCAAAATGAGATCAACAAGAAAATCTGGAAGGGATTGAAAAAGGCAAAAGAAGGCTAGATTGAAGAACAGTGCACAGATACTGAAAACTGCCTCACCAGCAACATCAGCAAGAGAGCTTACTAAGTTGTGAAAGAACTTGCAAAACAAAGGCAAGTGAAAATTAACAACATTCTGAACAAAGAAGGGAGAACCCTCGCATAAGAAAGATATGTAATCAATAGATGGACAGAATACTGTTCTGAATTGTACAACTTTAAGACCAATGGAGATCCAAATGTTACAATCCGCCAAGATTTATCAAAAGAAGACGACTTTCCCATTTTGTGTGAAGAAGTGGAGATAGCTGTAAGATCAATGAAGAACGGAAAGGCTGCTGGATTCGACAACATACCAGCAGAACTGATGATGAACGGAGGAGAAGCAGAGGCAGACATCCTCACCAACATCTGCAACAAAATCTGGCAGACTGGAGAGTGGCCAACAATATGGACCCAAGAAAGGTAACCTACAACAGTGTCAAAATTACCGAACCATCACCTCATTAGCCTTGCGAGCCAAGTGATGCTGAAAGTCAGATTGAAACCACAAGCAGAAGAGATCATCGCCGAAGAAGAGGGGGGTTATCGCAGTCGAAGATCCACCACGGAACACATATTCAGTTTTCGTGTTCTGGGTGAAAAGTATCTGCAACATCAACAGGAATTACTTCAAGTCTTCATATACTTCAAGAAGGCCTTTGACAGAGTGTGGCATGCCGCACTGTGGGCGACACTGAAGAATTACAACATTGGACGCAAGCTTACGCACACCATCGAACAGCTGTACACTAAAGCTAACTGTGCAGTACTGGTGCAAGGAGCAGTATGTAAATGGTTCCACACATCAGTCGGAGTCCATCAAGGATGCCTCCTGTCACCTATACTGTTCAACATATTCCTGGAATGAATGATGACGGACGCCTTGGACGACCACACTGGCACAGTCAACATTGGAGGACGCAACATCACCGACCTTCGGTTCGCTGATGACATCGACGGGTTGGCTGGAGGTGAAGAGAAACTTGCTAACCTGGTGAACCGACTGGACGAAATGTCAGCTAGATATGGGATGGAAATTAGCGCAGAACAAAAACAAGCTAATAACAAACGGCAGCAATGCAACAAGGTCCCGAATAACTGACAATGGACAAGAACTGGAGACAGTAAAACAGTTTAAATACCTCGGAGTCATCATCAGCGATTGTGGTTCCAGGACTTTAAATCCTTGCAAGGTCTGCACAAACATCAGCAGCATTGGCGAAACTGAAACCAGTTTGGAGAGACAAGAACATCTCACTGAAGCTATTACATGCACTGGTTCTTTCCATCTTCTACATGGATGCGAATCATGGACCCTCACAACAGAACTGCACAGAAAAATCACAGCAGTGGAAATGAAATGCTACAGAAGAATCCTCGACATCTCATACACTGATCACACCACCAATGAAGAAATCAGAAAAATCATCAATCAGCATGTTGTTCACTACGAATATCACTGACTTCTGACTACAGTGGAAAAGAGGAAGCTGAGATGGTATGGCCAATGGGCATGTAACACGATCAAGCGGGCTCATAAAGACACTACCTCAAGGAACTCACAAAATAATCCTTCAAGGAAGGTACAGTGCCGGGGAAAAGAAAACAGGGAAGACAGAGGAAGAAATGGTCAGACAACATTGAAATATGGACTGGGAAGACATGCGCTGAAACCCAGGCTATAGCACACCACTACAAAGACTGGAGTCGACTCGTGCAGCATTCATCGATGCAGCGCCCCTACAACCCAGGCGTGTTACGGGATCAATAAGCAGTAAGTATGTCGTGGATACGCGGTTATGCTGCAGATTGTCGAAAAATACTTGTTATGATACCCACCAGAGGAGCCACTGGTACTCAATTTTGCCGTGTCGCACTGTCTCTCGGATCGTGATATCGGAAGACGGGCGGGTGATGTTGGAGATTTCTCGCCGGAACAGCGGTTCAACACGTCTCAGCACGTCTTCCACACGTGGTGTCGCACTGCCTGTGATGATGACATCGGAAGTTGGAGATTTGAAGCGAAAATCCGAATATTTGCCTGTATTCCGGGAGATCAGGGAGACTTGGAAATTCCGGGAGAGTTGGCAGGTATAGAACACTATCCGCTGCACAAAGGTTTTACGTGCAGATGTTCAAGAGAGTGTGTTCTTCCGTACAGAAGACAATGATGGCAATTAAAGACTAGTCGCGAGACGACATCGGAGTTCCAACGGGTGTTCTTCTGCGAGATTATTATTGGAATTTGAAGGTAAAATAAACGAATATATACCTGGTGTTTGTGTGGATGTGCGCTTTATAAGGTGCGATAATGAAATGACTAACGATGATATATGTACACTGTATGTTTCACGGTTGAACACTTCATGCGATATATCATAAAAAGTTTCAACTCTGTTGAACACACACCCTGTCAGCGCTGAGTCAGCAGGTTATAAATAATAATATGTTGTCGTCCCTTAAAACCTATTTTTATTCGACCTCGTTTGTTTTGATGCGTTAACCGTTGTTTAGCTCGGATTCGCGAGGGTTGTTTTAGCGTAGTAGAAGTGTTTTACGGGATTTATTATGTCATCATGCACATTTTCTTCGTAATCATCTCAGTTGTAGGTATATGTACAGGTCCTACTCAGCATCGTCCTCCTGGTAATCACTGAACGCGATAGTGTAGTCAGTGGTTAGCACATCCGCCTATAGCATATGACAGCGCTGTGAGTTCAAAACCCGGACCAGGCATGCATGGCATAGGGGTGTCTAGGGGGCTTGGGGGCACGCGCCCCTTAGACCTTTCAAATTTTGCTCATACATGGCCGTGCCCCCAGACCCTTTTGAATGTGTCCCTGTGACTGAACTTACGGCGGCACAGTCATGACCCCCCCCCCCCCCCCCCCCCCCCCGTCTTCGGATGTAACCAGTCGAGCAGCGACAGCGGACAAGCGGGGGAGAGAAGCTCGTGCAGCGAATAATTTTCGGCACCAATTTAATTCGCCCGCCAGTGGAGGTTTTTGTGCCCCCCCCCAGACTACCCACTCTGGACACGCCCCTGTATGGCACGTTTGGTTTTAAAAAAAACTGGCTATCAACACTTAGGACTGTATCCGTCGTGACTCGGATATCACGTTAATGTCGGTCCCGTCTCAATTTGGGACATATAAGAACCATTCACTGAGGAAGACATGTATATGCACCCTGGCAGTGACAACCCCCGGCCAACATAGAAAGGTTGGTTTGGTGATACTATTCTGAAGAAGGCTGACTAGTTGAATGAGACTTCACAAGACACCAACATTCTAACCACAATATATACAAATTAGTAAGTCAGTATAAGGTTGCCGAGCGCTGGAAATAACTAGAACTGTTACTGTTACAAATGTAACTCAGTAAACCGCGCACTGCGTATATCCAGAATATCGACTCTCAGACACCAACCAAGATCGATGATAGAAGAGACGGACTAAACGAAGAACTGAGCAGGAACTGCGTCACCTACCAAATAAACTCGGCGCGAATGTGATAATCTGGTGAAGCACCTGCGCGTGAGCAAGACGGAAGTGAATACGATTATGAAGAATGTAAGTGACATGGGCGGAGGCGTCGATAATGTAGGCCTATGCCGTCAACATATTTATTATAGTCTTGAGAATATATCAATCGAAAAAACTATGAACAGAAACTCTCCCTTTAATTATATGGGAACTATATACCTAATACAAGAAAGTACTAAAAGAGCAGTGCTTTTCAACATTCAACGTTTTTCTATTTCACGGCACATTGTCGACTTTAGTCCACCCACGCAATATGTGGTTTTTCAATTTGCCCACTAATCTTGCGACATTGTAGCTGGCTTGTAGCACGCTGTCATATAGATGTTCACGAGGGAATTTTCAAGTTCTGCTCGTGCAACCGCTTGAAGTAACTGCTGAAGTCCTTCCTAATGTAAGATGGATGTTTAGTAGAAAGACGACGCCTCCTCTTCATCAACACCATCACTTCGTTTTGAAAGTTTCTCTCATACCTAACGGTTACTTTGTAACTAATTACAAAAATACGTCGACACACTTGGGCCTTTATCGCACCGTTTGCGAATCACTGGCCTATCTCTTTGTCGGTTGTCAGCGTTGTCTCCTGTCGCCATGCTTCAAGATGCCGGACCAATTGTTGTTGTCACGTCACATGGCCGTCTGTCGTCACATTGCCGCCTATCGTGACCTTGCCGCCTGTCGTCGTTAAAACACAAAGTGTTACATTTCAACGGCATCAGAACAACAGAGGCAGCTCGGTATACACATAATATCTGGAGTGACAATTGACAATTCAATCAAAATAAGTATTCCTGACTCACCACGGAGACTGTCGCGATCCACGAACGTGCACAGCTGTCACATGACACCTCGCCCCGACAGCACCGATGACGAAGACACAACGGGTGGACGCCAGCACGTTGTTGGTGTTGTGCATGTTTAGATCTAAAACAAACACACAAAGATAAGAAAACCAACCAGAGTCGAGTTGGGGTCGTTGTCTCTGTACAAAATAATCAGGATTACTGTTGCTGCGGCAGGTCTTTACGTGGCCCATTCCTGTGACGTCACGTCTTTCCACGATTCACGTTGAACAGTTTCCAACATGAAAATAGAAAACACAGGTAATTAAACTGAATAGTTTAATGATCTAGTCGCATCACGATACCCGAGCCCTTGCCTTCATAGTCTTCGACGTCATGAACACAGACCGGGCGCTCGTCGGGGAATGGATGATCTCACTCTCAACTGAATCACTTTATGCGATCCAAAAGGAAGCAAACACAACATTTTGAAAACGCCGGCCACCTGGCCCTATAAGGAGTTCATCTGAAAGACAAACATAAGTTACGAATTAACAAACTAAAACAATACAGTATTGCTGTCGCCACAGCAGCAATTACAGAAAATACCTTGCGCTCATTCTTCTTCCTATTTCCGCTGACGTCACGGCTCATGAAAACAACAGAAAAAAGAGTTAACAGAGCAATAATTAATAATCAGTATAGATTCCCTTCTGCATCCTCTTCTGTGTCCTCTTCAGCACCCTCTTCTGCGTCCGCTTCTACATCCTCGTATCTGTCCTCTTCTGAGTCCACTTCTATGTCCACTTCTGCGTCCTCTTTGGGGTCCTCTTCCGGGTCCTTTTCTGTGTCCTCTTCTACGTCCTCTTCTACGTTCCTCTTCTGCGTCCGCTTCTGTGTCCTCTTCTACTTCTTCTGCGTCCTCTTCGGGCTTCATTTTGCGCTCATCACAAATATCTCACGTATTTATAAACGGAAACATGAAGGCCTATATTTGCATCATGACAATTCTGATGGAGCAAGCGCCTGCCTTTTCCAGAACGGGGCTATTATATTCGGGGTAGTAATGAGAACACAAAGTATGCACTAAATCAAATGGCAACCGGAAGTCCTGCAATGTGGATACAGCGTCTGCGTTGTGACCGTGGCGTGACATAGACAGTCCTTCGCGACAGTGACGTCATATAATCGAAAACCACCCTATAATAATATTAAACAAAAAACATTGACAGTAAAAGTAAATTGACACCAGTTACTACTTTTGTGGGGGACCTTTGTGATGCTACTCACACAGTGAAACACAACAGCGAAAACTGTGCACTTAGCCTTAGGTTTGCTCGCTGTCGGAACTGTTCAGCGTTGCCGTGATATCCTAGCAACGGCAGTTGACTTGAAAGTTCATACGGCGTACATTTTCGCCGTTAAACACGCGTGAATTATCGCTCTAACTTACAACAGTTCGTCTGTTTCTGCCGACTCGTTCTCCTTTAGTAACCAAACACCAAGGCGCCCCATTTCATCCCCAAAACATGTCGCCTCATCCAGTTGCCTCGTCCTCGGTCGTTCACCATGGAGAATGAACATGCGCGAAACCAGAAGTCACGTCATTTCCGCCATAGCAGTCACGCCCGATGTAATTATCGGTACACGATGAACGCGTGAAAACCGCACTTAGGCCCGACTTTCTGCTCTAGACAGCACGTGACTATCGTTTTACCGTGGTTTACTTATTAAATGGAAAACCGTTTGTCGGGGGCCTACGCAACTGAAAAAGTTAATAAGTCTAAAAGCTAACCTTTTGCAACCACCAATGATATTAATCCAGTAGCTTATTAGAATAACCTCGTTGAACACACATCATTTAAGTTGCACGAACAGCTATAGATAGGGGAGACCGGGGCTAGTTGAAACAGAGTTTGTTGAAACATGGGTCGTTACACTGATATAAATGAACATAGCAAATAATGAGCTCCCTGCAGCCAACAAAGAACTAGTCTCACATCGCCCACGTCGATATCGCACGAGCAGAACGTGCACGGAGACAAGACAGATTGTTGCATTTGTCTTTGCTTTTTTAACATGGTATGCTAACAATTTGTTCTTATTCATAGCTACATCTAAACTAAGCTGAAAATCTTTTGACAATTTATTATAACAATTGTCTTCCAACATACATGCGTGCACACACCCAAGCATAGACGTACGTAGCATAATCACCATATCGTCAATGCTACAGTTTAATTATCAATTAAATCTGGATGTTTTGGCGAACACACGATTCATTTCAAAATGGTAGCTGTATGACATTTTCAGCGTAAACTTTTATAAATAAAACTTATATAAGTATTAGGAGATTATGATGTGAAAGTGATCCTCAGGCTCAGACAAAAGCAGATTGAAGTAGTTGGCTGTTCATGTATGGACAGTCGGAGGTGACACGGTCGTAGGCTATTAGAGAGTTGTTTCCAAGCGCCCCGATCTCGAAACGCATCCCTATCCAAATTGCGCCACGCGCTCAGTTTCATTGCTCAACAACCCAACCGAGCGGGTGGCGCGATCGGGATAGGGATGCTTTTCGAGGACGTAGCGCTTGCAGACACTCTATTTCCCACAGTCACCCGGTACTGGACAAGTATGACCTTTCATCTAATCGGACATATTCAAAACGCCAAACTTTCGGTACACCCACATAGAGACGAAATGATATAGACTCTACACCGGTATATATCGCGATATACACCGCACTGTACGTTAGGCAAAACACAATATACGTATCGTGATACGCGATCAGTGTTTGCGATCGCGATAGACAAAAAATAGTCACGTCACATAGCACGTTTTCCCATATCTATGTAACATTCGTTGCCCAGTTATGTTGTTTTCAATGTGCGCACGTATTGGACCACGTATGAGTGAAGGCATAACGTCTGCCCTAGCTTTGTCTATTACACGCGAGCACCAGCGTAGACATGCTCCTATGCGCCATTTCAGTTGAATACAAGCAGCAATTTTGCATCCGTTGTTGGAGCTATTGTGATTGAATTGTTCAGTATGGCTAACATTAATTAATTCAAAGAGAGAGAGAGAGAGAGAGAGAGAGAGAGAGAGAGAGAGAGAGAGAGAGAGAGAGAGGGGGGAGAGAGAGAGAGGAGAGAGAGAGAGAGAGATAGAGAAAGAAGAGAGTGGAGAGAGAGAGAGAGAGAAAGTGCGAAAGAGGGAGCGAGAAAGAGAGGAAGAGGGAGGTAGGGAGGAAGAGGGGTGAGTGAGAGCGAGTGAGAGAGAGAGAGAGAGAGAGAGAGGAGAGAGAGAGAAGAGAAAGGAGAAAGTGAGAGGAGAGAGAGAGAGCGCGAGAGAGAAAGGAGATAGAGGAGAACGAGGAGAGAGGGGGAGAAACAGAGATGGAGAGAGAGAGCGGAGAGAGAGAGAGAGAGAGAGAGAGAGAGAGAGAGAGAGAGAGAGAGAGAGAGAGAGAGAGAGAGAGAGAGAGACGAGAGAGCGAGAGAGGAGGGAGAGAGAGGAGAGATAGAGAGAGGAGAGAGAGGGCGCGAGAGAGCGAGATGAGAGAGAGGAGACAGAAGAGAGAGTGGGGGGAAGGGAGAGAGAGTTAGAGAGCGAGAGAGCGAGAGAGCGAGAGAGTAGCTGCAACTCAGTTTTGTTTGGAACTTCTGTGGGTAACAATGGCAGACTTCAGAATACTGCCGCGCGACTTATGACTCTTGAGGCTGGTAGCGTCAGTGCTTTATCAGTACTCCGGCAGATGCACTGGCTGCCTGTTCGGTATCGCATTACTTTAAGATAACTGAGTTTCGCATCTGATTCTGACTAGCATTAACATAACGACAATATTTTCTTGATGAGTGCTGTGTTTTTTTTCCATACTGAACTTAACGATACTGTTCAAAGTGATGAACACATTATAACGTGCAATTAATCACGACTGTTTTATTTGAATCAAATCCGTATTAAAACGGGATACCGCCGATTTCCCCAAAATACATTATCGTCCATCATGTAGCACGTGAACTACGCGAGAATACCCAACGTAGGACTACGGGAAGCTGGGGACCAATGACCTCAGCCTCCACAGGGAAACAGCGCCATTCTCAGTAACTTTCATAATAATGATCAATCGTTTCATCTAATGAGTTATATACAAGCAAATCAGACTATATTTACCTCACGGCCGTAGAACTAATAACGACAAATGATTCTCAGTAACTTTCTAATGAGTTATATATAAGCAGATCAGTCTATATTTACGTCACGGCCATAGAACTAATGAAGGACAACAATCGGCGCACAAGGTCACGACTGTATGTGTTTCAACCCTATACAATAGTATACAGGGACCTATTAAATATATCGTTTTTTGTTTTGCTTATACATCTATCATATCGAAAATGCACTGTTATATTATTTAGTTACAGTATTATGCTAAACATCACATGCACATTTCAATAAGTCTCAGTGACTACTGAACTTTTTTGTTGTAAACGTCACATCATTCCGAAGTTCACACACAAGCGTGATATATTAATTATTGGCTGTGTCGTATTGTGTACCATAAAGGTCAACATTAAACATGCAGTGACATTTCAGCCCCTCCTTAAGTGGTGGTATGCCACAGTTAGACCAGGTGTCTGTCAGGGGATCATACTTCTCAACGACAGATGATTCTTGCTCATCACCCCCTGCCGATATTACCACCCCAGCGACACACTGCGGTGGTAATATCGTTTAGTTATTAGTGGTGGCATTACCTCCCACTTCTTTGCAGCTATGTCAGAGAGCAAGCATAGGTCCGTTGCTCCTCCCTTCTTGCCGCCTGTCACCACCACGCCTCGGTCAGTGTTACACACATCGTCCAAATTGCAGACCGACTGTGGCAATTCCATCAGCGATTTCCAACAACTTGTGTCATCCTCTTAGTACTGGCAGAGGTTGCACTTATCGTCTCCGACCACTACAGGGGTCTGCCCGCCAACCACCAAGAGGCAAGACTTCATTCGGTAGTTGGTGCGTGGCACTGTGCGGCAGCTGCTCATCTCGTGTTGGTGCACGGTGGCTAACTGGAAAGTCGTTGCTTCGTGAAGATATTCAAAACACTTGGGGGTCAATAGGTCATATGTGTCCTTCATGTGCTGCAGGTAGTTTCTTGTACAATATGGGAGGCGGACATGTTCAAGAATTGCTTCCAAGGACGACTTCCTGTTGTTAAGGTCATGTCGTACCCAATCCAGCACGGCATCGGAGACAACATCCTCGCTTGTAACATTAACGTCATCATCCTTGATGCACTCGATCAGTTCTGTGCAGGACAACTCTTTGAACTCCTCCATCAATGCGACAGCCTTGAATTCGGACAGCACCACTCGTCTGGCATTTTGCTGCAGATTTTCGAGTCGATACGACGCAGCAAATTTGTAGAATCCAACAGAGTTAGCCGGCTCGATACGATTTAACATAAAGTTCTCACAGGCCGCCTTGAGGGTGTCCAGTTGCAAGACGTCGCATGCCTTCACCAAACTCTCCACGTTGTCGACGGTCAGCTCAATCTCTCCGTTGTAAATATACTCGACGATACTGTCTCAGTGTCTCCGGTTGCATGTTCAGCGGTACTGTGGCTGACGTCCTTTCTTCAAGACCACAACGGAACATCGCGTTGAATTAATCACTTGCGGCTGCCAGAACGTTTCGATGGCACCATATGTTGACGTCACCCGACAGCACCGTCACATCGGTGTATTGCTCGGTCTGACGCAGTTTGTGCATACGGGTCATGAAGCAATTCTTGTATGTCTTGTCAACAAACGTCTCCGTCTTCGCGGCAGAGGACGCTACAACAACATAACACAATGTATAACCACATTAAATATAGGCAATTTAACAGAGTAGGACCTGTCCACAATGACTTTATATACCGGTAGTTATGTTATTAGGTGGCACTTTAATGGCACTGGCTATTAAACTATGTGCCGTTGCTTAAGTTCAACACCTCATCTTGTTTATAAAATATCGGCCGCTTAACGTTTCGTGTCCGTACAGGAGGCTTTGCACAGGAGCAACGGTCACCAAAATTAATCAAATAACTGAAGTCAATTTCGCTTAAGCTGAGGCGTCGCAACGTATGAGCTTCACAGTTCACAATACAAATCTGCTGCGCGTCGCCACTGTAATATATTCAGTTATAGTAGCAAGGGAACAGGGTGAATAACATTTCAACATCAACGACACAGCAAACACTAGGGATGTTGTTTACACATGCACGCATGCACACACACGCACGCACGCAGTTCTAACAAAAAAATAATGGATTGATAACATCAGTCACCTACGTTGTTGTATGATGTATCGTTATAGCGACCTTCTTAATGCCGGAAAACTGAACGCCATGATACGTTTTAATCAGGGTTACCTAAGCGCCGTGAGGTGACAACACTTTCGTTTCATTCCCGGCGAAGTCACGCAGTCCCTGACGGCTACTTGCTAGTCCTCCGTGTACAAATACATGTAAACACCTGATGTGAATCTTAACGTAACCTTAACCATAACCTTAAAATTAATCCTAACCTTAAACCTAACTGATTAGTTGATCAGACAAACCATGAAAGGGCATTTGTACGTGAAGAGGTAGCAGGAAGCTCCTTCCCGCAGCCCGGCGTGAGTCGGTTCAGCGAGACTAACGAAGTTTCTGAATAGACATACCAAACGGGAACTTTGGTAAATTTAGTGAATCTTTTGAACACTAGATACACCTGTATTTTATTTCGTAAAACATGAATTGGCCATGGCTACGTCTACCGTACACGGAGTACAGCATATCTTACTGTTAACAGCTTACTTAAGTGCTAATCATCGACGTGGCTGTAACAAGTTGTAAATGTTAATTATGTGTATGCTTAACTTTAAGAAGGTAAACCGAAACGAAACCAAAAGTAATGACTCATGTTCTAAACACAAGTATTTTTGATTATTACGTTTCACAATAACCTTATTGATAAGCTCTCAACATTGGATGATATAACAACTTATCTGAATACTATTTAAGACTTACCTATGGTTACAGGTGTATCGTTGAACGATACCTTCTCAACTATGACTCAAGTGTGACGCTCATAACGGCAAAAACACGGAAGTGGGACATGGGATATGTAGTGCCGCCTAGCGTATGACATGCTTATAAGTTAACCAGCGCCTCCTGTTGATTGTACAGTTATTCATATAATAAATTGCAGAGGAGCTATCTATATATATAAATATAAACATATAAGATAGCGATACCTAGGAATATTGTAGGTGCTCGTCAGGCGTTCACTCGGTTTCTTAGACCATTGGTCCCTGGTCTACGAATTGGCGATGCATTGCAGAAAACATAACAATAGTTATTTACAGTTATTCACAAACTCACACGAACAACGACACACACACGCGCACCCACACACACACGCACCCACACCCACACGCACACGCGCACGCACGCACGCACACCAGTGATATAATAACATAACATTGGTCATCTACGTTGTTGTATGTCGCTTTGTTATAACGACCTCCGAAAAACTAACATCAGAAACTCGAACGTAGGTGACACAAATACGCATACGGAACGGCCCACTCGAGTGCTAATAACCGGTGAGTATACTCGCGTAGCATACGCCATTATTCTCGGTTATGCGACTTTGACAAGATAAAACGAAACGAAAGTAATATCGAATGACTAATGTTCTAAACAAAGATAGCAAAAATACTTAAGTGTACTTTGGTTCACGCAGAGCTACTGGTTACGGCGCAACAATAATGGGATGATATAACAACTCATTTGAATACTAATTAAGGCTTACCCATGGTCGTGGTTGTAGTGTTGTCACCGTTGTACGTGACGCTCGCAATAGCTAGAACACGGAAGTGTGAGACGGGTCATGTAGTGCCTCCTAGCGTGAATGACACGTTAAGTGCGTCTCCTCCGACCGAGGTGCTGAGGTTCACTCGAACCATAGTGTGTTCATTCGGATAATCCAAAAATAAATTAGGATTTTACTTTTCTGTTCATTACTTGTGTCATATATCAAAATAACCAATTAATGTTGCCAATGCGTAGCATAAACTTAAATATAAGTTGACTCTTATTTAACTGTTGGTTTGATTGTTAGCCTGAGAGCCAATCGTCGTCTCTACACGGATTCAGGGTAAACCGGATCAGTGTCGTACAGTGAAAGCGAGTGTTGTGTTCCAGGTAGTCTCGCTTAACCGACTCTCGCCCGGCTGCGTGACTTCGCCGGGAAACAGTCTGGCCAAGAACTTGCGTTATGAATGCACACCATCTATGCTAGTCTCGCTTAACCGACTCTCGCCCGGCTGCGTGACTTCGCCGGGAAACAGTCTGGCCAAGAACTTGCGTTATGAATGCACACCATCTATGCTAGTCTCGCTTAACCGACTCTCGCCCGGCTGCGTGACTTCGCCGGGAAACAGTCTGGCCAAGAACTTGCGTTATGAATGCACACCATCTATGCTAGTCTCGCTTAACCGACTCTCGCCCGGCTGCGTGACTTCGCCGGAAAACAGCCTGGCCAAGAACTTGCGTTATGAATGCACACCATCTATGCTAGTCTCGCTTAACCGACTCTCGCCCGGCTGCGTGACTTCGCCGGGAAACAGTCTGGCCAAGAACTTGCGTTATGAATGCACACCATCTATGCTAGTCTCGCTTAACCGACTCTCGCCCGGCTGCGTGACTTCGCCGGGAAACAGTCTGGCCAAGAACTTGCGTTATGAATGCACACCATCTATGCTAGTCTCGCTTAACCGACTCTCGCCCGGCTGCGTGACTTCGCCGGAAACAGTCTGGCCAAGAACTTGCGTTATGAATGCACACCATCTATGCTAGTCTCGCTTAACCGACTCTCGCCCGGCTGCGTGACTTCGCCGGGAAACAGTCTGGCCAAGAACTTGCGTTATGAATGCACACCATCTATGCTAGTCTCGCTTAGCCGACTCTCGCCCGGCTGCGTGACTTCGCCGGGAAACAGTCTGGCCAAGAACTTGCGTTATGAATGCACACCATCTATGCTAGTCTCGCTTAACCGACTCTCGCCCGGCTGCGTGACTTCGCCGGGAAACAGTCTGGCCAAGAACTTGCGTTATGAATGCACACCATCTATGCTAGTCTCGCTTAACCGACTCTCGCCCGGCTGCGTGACTTCGCCGGGAAACAGTCTGGCCAAGAACTTGCGTTATGAATGCACACCATCTATGCTAGTCTCGCTTAACCGACTCTCGCCCGGCTGCGTGACTTCGCCGGGAAACAGTCTGGCCAAGAACTTGCGTTATGAATGCACACCATCTATGCTAGTCTCGCTTAACCGACTCTCGCCCGGCTGCGTGACTTCGCCGGGAAACAGTCTGGCCAAGAACTTGCGTTATGAATGCACACCATCTATGCTAGTCTCGCTTAACCGACTCTCGCCCGGCTGCGTGACTTCGCCGGGAAACAGTCTGGCCAAGAACTTGCGTTATGAATGCACACCATCTATGCTAGTCTCGCTTAACCGACTCTCGCCCGGCTGCGTGACTTCGCCGGGAAACAGTCTGGCCAAGAACTTGCGTTATGAATGCACACCATCTATGCTAGTCTCGCTTAGCCGACTCTCGCCCGGCTGCGTGACTTCGCCGGGAAACAGTCTGGCCAAGAACTTGCGTTATGAATGCACACCATCTATGCTAGTCTCGCTTAGCCGACTCTCGCCCGGCTGCGTGACTTCGCCGGGAAACAGTCTGGCCAAGAACTTGCGTTATGAATGCACACCATCTATGCTAGTCTCGCTTAACCGACTCTCGCCCGGCTGCGTGACTTCGCCGGGAAACAGTCTGGCCAAGAACTTGCGTTATGAATGCACACCATCTATGCTAGTCTCGCTTAACCGACTCTCGCCCGGCTGCGTGACTTCGCCGGGAAACAGTCTGGCCAAGAACTTGCGTTATGAATGCACACCATCTATGCTAGTCTCGCTTAACCGACTCTCGCCCGGCTGCGTGACTTCGCCGGGAAACAGTCTGGCCAAGAACTTGCGTTATGAATGCACACCATCTATGCTAGTCTCGCTTAACCGACTCTCGCCCGGCTGCGTGACTTCGCCGGGAAACAGTCTGGCCAAGAACTTGCGTTATGAATGCACACCATCTATGCTAGTCTCGCTTAACCGACTCTCGCCCGGCTGCGTGACTTCGCCGGAAAACAGTCTGGCCAAGAACTTGCGTTATGAATGCACACCATCTATGCTAGTCTCGCTTAACCGACTCTCGCCCGGCTGCGTGACTTCGCCGGAAAACAGCCTGGCCAAGAACTTGCGTTATGAATGCACACCATCTATGCTAGTCTCGCTTAACCGACTCTCGCCCGGCTGCGTGACTTCGCCGGGAAACAGTCTGGCCAAGAACTTGCGTTATGAATGCACACCATCTATGCTAGTCTCGCTTAACCGACTCTCGCCCGGCTGCGTGACTTCGCCGGGAAACAATCTGGCCAAGAACTTGCGTTATGAATGCACACCATCTATGCTAGTCTCGCTTAGCCGACTCTCGCCCGGCTGCGTGACTTCGCCGGGAAACAGTCTGGCCAAGAACTTGCGTTATGAATGCACACCATCTATGCTAGTCTCGCTTAACCGACTCTCGCCCGGCTGCGTGACTTCGCCGGGAAACAGTCTGGCCAAGAACTTGCGTTATGAATGCACACCATCTATGCTAGTCTCGCTTAACAGACTCTCGCCCGACTGCGTGACTTCGCCGGGAAACAGTCTGGCCAAGAACTTGCGTTATGAATGCACACCATCTATGCTAGTCTCGCTTAACCGACTCTCGCCCGGCTGCGTGACTTCGCCGGGAAACAGTCTGGCCAAGAACTTGCGTTATGAATGCACACCATCTATGCTAGTCTCGCTTAGCCGACTCTCGCCCGGCTGCGTGACTTCGCCGGGAAACAGTCTGGCCAAGAACTTGCGTTATGAATGCATACCATCTATGCTAGTCTCGCTTAACCGACTCTCGCCCGGCTGCGTGACTTCGCCGGGAAACAGTCTGGCCAAGAACTTGCGTTATGAATGCACACCAACTATGCTAGTCTCGCTTAACCGACTCTCGCCTGGCTGCGTGACTTCGCCAGGATGATAGTCTGGCTCAGAATCGCGTTTCAGTTAGCCAGTTAGCCTATCCCCCAGAATGTTTGTATATTATGTATGTTTTCGATAACGAAATGAAATTACGAAATAATGCCCGAAATAGTATTATAGAAAATAAAAGAAATCTTAAACTAAATGAACACAAACAAAAGTTTCGAGTACTCTGTGGGATTCGAACCGAGGACCAACAAAAATAGCAGCTTCACACGCTACCAATTTAGCCACCAAGATCAGCACGTTTGTAATTTGGCGACTACATATATGAGTTAGTAGTGCGACCGTTGAGCAAGACACCGATTGCACTTTGCTTAGTTAAATTGTCCTATTTTGGTATTTATATCATGCTTATTCACACTTAGTCTTTTGTTTCTGCTCGAGCATAATCAAAGAAAGTCAATACGGAATCTTCGACATGCAGCTACGAGAGCTGCCACCTAGTGAATATGCATGTGATTAAAAGGAAATAAACTACGAAAAAAGTTTATTGTCGGTTTATTTTGTGTGTGACATGTTTCACTATAAATTTAATGTTGAATAGTTTTTATAATATAGAATTATCTGATAAAAGTGTATCCTTATTAAATGTGTTATATCATAGTTGGCCTGAGAGCCAATTATTGTCTCTACCCGAATCTGGGGTAAAGTCCTCTACCGGTAACATTGGCTGGAGCTTAATAATCCAGGCCGTAGTGTTGGGCCAAGCGAATGCTGCCACCTCACGGCACCTGGATAATCGAGGCTAATATGGTGAGCGATTTCATACGCAGAGCTTAAATTCAGAGTTTCGCAAAGCGATCAGCCAGGGGTACCGCTAGCTGGCACTGACGTAATTAGCAGCAGCGACCCCTGGCGTGCGAGGATGACCATTCCGTGATCACCCAGTGTGACTTCCATTGCCTCGTGGTCTTTATGACTATATCAACACTTTGCATGTACGAACTGCGTTAGTTCAGTGACTATATTTATGAATGGGTTCGGAAACGAACTCGAATTTGATTCCATAGTATACCTGTAACCCTTAGTACAATGCACATGATTATGAAAACTATAATTGGACCTGTTGTGCCTTATATTTGACCACCGGTCCAATATACGAGTTCAAGGGATCCTATTTTAGGTACTGGTTACTTTAATTGGACCGATTTTAATTTTCGATTTTTCCTAAATAACTCTGAAATGATTGCAGTTTCATATATGTAATTGCGCAGCACATCAAAGGTCATTAATACGTATCGACCGCTAACATAAATGTTTAGTTATCTCTATTACTTTCTTTATGCTTATACTTCATGCATTGTTTATACGTTTTTGTTTCTACTTTCTCCAAACCCCAAGCCGCATATATATTTTCCCCACATGTCAGTAAATGTCGACCCATACGACAGATGGATATAAATGGAAGAAGGAGGAGAAGAATAAATGACATACAATCTCCTCCCTGTTATGGGCAAGTGTTATCTGACTAATACTATACCTGTCAACTTTTTTTATTCTGGGAGAATTCATCAGCGGTTTAGCACAATTCCAGTGTCGCGCTGTCTCTCGGATCGTGATATATCGGAAGACGGGCGGGTGCTGTTGGAGACTTATTGCGGGAACAGCGGTTCAACACGTCTCAACACGTCTTCCATACGTGGTGTCGCGCTGCCTGGGATGATGACATCGGATGTTGGAGATTTGAAGCAAAAATCCAAATATTTGCCTGTATTCCAGGAGATCGGGAGATCAGGAAGACTTTTGAAAATTCTGGGAAAGTTGGCAGGTATAAAACACTATCCGCTGCACAAAGGTTATACGTGTAACGTGCAGATGTTCAAGAGGGTGTATCCGCCAACACGGAAGACAATGAAGGACAATGATGGCAATTATAGGTTAGTCGGGAGACGACATCGGAGTTCCAACGGGTGTTCTTCTGCGAGGTTATTATTGAAATTCGAAGGTAAGATAAACGAATATATACCTGGTGATTGTGTGGATATACGCATTATAGAGTGCGAGAATGAAATGACTAACGGTGATACATGTACACTCTATGTTTCACGGTTGAATACTTCAAGCGATCTATTATAAAAGTTTCAACTCTCTTGAACACACTCCCAGTCAGCGCTGAGTCAGTAGATTATAAATAATAATGTTCTTGTCTCTTAAAACCTATATTTATTCGACCTCGCGTATCAACCCGTTTGTTTTGATGCGTTCACCGTTGATTAGCCTAGGATTACCGAGGATTTTTTTTTTAGCGTAGTAGAAGTGTTTTATGGGATTTATTATATAATCATACACATTTTCTTCGCAATCATCTTAACTGTAGGTATATGTACAGGTCATACTCAGCGTCGTCTCCTGATAATCACTGAATGCGATAGTGTAGTCAGTGGTTAGTACATCCGCCCATAGCATATGACAACGCTGTAAGTTCAAAACCCGGACCGGGCATGCAGGGCATAGAGGTGTCTAGGGCGGGGGGCTGGGAGCACGCGCCCCCTAGACATTTGGAATTTGGCGTGCTCGCATACCTTTTTGTTTGGGCCTACGTGACCGTGCCCCCCCTAGACCCTTTTGAATGTGTCCCCGTGACTAAGCTTACGGCGGCGCACCCCCCCCCGTCTCCGGATGTAATCAGTCGAGCGGCGACAGCAGACAAGCGGAGAAAAGCTCGCGGTAGCGAACAATTTTGGCACCAACTTGGTTCAGCCGCCAGTGGAGGTTTTTGTGCCCCCCAGACTACTCTCTCTGAGCACGCCCCTGTATGGCATGTTTGGTTTAAAAAACGGGCTATCAACACTTGGGGACTGTGTATCCATCGTGACTCGGACATCACGTTAATGTCGGTCCCGTCTCAATTTGGAACATATAACAACCATGCACTGAGGAAGACATGTATATCCACCCTTTCAGTGACCACCCCAGTGCCAGCATAGAAAGGTCGGTTTGGCGATACTAGTCTGAAGAAGACTGAATAAAGCCTCACAATACCATTACATTCTAACCACAATATATACACACTAATCAGTCAATATAACATTGCCGAGCGCTGGAAACAACTAGAAGTGTCACTGTTGCAAGTGTAACTCTCAGTAAACCGCACACTGCGTATCTCCAGAATATCGACTCTCAGACACCAACCAAGATCGATGATAGAAGAGGCGGACTAAACGAAGAACTGAACAGGAACTGCGTCACCTACCAAATAAACTCGGCGCGAATGTGATAATCTGGCGAAGCACCTGCGCGTGAGCAAGACGGAAGTGAATATGATTATGAAGAATGTAAGTGACATGGGCGGAGGCGTCGACGAGGTGAGACTGGAGGTGTTCGTGTCGTGGATCAGGACGCAGTCTCATGGAGAGAGCCAGGTATTTGACGTACACTACTATTATTGAATAATACACTTGTTTAAGGTAAAAACCCGCAATGCACACAATTAGGTGATAATGGACATATTCATTGTAGTCTTGAAAATATATTAATCGAAACAAACTATGAACAGAAACTCTCCCTTTAATTATATGGGAAATATATACCTAATACAAGAAAGTACTAAAAGAGCTGTGCTTTTCAACATTCAACATTTTTTTATTTGACGGCATATTGTCGACTTTTGTCCACCCTCGCGATGTGTGGTTTTCATTTTGCCTATTAATCTTGCGACATTGTAGCAAGTCCTTGTCAATGTAAGATGGATGTTTAGTAGAAAGGTGACTCTTCCTCTTCCTCAGAACCATTGCTTCGTTTTGAAAGTTTTTCTCATTATACCTAATGGTTGCTTTGCAACTAATTACGAAAGTACGGTGACACACTTGGACCTTTATCGCACCGTTTGCGAATCACTGGCCTATCTCTTTGTCGGTTGTCAGTGTTGTCTCCTGTCGCCATGCTTCAAGACGCCGGACCTATTGTTGTTGTCACGTCACATGGCCGTCTGTCGTCACATTGCCGCCTATCGTGACCTTGCAGTCTGTCGTCGTTAAAACACAAAGTGTTACATTTGAACGGCATCAGAACAACGGAGGCAGCTCGGTATCCCATCAACTTTAGAAAACAAAATTAAACTAGAATTAAATTGTTGTCACGTGCCTTTTGTAATTCATACGTGTCCGAACACTGAATAAATGTATACACATACTATCTGGAGTGACAATTGGCAACTCAATCAAACTAAGTATTTCTGACTCACCACGGAGACTGTCGCGATCCACGAACGTGCGCAGTTGTCACGTGACACCTCGCCACGACAGCACCGATGACGAAGACACAACTGGTGGACGCCATCACGTTGTTGTATATTGAGACATAATATATGTACATCAACATGAATACATTTATGGTGTAATTTGTTAACAAATGAAAACAACTAAATATCATAATAGTCTATATTTACCTTTTATAAAAAAGAAAATTAGTTGATACGATGTTACTGTACTGGCCAGGGAGACTCTCACTAAGACCGCAAGGTCGCTATCGTGAGAGCCACCCTTAAATATTACAACGTTAGATTGATCAATAATTAATTAATAAAAGAGTTCAATTCAAAGCTAATATTCATATTCATCGTTCTTATGGCAAACTAAGAGAAAGAAACGAACGAAGAACAGAAGGAGGGTTTGCACGTACGGATATAAAATAAAATAGACATCATATGGCAATTGGTGCAACAATATAATATTGTATAACAAATTAATATATATGCAATATATATATATTGCAGTTATTCATATATTCACATATACCTTTGGGAGATTCGTACACATCGAGTGCACAGTAGGTACCGGGTTTTCTATGAGACAAATGCCAATACAACTGAAAGTGGTTACTAATACATTATGCTAGCAAACACAACATATCTTACATGTATAAGGTGAATAATGATATCATATATATATATATATATATATCTTATATGTAAGAAGAGAGGGAAACAAATCGGACAGGTTTTTATTTTTAAAAAAGAAGTACATTTTAAGTGTAACTTTATTTAACTCGAATGTACACATGTATAACAGTGTCTATTTCGGCAAGTTGAGCTGTAGTTTGAAATTAAATAGTTTGTTGTATATTCGCTGAAGCCTTTGAGAGAGTGGGTGTGGATTTTGTCCGTGATTAAGTTGGGAGTATCATTATATACACGAGCAACTGACGGACGTCATCGCGCTGTTGATGTTGTGCATGTTTTGATCTAAAACAAAGACACAACGATAAGAAAACCAATCAAACAGTCCAGTTGGAATCGTTGACTCTGTACAAAATAATCAGGATTACCTGTATTATTGTTGCTGTGGCAAGTCTTTTCGTTGCTCATTCCTGTGACATCACGTTTGTCCACGATACACTTTGAACAGTTTCCAACATGAAAATATGAAACACAGATAATTAAACTGAACAGTTTAATGATCCAATGAGACTAATCGCATCACGAAACCCGTGCCCTTGTCTTCATAGTCTGTGACGTCAAATCTTCGACGTCATGGACACAGACCGAGCGCTAGTCAGAGAATGGATGATCTCACCCTCAACTGAATCACTTTATGCGATCCAAAAGGAAGCAAACATAATATTTTGAAAACGTCAGTCACCTGGCCCTATGAGGAGGTCATCTGAAAGACAAACACAAGTTACGAATTAACAAACCAAAACAATATAGTCTGTAAGTGTAGATGTGGAGGCAGCAATTACATAAATACCCTTTGTCCAATGGATGGCAGTTGTCCATTGACGTTACGGGTGATGCTTCGCCTATTGAAAGAAAACAAAACAAAGATACAATTAACACAGCAATGGAGAAGAATAAACATAAGTTAAGACTAAACTAAAGAAATAAGAAAATCCGTAAGTACTGCTCTCGCCACAGCAGCAATTACATAAATACCTTTTTGCTCATTCGTCTTCCTATTTCCGCTGACGTCACGGCTCATGAAAAAAAAAAGAGTTAACAGAGCAATAATGAATAACCAGTATAGATTCCCTTCTGCGTCCTCTTCATCGACCTCAACTGGGTCCTCCTCTCTGTCCTCTTCGGCACCCTCTTCTGCGTCCGCTTCCACGTCCTCATATCTGTCCTCTTCTGAGTCCACTTCTATGTACACTTTTGCGTCTTCTTCGGAGTCCTCTTCTGTGTTCTCTTCCGGGTCCTTTTATGTGTCCTCTTCTTGGTCCTCTTCTACTTCCTCTTCTGTGTCCTCTTCTGGGTCATATAACCTGAAACATAAATATCAGTTAAGAATTAGCGACATATCTTTTGCCCGATACACCAGTTCTTGCTGTCCGCTGACGTCACGACTGACCCTCAGGTGCTGAAATACAAAGAGACGTCAGACGGCTTGTTATGTGTTAGCAAGGGTCTATTACGGTAAACGTACACAGACTAATTTTACGAACATGTAGGCAGGGTCCTACGTATTCGTACGTTCATCCAGATTGTATTATTTAGCGTTCAATTTAGACTGATACTGATTAGGACAGTCGCGAAATCCATTAATTGTAAATGTTGTCATATTGTTATCTAAACACATTATAAGCACGAAGCAAATAGATGCAATGTGGAACAGCAATTACCTTTGCATTTATATAATATAATTCTGGAACATGCACAAAACTAACAACTAATTAATTTGACTTTAATCGAGCTAGCTATCATATTAGGGGAGACTATTCTCAATATAGTACTGTAATTGCGGTCTTCAAGCTTTATTATGAATATTTGCGTTGGGATGGGTGTAAAATTATTAGAATGTTGTTCATTTGGAAGAAGGATATATGTGGAAATATTTATAAATGCTAGCCAACTAATGTGTTGTAAGTTGTATTCAGCACAAATAATCTACAAACTGCCAAAACACATATTTGGTGCTAAAATAATTGAGATTTATTTAAAGTGAGTTAAAAATATTTTAGCAAAAAAATAATAAATATGTTCTTGTAGATGTATAAAATAATGTATATTGAATATAATCCTGCAAGAATGATGATATATTCGTTCACTCACGTACCCATTTGGAATGTTTACTGCTGAGCTCGACTCCACTGGGCTTTTGGTTACATAAGTATGCCCATGCATACATTCAGAAATGCATACTTAGCTATAATTAAATATTTAAATATAATTTGGTAATTGGGCTGCACTTTGCTTAGTTCGTAAAGTGAAAGAGTCTCAGCAATCGTGCATAATGGCAATCCCATTTATTTAATAAAACATTTGAAAACGTGTGTACATTGTGTATTAAACATACCCCAGTTATATTACATTATCACTATGCACATGCATTATGTAATTACTAGAATTTAAATTATTTGAAAACAAGTGTGGTATGCATTAAATAAACATGAATTAATGTGGTGTATGTGGATTGCATACTCTGGTAGTGTATAAGTAACTATGCCTACAGTATCTTTCTTTCATTACTAGCATCAAACCAACTATATAAAGGTCTATACACATTTCAATTAGAGTGCATAGTGTACGTTATATATTTTGTGTGACTGTCACATAAATAAAATAATTTTACTGTTATTGTCATAGGAATTTTGCACATTCCTATGACAATAACAGTAAAATTAGTCTGTGTACGTATAGCCCCTTGCTAACTTATAACAAGCACTGACGTCACCATGCAAAAAAAGAACAAATTAAACGCGGGTGACACATGTGTGAAACGCTCCTTGTCCTAGCGACCAATCACGAGCGCGCTGGGTGTGGCTTAAAGTGCCTATTAGCTTTTCATAAGTGAATCGCAAAAATGCAGCCCGTGACGGCTATTTGCTAGCCCTCCATGTACAAATGCATGTAAACACGTGATGTGATTCTTAACGTAACCACAACCCTAACCTTCAAACCTAACCTTTTTGTTGATCAGACATACCATAAAATGGCATTTGTATGTAGAGAGGTGGCAGGAAGCTCACTCCTGCAGCCTGGCGAGAGTTGGTTTAGCGAGACTAAAGAAGTTTCTGAATAGACATTATACCAAACGAGATCTTTGGTAAATTTAGTGAATGTTTTAAAAATTAGATGCACCTCTATTTAATTTTGTAAAACATGAATTGGCCATGGCTACAGCATCTCTGACTGTTAACAGCTTACTTAAGTGCTAATCACCGGTGTGGCTGTAACAAGTTGTAAATGGTAATGGAGGGTATGCTTAACAACAACACTTTGGATTTTATACTGGAGCAGCAATATTACAGTCGCCATACCCCAGTATAAACCATATTCTCGGTTATGCGACTTTAACAAGGTAAACCGAAACGAAACCAAAAGTAATGACTCATGTTCTAAACACAAGTATTTTATAATGTATATGTATATAATTTAGTCACAGTGTTATGCTAAACATCACATGCACATTTCAATAAGTCTCAGTGACTACTGGATCTTTTCTGTTATAAACATCGCATCGTTGTGAAATTCACACACAAGCGTGATATGTCAATTATTGGCAGTGTCATACTGTGTACCATAAAGGTCAGCATTAAACATGGAGTGACATGAAAGCCCCTTCTTAAGTGGTGGTATGCCACAGTTAAACCAGGTGTCTGTCAGGGGATCGTACTTCTCAACGATTGATGATTCTTGCTCATCACCCCCTGCCACCAGTATACAGCCGCGCCAAACGACTGCTGGTGCATTGCCGTGTGTTTGCATCGGCTGACTAAGCCTTGTCCAACCGTCCGAGGTAGGGTTATATTTGAGACATGCGCGGTTGCCACCACCCACCACATAAATAAAATCATTCAGAGTGACTGCAGCACCGATGCTGCACACATATGTCATGTCTGACAGAGTGCTCCACTTGTTTAGTGCCGTGTCAAACACCTGCGTGCAACAAACGTACTTGTCCAAAGCATCTAGGCCACCAAAGACAAATATTTTGTTCTTGTAGGTCGTAACCATGGGGGCAAACACCGCTTGTGGCATGTCAGGCAAGGACGACCATTGTCGCGACTTCAGGTTCAGACACTCAGCAGATGCAAGCACTTCGTCGTCAACACCCTTCCCTCCCACCACATAGGCGCAGTCGCCCAGCGAGACACTGCGGTGGTAATATCGTTTAGTGATTAGTGGTGGCATCGCCTCCCACTTATTTGCAGCTATGTCAAAGAGCAAGCATTGGTCCATCGCATTTCCCTTGCCGCCGCCTGTCACCACCACGCCTCGGTCAGTGTAACATACGTCATCCAGAATACAAACCGACTGTGGCAATTCCGTCAGCGATTTCCAACAACTTGTGTCTTCCTCGTAGTACTGACATAGGTTGCACTTCTCGTATCCAGGGGTCTCCCCGCCAACCACCAAGAGGCAAGACTTCATTCGGTAGTTGGTGCGTGGCACTGTGCGGCAGCTGCTCATCTCGTGTTGGTGCACGGTGGCTAACTGGAAAGTCGTTGCTTCGTGAAGATATTCAAAACACTTGGGGGTCAACAGGTCATATGTGTCCTTCATGTGCTGCAGGTAGTTTCTTGTACAATATGGGAAGCGGACGTGTTCAAGGATCGTTTCCAAAGACGACTTCCTGTTGTCAAGGTCATGTCGTACCCAATCCAGCACGGCATCGGAGACAACATCCTCGCTTGCAACATTAACGTCATCATCCTTGATGCACTCGATCAGTTCTGTGCAGGACAACTCTTTGAACTCCTCCATAGATGCGACAGCCTTGAATTCGGAACGCATCACTCGCCTGGCTTTCTGCTGCAGATTTTCGAGTCGATACAACGCAGCAACTTTGTATAATCCAACACAGTTTGCCGGCTCCACCTGTTTTAACATAAAGTTCTCACAGGCCGCCTTGAGGGTGTCCAGCTGAAAGACGTCGCATGTCTTGACCATACTCTCCACGTTGTCGACGGTCAGCTCAATCTCTCCGGTGTAAATATACTCGACGATGTTGGTCAGTGTCTGCGGTTGCATGTTCATCCGTACTGTGGCTGATGTGCTTTCTTCAAGACCACAACGGAACATCGCGTTGAAGTAATCACTTGCGGCTGCCAGAACGTTTCGATGGCACCGGATGTTGACGTCACCCGAAAGCAACGTCACATCGGTATATTCCTCGATCTGACGCAGTTGGTGCATACGGGTCATGAAGCAATTCTTGTATGTCTTGTCAACAAACGTCTCCGTGTTCGTGGCAGAGGACGCTACAACAACATAACACAATGTATAACCACATTAAATGTAGGCAATTTAACAGAGTAGGACCTGTCCACAATGATGTTATATACCTGAAGTTATGTTATTAGGTGATGTTTTGATACAATTGGCATTGGCTATTAAACTGTGAGCCGTTGCTTAAGATCAACACCTCATCTTGTCTATAAAATATCGGCCGCTTAACGTTTCGTGACCGTACAGGGGCTTTGCAACGGTCACCAAAATTAATCGAATAACTGAAGTCAATTTCGCTTATGCGGAGGCGTCGCAACGTACGAGCTTCACAGTTCACAATACAAATCTGCTGCGCGTCGCCACTGTAATATATTCAGTTATAGTAGCAAGGGAACAGGGTGAATAACATTTCAACATCAACGACGCAGCAAACACCAGGGATGTTGTTTACACATGCACGCTTTACACATGCACGCATGCACGCGCGTACGCACGCATGCACACACACGCACGCACGCACGCACGCGTCGCGCGCACTATGCGTACGTAATTAGAAGACGGTCTTACAATAGTTCTAACAAAAATTAATGGATTGATAACATCAGTCACCTACGTTGTTGTATGATGTATCGTTAAAACGATCTTCTTAATGCCAGAAAACTGAACACCATGATACGTTTTAATCAGGATTACCTGTGCGCCGTGAGGTGGCAGCACTTCCGTTTCTTTCCCGGCGAAGTCACGCAGCCCGTGACGGCTACTTGCTAGCCCTCCGTGTACAAATACATGTAAACACGTGATGTGAATCTTAATGTAACCTTAACCATAACCTTCAAATTAACCCTAACCTTAAACCTAACTGATTTGTTGATCAGACAAACCATAAAAGGGCATTTGTACGTGAAGATGTAGCAGGAAGCTCCCCCCATGTTCAGCGAGACTAAAGAAGTTTCTGAATATACATTATACCAAACGGGATCTTTGGTAAATTTAGTGAATCTTTTGAACGCTAGATACACCTCTATTTTATTTGGTAAAACATGAATTGGCCATGGCTACGTCTACCGTACACGGAGTACAGCATATCTTACTGTTAACAGCTTACTTAAGTGCTAATCACCGATATGGCTGTAACAAGTTGTAAATGTTAATTATGTGTATGCTTAACTTTAAGAAGGTAAACCGAAACGAAACCAAAAGTAATGACTCATGTTCTAAACACAAGTATTTTTGATTATTACGTTTCACAATAACCTTATTGGTAAGCTCTCAACATTGGATGATATAACAACTTATCTGAATACCATTTAAGACTTACCCATGGTTATAGGTGTATCGTTGTACGATACCTTCTCAACTATGAATCAAAGGTGACGCTCATAACGGCAAAAATACGGAAGTGGGACATGGGATGTGTACTGCCGCCTACCGTATGACATGCTTATAAGTTAACCGGCGCCTCCTGTTGATTATATAGTTATTGATATAATCAATTGTAGAGAAGCTATCTATATATATACATATAAACATATATAGATAGCGATACATTGGAATATTGTAGGTGTTCGTCAGGCGTTCACTCGGTTCCTTGGACCATTGGTTCCTGATCTACGAATTGGCGATGCATTGCAGAAAACATAACAATAGTTATTTACAGTTATTCACAAACTCACACGAACAACGACACACACACCCACACGCGCACCCGCACGCACACGCGCACGCACGCACCCCAAATGACATAATAACATAACATTAGTCATCTACGTTGTTGTATGTCGCTTTGGTAAAACGACCTACGAAAAACTAACATCAGAAAATCGAACGTCGATGACACAAATAGGCATACGGAACGGCCCACTTGAGTGCTAATAACCGGTGTGTATACTGGCCTAGCATACGCCGTTATTCTCGGTTATGCGACTTTGACAAGATAAAACGAAACGAAAGTACTAATATCGAATGACTAATGTTCTAAACAAAGATAGCAAGAATACTTAAGTTTACTTTGGTTCACGCAGAGCTACTGGTTACAGCGCAACAATAATGGGATGATATAACAACTCATTTGGATTATAATTAAGACTTACCCATGGTCGTGGTTGTAGAGTTGTCACTGTTGTACGTGACGCTCTCAATGGCAAGAACACGGAAGTATGAGACGGTTCATGTAGTGCCCCCTAGCGTGAATTACACGTTAGTATGTGCACCAGCGCCATCTGTTGATTACATAGTTGTTTATATTATCCATTGCACAAGATATATCTAACGTTTGAGTATTGTAGGTGCGTCTCCTCCGACCGAGGTGTTGAGGTTCACTCGAACCATAGTGTTTTCATTCAGATATTCCAAAAATAAATTAGGATTTTACTTTTCTGTTTATTATTTGTGTCATATATCAATATAACCAATTAATGTTTTCAATGCGTAACATAACTTTAATTATAAGTTGACTCTTATTTAACTGTTGGTTTGATTGTTAGCCTGAGAGCCAATCGTCGTCTCTACCCGGATTCAGGGTAAACCGGATCAGTGTCGTACAGTGAAAGCCAGTGTTGTGTTCCAGGTAGTCTCGCTTAACCGACTCTCGCCCGGCTGCGTGACTTCGCCGGGAAACAGTCTGGCCAAGAACTTGCGTTATGAATGCACACCATCTATGCTAGTCTCGCTTAACCGACTCTCGCCTGGCTGCGTGACTTCGCCAGAACGCTATAGACTGGGTCAGAATGGCCCTTCTGAATGTTAACCGCTAGATGACAAAACTGGCATACACATGAATTAAAGCGTCATCAATATATATGACGTATTGTCAGGATTTGCCGTGTATTAATAATTATTAGTCTCGCTTAACCGACTCTCGCCTGGCTGCGTGACTTCGCCAGGATGGTAGTCTGGCTCAGAATCGCGTTTCAGTTAGCCAGTTAACACGTCTATCCCCCAGAATGTTTGTATACTATGAAATGAAATTACGAAATAATGCCCGAAATAGTATTATAGAAAATAAAAGAAATCTTAAACTAAATGAACACAAACAAAAGTTTCGAGTACTCTGTGGGATTCGAACCGAGGACCAACAAAAATTGCAGCTCGACACTCTACCAATTTAGCCACCAAGATCAACACGCTTTGACTGTACTTTGGCGACTACATATATGAGTTAGTAGTGCGACCGTTGAGCAAGACACCGATTGCACTTTGCTTAGTTAAATTGTCCTATTTTGGTATTTATATCATGCTTATTCACACTTAGTCTTTTGTTTCTGCTCGAGCATAATCAAAGAAAGTCAATACGGAATCTTCGACATGCAGCTACGAGAGCTGCCACCTAGTGAATATGAATGTGATTAAAAGGAACTAAACTACGAACAAAGTTTAATGTCGGTTTATTTTGTGTGTGACATGTTTCATAGGCAGAGCTTACATTCAGAGTTTCGCAAAACGATCAGCCACTGACGTAATTAGCAGCAGCGACCCCTGTCGTGCGAGGATGACCATTCCGTGATCACCCAGAGTGACTTCCATTGCCTCGTGGTCTTTATGACTATATCAACACTCTGCATGTACGAACTGCGTTAGTTCAGTGACTATTAATGAATGGGTTCGGAAACGAACACGAGTTTGATTCCATAGTAGACCTGTAACCCTTAATACAATGCACATGATTATGAAAACTATAATTGGACCTGTTGTGCCTTATATTTGACCACCGGTCCAATATACGCGTTCAAGGGGTCCTATTTTAGGTACTAGTTACTTTAATTGGACCGATTTTAATTTTCGATTTTTATAAATAACTCTGAAATGATTGCAGTTTCATATGTGTAATTGCGCAGCACATCAAAGGTCATTAATACGTATCGACCGCTAACATAAATGTTTATAGTTATCTCTATTACTTTCTTTATGCTTATACTTCATGCATTGTTTATACGTTTTTGTTTATACTGTCTCCAAACCCCAAGCTGCATATATATTTTTCTCCCACATGTCAGTAAGTATCGACCCATACGACACGACAAATGGACATCAATGGAAGAAGGAGGAGAAGAAGAAATGACATACAATCTCCTCCCTGTTATGGGCAAGTGTTATCTGACTAATACTATACCTGTCAACTTTTTTTAATTCTGGGGGAATTCATCAGCGGTTCAGTACGATTCCCGTGTCGCGCTGTCTATCGGATCGTGATATATCGGAAGACGGGCGGGTACTGTTGGAGATTTCTCGCCGGAACAGCGGTTCAACACGTCTCAGCACGTCTTCCATACGTGGTGTCGCGCTGCCTAGGATGATGACATCGGAAGTTGGAGATTTGAAGCAAAAATCCGAATATTTGCCTGTTTTCCAGGAGATCGGGAGATCAGGGAGACTTTTGGAAATTCTGGGAAAGTTGGCAGGTATAAAACACTATCCGCTGCACAAAGGTTACACGTGCAGATGTTCAAGAGGGAGTATCCGCCCACACGAAGACAATGAAGGACAATATTTAACAAGATTTATCAAGATTGCCATCCAGAGAATTAACTCTAGATGGCAGGTGGACAAGAAAGCCATTTGGCTTATCGAGAGTCCAACCCTTTTATCTACATATATCCAGCCCTTCTGAGGTATGTGTCGATTTTATTTTTAAACATATTCACACTACTAGCACCCACACAATCATCAGATAATCTGTTCCATTCGTTCACAGTCCTTCGTGAAAATGAAACATATTTCTATCAATATTTTCATAACCATTCAATATTTTAAACACTTCTATCTGATCTCCTCTCAATCTCCTAGTCTCTAGTGTTGTTAAACCACATTCTTTTAGGCGTTTTTCATAACTAAGATCCCTCAGTTTTGGTATCATTTTAGTCGCTCTCCTCTTTCTAGCATATCTATGTCCTTCTTGCGGTATGGCCTCCACCCTTGTATACAATATTCTAAATGAGGCCTAACTATTGTTTTGTACAGCGGTATTATTAGTTATTTTTCTTTATGTGCTATATTTCGCCTAATCAATCCAAGGATTTGATTTCCTTTTGAAGCTGCAATTCCACACTGCTCTGAAACCTTCATGTCAGCACTAATTGTCAGCCCTAAGTCTTTTTCTTTTACAGTAGTACTTAGTACAGTTCCCCCCATTGTATAATCTACATATTCGTTCCCATGTCCTGTGTGGTGTGAAGGCATTTACATTTCCCAAAATTGAACAACATTTGCCACTTTTCATATGATGGCAATTAAAGACTAGTCGCGAGACGACATCAGAGTTCCAACGGGTGTTCTTCTGCGAGGTTATTATTGAAATTCGAAGGTAAGATAAACGAATATATACCTGGTGATTGTGTGGATGTGCGCTTTATAGAGTGCGAGAATGAAATGACTAACGATGATATATGTACACTCTATGTTCACGGTTGAATAATTCATGCGATATATTATAAAAGTTTCAACTCTCTTGAACACACACCCAATCAGCGCTGAGTCAGTAGGTTATAAATAATAATATTGTCGTCTCTTAAAACTTATATTTATTCAACCTCACTTATCAACCCGTTTGTTTTGATGCGTTCACCTTTGATTAGCCTAGGATTCCCGAGGATTTTTTTAGCGTAGTAGAAGTGTTTTACGGAATTTATTATATTATCACACATATTTTCTTCGCAATCATCTTAATTGTAGGTATATGTATATGTCCTACTCAGCATCGTCCTCCTGATAATCACTGAACGCGATAGTGTAGTCAGTGGTTAGCACATCCGCCTACAGCATGTGACAGCGGTGTGGGTTCAAAACCCGGACCGGGCATGCAGGGCATAGAGGTGTCTAGGGGGGCCTGGGCCTTAGACATTTGGAATTTGGTTTGCTCGCATACCTTTTTGTATGGGCCTACATGACCGTGTCTCCTAGACCCTCTCGAATGTGTCCCCGTGACTGAACTTACGGCGGCGCAGCCATGACCCCCCCCCCCCCACCCCGTCTTCGGATGTAAGCAGTCGAGCGGCGACAGCGGACAAGCGGAGAAAAGCTCGCGACAGCGAAAGATTTTCGGCACCAATTTGGTTCGGCCGTCAGTGGAGGTTTTTGTGCACCCCCCAGACTACCAACTCTGGATACGCCCCTGTATGGCATGTTTGGTTTAAAACGGGCTATAAACACTGGGGACTATGTATCCGTCGTGATTCGGACATCACGTTAATGTCGGTCCCGTCCCAAGACGGAAGTGAATACGATTATGAAGAATGTAAGTGACATGGGCGGAGGCGTCGACGAGGTGAGACTGGAGGTGCTCGTGTCGTGAATCAGGACGCAGTTTCGTGGAGAGAGCCAGGTATTTGACGTACACTACTATTATTGAATAATACACTTGTTTAAGGTAAAAACCCACAATGCACACAATTGGCTGAAAATGTAAGCATATACCGCCAACATATTCATTGTAGTCTTGAGAATATATTAATCGAAAACACTATGAACAGAAACTCTCCCTTTAATTATATGGGGAAAATATACTTAATACAAGAAAGTACTAAAAGAGCTGTGCTTTTCAACATTCAAGGTTTTTTTTTTGGCGGCATATTGTCGACTTTAGTCCATCCTCGCGATGTGTGGTTTTTCAATTTGCCTATTAATCTTGCGACATTGTAGCTGGCTTGTATCACGCTGTCATATAGATGTTCACGAGTGAACTTTCAACTTCTGCTCGTGCAACCGCTTGAAGTAACTGCTGAAGTCCTTCCTAATGTAAGATGGATATTTAGTAGAAAGACGACGCCTCCTCTTCCTCAAAACCATCGCTTCATTTTGAAAGTTTCTTTCATTATACCTAACGGTTGCTTTGCAATTAAATACGAAAGTACGGTGACACACGTGGAACGTTATCACACCGGTTGCGAATCACTGGCCTATCTCTTTGTCGGTTGTCAGCGTTGTCTCCTGTCGCCATGCTTCAAGACGCCGGACCAATTGTTGTTGTCACGTCACATGGCCGTCTGTCGTCACTTTGCCGCCTATCGTAACCTTGCCGCCTGTCGTCGTTAAAACACAAAATGTTACATTTGAACGGCACCAGAACAACCAGGCAGCTCGGTATCACATCAACTCTAGAAAACAAGATTACATTAGAATTAAATTGTTGTCACGTACCTTTTGTAATTCATACGTATCCGAATACTGAACACATGTATACACATAATCTATGGAGTGACAATTGGCAACTCAATCAAACTAAGTATTCCTAACTCACCACGGAGACTGTCGCGATCCACGAACGTGCGTAGTTGTCACGTGACACCTCGCCACGACAGCACCGATAACGAAGACACAACTGGTGGACGCCATCACGTTGTTGTTGTTGTGTATGTTTAGATCTAAACACATAATGAGCCCTTGCCTTTATAATCTGTGACGTCAAATCTTCGACGTCGTAGACATAGACCGGGAGTTCGTCCGGGAATGGATGATCTCACTCTCAACTGAATCACGTTATGCGATCCAAAAGGAAGCAAACACAACATTTTGAAAACATCAGTCACCTGGCCCTATAAGGAGATCATCTGAAAGACAAACATAAGTTACGAATTAACAAACTAAAACAACAGAATCTGTAAGTAAAGATACGGAGGCAGCAATTACATCAATACCCTTTGTTCAATCGATGGCAGATGTCCACTGACGTTACGGGTGATGCTTCGCCTATGAAAACAAAACAAAACAAAGATACAATTAACATAGCAATGGAGAAGAATAAACATAAGTTAAGACTAAACTAAATAAATAAGAAAATCCGTAAGTACTGCTGTCGCCAGAGCAGCGATTACAGAAATACCTTTTTGCCCATTCGTCTTCCCATTTCCGCTGACGTCACGGCTCATGAACACAACAGAAAAAAGAGTTAACAGAGCAATAATGAATAACCAGTATAGATTCCCTTCTGCGTCCTCTTCTTGGTCCACTTCTGTGTCCTCTTCTTGGTCCTCTTCTGTGCCCTCTTCTTGGTCCTCTTCTGTGTCCTCTTCTTGGTCCTCTTCTGCATCCTCTTCGGCACCCTCATCTGCGTCCGCTTCTACGTCCTCTTATCTGTCCTCTTCTGAGTCCACTTCTGCGTCCTCTTCCGGGTCCCTTTCTGTGTCCTCTTCTACGTTCCTCTTCTGCTTCCGCTTCTGTGTCCTCTTCTTGGTCCTCTTCTACTTCCTCTTCTGCGTCCTATTCTGGGTCATATAACCTGAAACATAAACATCAGTTAAGAATTAGCGACATACGTTTAGCCCGATACTCCAGTTCTTGCTGTCCGCTGACGTCACCACACTCTGGACTGCATACGTTTGCGCAGTCTGTTGTCATGTGGGCTGAAAGACAAACGTAAGATACGAATTTGCCAAAGAGAAGAATCGACACCATGACCCACGAAGATACCTGTCTCTCTGTTCAATTACAGAAATACTTTTCTCATTCATTAAATACATTACATATACAGGCAGTATTAGGGAGCATAACAGACCCCCTTAAATGGTCAGTGTTGCTTCTAAGCCCTAACCCCTTACTATGGTGTGTCTGCTGCAGGGCCGTCGTTGGCATTAAAACGGCACAATCATCACAATAATTATATCATTCGTAACACGTCTACTGTCTTTTTAACTGCGTAACATGTTGTCGTTGATGTTATGTCACCGGCTTCATTTTGCGCTCATCACAAATATATCATACTCACGTATTTATAAACGGAAACATGTATATTTGCATCATGACAATTCTGATGGAGCAAGCGCCTGCATTTTCCAGAACGGGGCTATTATATTCCGGGTGGTAATGAGAACATAAAGTATGCACTAAAATCAAATGGCAACGGGGAGTCCTGCAATGGGAATACAGCGTCTGCGCTGTGACCGTGGCGTGACATAGACAGTCCATCGCGATAATGACGTCATATAATCGAAAAACCACCCTATAATAATATTAAACAAAAAACATTGAGAGTAAAAGTAAATTGACACCAGTTACTACTTTTGTGGGGGACCTCTGTGATGCTACTCACACAGTGAAACACAACAGTGAAAACTGTGCAATTAGCTTTGCTCGCTGTCGGAACTGTTCAGCGTTGCCGTGATATCCTAGCAACGGCAGTTGACTTGAAAGTTCATACATTTTCGCCGTTGAACACGCGTGAATTATCGCTCCCACTTACAACAGTTCGTCTGTTTCTGCCGGCTCGTTCTCCTTTAGTGACCGAACAACAAGGCGCTCCATTTCTTCCTCAAAACATGCGTCTCATCCAGTTGCCTCGTCCTCGGTCGTTCACCATGGAGAATGGACATGCGCGAAACCAGAAGTCACGTCATTTCCGCTCTAGCAGTCACACCCGACGTAATTTATCGTTACACGATGAACGAGTGAAAACCGCACTTAGGCCCGACGTAATTTCTGGTCTAGGCGGCACGTGACTCGTTCTACCGTGGTTTACTTATTAAATGGAAAACTGTTTGTCGGGGGGTCTACGCATCTGAAAAGTTAATATGCCTAAATGATAACCATTTGCAACTACCAATGATATTATGCCAGTAGCTTACTAGAATAACCTCGTTGAACACACACCGTTTAAATTGCACGGACAGCTATAGATAGGGGAGACCGGGGCTAGTTGAAACGCGGGGTTAGTTGAAACATGGGTCGCTACACAGATATAAATGAACATGGCAAATAATGAGCTCGCTCTAGCCAACAACTAGTCACACATCGCCCACGTCGATATCGCACGAGCAGAACGCGCACGGAGAAAACAAGAAAAATTGTTGCATTTGTCTTTGCTTTTTTAATATGGTACGTTAACAATTTGTTCTCATTCCCAGCTGCATCTACAATAAGCTGAAACTCGTTTGATAGTTTATTATAACAATTGTCTTCCAACTTACATGCGTGCACACACGCAAACAGAGGCACACGTTGCATAATCACCATATCGTCACTGCTACAGGTTAATTATCAATTAAAAGTGGATATTTTGGCAAAGTGGTACACACGATTCATTAGAGGAGAGGGAGAGGGAGAGGGAGAGGGAGAGGGAGAGGGAGAGGGAGAGGGAGAGGGAGAGGGAGAGGGAGAGGGAGAGGGAGAGGGAGAGGGAGAGTTATAAAAAAAAACATGGCAACAATATTTTCTTCATGAGTGCTATTTGGGTTTTTTCATACTAAATTTAATCATATTGGTCAAAGCATTAAACACATTACAAAGTATATTTAATCACGACTGTTTTATTTGAATCAAATCCGTATTAAAACGGGATACCGCAGAATTTCCCAAAATACATGATCGACCATTATCGTCCACGTGAACTACGCGAGAATACCCAACGTAGGACTACGGGAAAGTGGGGACCAATGACCACATGGAAACTCTCAGTAACTTTCTTAATAATGATCAGTCGTTTCATCTAATGGGGCCGGTTTCATGAAGCGTACTTACAGTTACGCAATTACTTAGCGTCACGTGTTTGCGTAAAATCCTATGTTCGCTTATATTAAAAAAACACGTCATTTACTAAGACAATCATCTTAGTGTTAAGAACGTTCTCAGCCATTTCATGAAACCGGTCTCTTGTAGCATTCCTCTGGCAGTGCTTACTGGCTGGCATCGAAACGAACGCCTCACAAATACGTTAGACACTATAGGTTAGATTGTATTTTAATTGCAACTTATGTAAAATTATCTTAATTTTGATATCAAATTAGACTTTTAGTGAACGTAAGGCATAACTAAACATCCAATACACATTTGTGTTCTTCTCTGTACCTATATTCAATGTTTATAATGGTCAGCTCATACGTAAATAAGGATTCCATGTTGCATGAATGTTTATTACTCACACAACTTCGTCTAATAAAAAAAACGCGTAAATTCGCTTACGTGTTGAAATCGGTAAGCCAAGCTGGTATTCAGACTACGACATTCGTGAAGATACAGTAGTGGTACCGCACGATGGCGTGGGCAACAGTCTAGCCATGTTAGCTGAACCGTCGAATTGTCTTAAGTTTCATGGGAATTTGTATGTTACGTTAGTTTAGCAATTAAAAAAAAATTGGTAAGCAATTTGCTGTGACAATTACTGCAGAGATAGGACAATAAAGTTAACGTATTAGTTACTTTCAGTTGTTCGGGCTGCAAATTACGGACAACAGGTAGAAACGGACCAACATGTACAACCAGACGAGGCGAGAATTGCGAGAATTTCGAGGCTGAATATATATATATATATATATATATATACACATACAGTGTTATGCTAAACATCACATGCACATTTCGATAAGTCTCAGTGACTACTGGACTTTTTCTGTTATAAACATCGCATCGGTGTGACGTTCACACACAAGCGTGATATATCAATTATTGGCTGTGTCATATTGTGTACCATAAAGGTCAACATTAAACATGCAGTGACATGTCAGCCACTCCTTAAGTGGTGGTATGCCACAGTTAGACCAGGTGTCTGTCAGGGGATCATACTTCTCAACGACAGATGATTCTTGCTCATCACCCCCTGCCACCAGTATACAGCCGCGCCAAACGACTGCTGGTGCATTGCCGTGTGTTTGCATCGGCTGACTAAGCCTTGTCCAACCGTCCGAGGTAGGGTTATATTTGAGACATGCGCGGTTGACAACACCCACCACATAAATAAAATCATTCAGAGTGACTGCAGCACCGATGCTGCACACATATGTCATGTCTGACAGAGTGCTCCACTTGTTTAGTGTCGTGTCAAACACCTGCGTGCTACAAACGTACTTGTTCGGAGCATTTGTGCCACCAAAGACAAAGATTTTGTTCCTGTAGGTCGTAACCATGGGGGCATACACCGCTTGTGGCATGTCAGGCCGGACGACCATTGTCGCGACTTCAGGTTCAGACACTCAGCAGATGCAAGCACTTCGTCGTCAACACCCTTCCCTCCCACCACATAGGCGCAGTCGCCCAGCGACACACTGCGGTGGTAATATCGTTTAGTGATTAGTGGTGGCATCGCCTCCCACTTATTTGCAGCTATGTCAAAGAGCAAACATTGGTCCGTCGCTCCTCCCTTCTTGCCGCCTGTCACCACCACGCCTCGGTCAGTGTAACACACGTCGTCCACAATGCCGACCGACTGTGGCAGTTCCGTCAGCGATTTCCAACAACTTGTGTCTTCTTCGTAGTACTGGCAGAGTTTGCACTTCTTGTTTCCGATTACTTCAGGGGTCTCCCCGCCAACCACCAAGAGGCAAGACTTCATTCGGTAGTTGGTGCGTAGCACTGTGCGGCAGCTGCTCATCTCGTGTTGGTGCACGGTGGCTAGCTGGAAAATGACTGCTTTGTGTAGATATTCAAAACACTTGGGGGTCAACAGGTCATATGTGTCCGTCATGTGCTGCAGGTAGTTTCTTGTACAATATGGGAGGCGGACGTGTTCAAGGATCGTTTCCAATGACGACTTCCTGTTGTTAAGGTCATGTCGTACCGAATCCAGCACGGCGTCGGAGACAACATGCTCGCTTGCAACATTGACGTCATCGTCCTTGATAAACTCGATCAGTTCTTTGCAGGACAACTCCTTGAACTCCTCCATCAATGCGACAGCCTTGAATTCAGACAGCACCACTCGCCTGGCATTCTGTTGCAGATTTTCGAGTCGATACGACGCAGCAACTTTGTAGAATCCAACGCAGTTGGCCGGCTCAACACGTTTCAACATAAAGTTCTCACAGGCCGCCTTGAGGGTGTCCAGCTGCAAGACGTCGCATGCCTTGACCAAACTCTCCACGTTGTCGACGTTCAGCTCAATCTCTCCGGTATAAATATACTCGACGATGCTGGTCAGTGTCTCCGGTTGCATGTTCATCTGTACTAATGTGCTTTCTTCAAGACCACAACGGAACATCGCGTTGAAGTAATCACTTGCGGCTGCCAGAACGGTTCGATGGCACAAGGTGTTGACGTCACCCGACTGCAACGTCACATCGGTATATTCCTCGGTCTGACGCAGTTTGTGCATACGGGTCATGAAGTAATTATTGTATGTCTTGTCAACAAACGTCTCCTCCTTCGTGTATGTAATGTACAACCACATTAAACAAAGGCAATTTAACGGAGTAGGACCTGCCAACAATGACGTTATATACCGGTAGTTATGTTATAGGTGATGTTTTGATACAATTGGCATTGGCTATTAAACTGTGAGCCGTCGCTTAAGATCAACACTGCATCTTGTCTATAAAATATCGGCTGCTAAACGTTTCGTGACCGTACAGGGGGCTTTGCGCAGGAGCAACGGTCGTCAAAATTTATTAAATAACTGAAGTCAATTTCGCTTATGCTGAGGCGTCGATATGTATGAGCTTCACAGTTCACAATACAAATCTGCTGCGTGTCGCCACTGTAATATATTCAGTTAGAGTACCAAGGGACATCAACGACACAGCAAACACCAGGGATGTTGTTTACATACGCATGCACACGCGTACGCATGCACAAACACACACGCACGCACGCACGCACTCACGCGGCACGTGCACCTTGCGTACGAAATTAGAAGACTGTCCCACAACAGTTCTAACAAAAATGAACGGATTGATAACATCAGTCATCTACGTTGTTATATGGTGTATTATTAAAACAATCTTCCTAATGCCGGGAAATCGAACGCCATGATACGGGTTACCTAGGCGCCGTGAGGTGGCAGCACTTTTGTTTCTTTCCCGACGAAGTCACGCAAACTCTACTACGTACAAATGCATGTAAACACGTGATGTGAATCTTGTCAAGACTACCTTCAACTTAACCCCAACCTTAACCTTCAAACTGATCCTAACCTTAAACCTAACATTTTTGTTGATCAGACAAACCATAAAATGGATTTGTACGTGGAAGGGTGGCAGGAAGCTCCATCCTGCAGCCCGGCGAGAGTCAGTTCAGCGATACTAAAGATGTTTCTGAATAGACATTATACCAAACGGGATATTTAGTGAATTTAGTGAATGTTATGAACACTAGATACACCTCTATTTAATTTTGTAAAACATGAGTTGGCCATGGCTACGTCTACTGTACACGGAGTACAGCATCTCTGACTGTTAACAGCTTACTTAAGAGCTAATCACCGGTGTGGCTGTCACACGTTGTAAATGGTAATGGAGGGTATGCTTAACAACAACACTTTGGATTTTATAGAGGAGCAGCAATATTACAGTCGCCACACCCCAGTATAAACCATATTCTCGGCTATGCGACTTTAACAAGGTAAACCGAAACGAAACCAAAAGTAATGACTCATGTTCTAAACACAAGTATTTTTGATTACTATGTTTCACAATTACTTTATTGGTAAGCTCTCAACATTTGGTGATTTGAACTTATCTGAATACTATTTAAGACTTACCCATGGTTATAGGTGTATCGTTGTACGATACCTTCTCAACTATGACTCGAGTGTGACGCTTAAAACGGCAAAAACACAAAAGTGGGACATGGGATATGTAGTACCGCCTAGCGTATGACATGCTTATACGTTAGTCAGCGCCTCCTGTTGATTACATAGTTATTCATAAAATCAATTGCAAATAAGCTATTTATACATAAATATAAAATATATATAGATAGCGCTACATAGGAGTAGTGTAGGTGCATCTCCCCCGAGGCACAGAGGCTCACTCGCCTCTTCAGGTGTTCACTCGGTTCCTTGGACCATTAGTCCCTGATCTACGAATTGGCGATGCATTGCAGAAAACATAACAATAGTTTTTTACAGTTATTCACAAACTCACACAAACAACGACACGCACACGCGCACCCCCACGCACACGCGCAACCCCACGCACACGCGCACCCCGACGCACACATGCACGCACACGCATACCAAATTATATAATAACATTAGTGATCTACGTTGTTGTATGACGTTTTGTTAAAACGACCTCCGAAAAACTAACATCAGACAATCGAACGTGGGTGACACAAATAGGCATACGGAACGGCCCACTTGAGTGCTAATAACCGGTGTGTATACTTGCCTAGCATACGCCGTTATTCTCGGTTATGCGACTTTGACAAGATAAAACGAAACGAAAGTACTAATATCGAATAACTAATGTTCTAAACAAAGATAGCAAAAAATATTTAAGTTTATTTTGTTTAATGCAGAACTACTGGTTACAGCGCAACAATTGGATGAGATAACAACTCATTTGAATACTAATTAACGCTTACCCATGGTCGTGGTTGTAGAGTTGTTACCGTTGGCGTTGTACGTGACGTTCACAATGGCAAGAACACGGAAGTATGAGACGGTTCATGTAGTGCCCCCTAGCGTGAATGACACGTTAGTATGTGCACCAACATATGTTGATTACATAGTCGTTTGTAGTATCCATTGCACAAGATATATTAGTCTCGCTTAGCCGACTATCGCCTGGCTGCGTGACTTCGCCAGAACGATAGTCTGGCTCTGAAAGGCGCCTCAAAATGTTATCCGCTAGATGGCAACACTGGTATACTCATGAATCAAAGCGTCATCAATTTATGAAGTTATCTGACGTATTGTCAGGATTTGCCGTGTATTAATAATAATTAGTCTCGCTTAACCGACTCTCGCTTGGCTGCGTGACTTTGCCAGGAAGATAGTCTGGCTCAGAATGGCGTTTTGACTGCTCACTGCCAGTTAGCACGTCTATCCCCCAGATTGTTTATATATTATGTACGTTTTCGATTACGAAATGAAATTAGGAAATAGTGCCCGAAATAGTATTATAGAAAATAAAATGAATCTTAAACTAAATGAACTCAAACAAAAGTTTCTAGTACTCTGTGGGATTCGAATCGAGGACCCTAAAAATAGCATCTCGACGCACTACCAATTTAGCCACCATGCAAGACCAGCACGTTATGGTTGTACTTTGGCGACTACATATATTAGTTAGCAGTCCGACCGTTGCGCTAGACATCGATTGCATTTTGTTTAATTAAATGTGTCCTTGTTTGGTATTTATATCATGCTTATTCACACTTAGTGTTTTGTTTCTGCTCAAGCATACGCAAAGAAAGTCAATACGGAATCTCCGACAACCATGAGAGCTGCCACCTAATGAATATGCATGTGATTAAAAGGCACTAAACTACGAACAAAGTTTAATGTCGCTTTATTTTGTGTGTGACATGTTTCAATATAAGTTTAATGTTGAATAGTTGTTATAGTATAGTAGTATCTGATAAAAGCGTACCCTGATTTAATTTGTTATTTCATAGTTGGCCTGAGAGCCCCCTACCGGTAACATTGGCTGGAGCTTAATAATCCAGGCCGTAGTGAGGGGCAATGCTGCCACCTCACGGCGCCTGGATAATCGAGGCTATGTCAATTGCACAAAATATGCCTTATATCATTTGCGTATAGTGTAGAGTGTAGAATATTCGTCGTGGGTGACGTTGGTTGTCCTTTAAACATTTTTAAATTTCACAAACAGTTTTTAACATTCAGTACGTACAGAGAGCGTTTCGTAGAGGTTTGACAACCTCGCATCGTTTTGAGAGTCCACCTCCCTATTTTTGAAGCCAACCAGCTAACCTCTCATCATTGGCATTGTTTAGCACCATCATCACACTTCCTGTCTCTCCTCACAGGTGTTAATTAGACCGTGTCTTGGAGATTCTATCACAGCATCGATACAGAACAACAGCACAACCATAGTCACATATAATGCTGGACAGCTGGAATACTAAAAGAAAACTGAAAACAGCGTCTCACCTTGCGGTGAAGAAGTAATAAGGTTGTTACAAAGAATTTAAATATACAAATATGTTATTTCGCTACACTTTAGTAATTTGACAACTATTTGCAGCTGTGTTTACAAATAGCCGCTGTTCTACATTTAAAACGGCGTCATCATGCGACAATGCGGAAATAGTCTACGCTTCGCACGCGCTCACGTGTATGTGAACGCCAGTGAATGCGTGCGAGCGAGCGAGCTTATATATATATATATATTTAGTTTTATTAGCAATAACACTGACTTGTAAATAAACTCTTTGTGTTTCCGCCTATGTTTTGAGAAAGGTCACTGTAGTTGCGTTTCTTCAACTCGTTAACTGGATACCAGCGATCATTTGGTGCGCTTTGAAAGGTCAAGTGCATAAAACATGCAAATAAAAACATTCTATCTCAGCATGAAAGCAATTAGGAATGGTCTCATAAATTATTAAAGTAAAACACTCGTATGTATCGTATTGGTTCAGATCACCACCAACACCAATCAATAGGCCTATGTGGTGTGGGCCTTTCGATTTTGAGCCAGCCTGGTTCTGATACCCACAAGTTCATCGATGTGCATCAATATAAATATCATACTCGTTGGTGTGCTGGCAACATTTGAACGGAATTTGCCGTGATTGGAATCTGCTCTTGGACTCAAATCAAGTTGTCTCCTGCACAGGCTGATGATATAGATGACTGGAGTAGTCCGAAGGCCAAGCAGAACAGAGCATCAAGGCGAGGGGACGGCGACGCAAAATTGCTCAGATATTCTTACGAGTCAGGAGGGTACTAGAGCATGTATCGTGTATTGACTTTTATTTTCATGCATTACACCTTTCATACACGTCTTATAAGTTAATCATTGCGTAGACCTATTTGTTTGCATATTTATGATACTTGCAATAGAATTGCTAAACATTTATGACAGTAGGACAACAGAAGTAAAATATGTTGCAAGTCGTTTTCGTTTAAACAAAATAAAGATCATTCGCTATAAAAAATATATAATGATATAAACAAGACAACATAAAATGTTGTTGAATTTTTATAGTAGAATTTTTTTATGTTAACAACAATTATTTTAAACAATTCAAAATATAATTTTGACACGTCTATTGGGGTTATTCAGGGTATCGGTGTAACGGATGTATTTTAATTTACACTAATAATTACAGATGTACAAAGATATTTGAAAATCCAAGACGGCTGTCATTTCCAAGGCAACAACATATATATATATATATATAAAACATTTACATAAATTTACACTTTCTATATTCCCAGAAAGTTTCATTATTCAGAGTTAAGAAACCTCTAAAAAAGAAAACACTTCACTTTTATGATGAGGTAAACACAACTCTTCCTAGAACCAGGATGATTAATTATAAGTAATAAACTCAAATCAAAACGAATGATAAGCCAATCACGTCAAACCAGTACCCCAATTCGGGGAACAATTTTGGCCATGCAGACACACAGTCGGGCACGAACGTTGGTGTTTAACCCCTAGAATCCGTTCACAGAAATAGATTGACAAAAACGACGTTGCAACGGACATTTCAGTCACCGTTGGATACGACATGCGCTGACCTTATAGTCACAAACGATGGAGTCGTCCACGAACTAACATAAGTCCTCTTGCACGACGAATGCTGTTTGCACCACCACTCTGAGCGGAAAGGATTAGGCCCTATTGAAGACACGCGCGCCTGCAAGAGGTGTATTTGTAAAAGTGGATCGGCCTTGGAGTGAGTTATCCAATGGATTGAGACAGGTGTTGCATTCATATAAATAGGCCACCTTCAACAAACTTGTCTTGGTCTCGTTATTTCTTGACACAGTTTACAATGTTCCTTTCAGGTGTGGTCAAAGAATTCGGCGATATCCTCCTTTTGATGACTTCGCTGTAGATACCTCGTTCGGCGAGACAACCATTGGGCCATGGCGTGGAGGCACAGCGCCTCTTGGTCCGTATCGACCTCACTGCACAAAATGCCATCTTGACAACGTTGTGAAGAGCTTCTCTTAACTCTGTATGGAGGGTCTTAGATGAGGGGGCGTATCGATGGAACATGCAGTGAGTTGGGTTAGGATTCACATCCTTCATTCGGACTTGAAAAAAATGGCCAAGCATTTCCGGTGTGTCATCAGCTGTAGGGCCAACACGCACACACACTGACCCACGACAGTCCATCGGCTTTAAAAAATTACGGTCCTCGGTTAGAAATAAAATCGACTCCTTTCTAAATGACAATTTACAAAATTGGGTGATTACTTTTTTATAGCGTTTACTGATGATCGGACAGGTCTATGATGATGCTCAGACACCCATCACCCCCGTGAAGCTCACCAAAAAACGTCAAGGCGGGGTATGTCCCGACCCAAGCATGCTCCTTTGATACACGCACGCCTGTTTCTTTTTTCTTTAGTAGACCAAAATACTTACACCCCTTTTCGATTGACATATGTTGTAGGCTATTATCAATGTTGCAAAATAAACATTATCATTATTATTTGCAGTAGTAGTTCTCCGTATAAGACAGCTGTCGGCAGTCGCTCGCTGTCCATACGTAGCACGTGACTGGTCCGGTTGAGTTGTCGTTTTAAGAGCATGCCTGTACGTTGCATTACGTCATTGTTGGTTACACGATCCATCCATCTAATCTCGAGAATCAGTCGCAGGTGGGGCAGATGGACCTGTACCAGTCTACGTGTCGTCCGTACAACGCGTACTTCTCGGAGCTGTACAGAAGACACGGCATAACGACAGAACGGCGTACTTTGGATTTTGTCATGAGCTTGATATTATGTCTACTCCATAATCGTTCGCGTAAACGTTCAAAAGCGGCGGAAGTCGAACCGATTGTTCTTTGTCAAGGCTGCAGTCACTGGCGACAGTGCTGCAAAGGTTCTTGAAAGCGGTGACGACCCTAAGTGGTACACCATTTAGCAGGATTGTCGGTTCAATGCAGCCAACAATTTGCCGGGTGTAGGATGATGAAGGACCTCAGTCTTGCGAATGTTAATGGTAAGTCCAAAAGCTGCAGAAGTGGCAGCAAACATGTTCAACTGCTCTGTAAATCAGTCGGAGAGTATAGCCCACAGGTCCAGTGTCATCGATTGCATTAACAGACATATAGACGCTACTTGTATCAACAAAACAACATGGGAGGAGACGGCGCACGATCACAGCACGTGGCGTGCGACGGTCCGACAAGCAGCCGTCAATGTTGAAGCAACCAGAGCAGTTGATGCTGAAACCAGAAGACAGCGTCGACACGAACGAGCGAGCACACTAGCTGTCCACTGTGGGCGAATCGTCTCTGTCCGTATTGAACTGGTTTCACAAGAGGAACGATTGAATAGATGTGGTAGTGATGTAGTTAAGTAACTAGGGCCTACTAGTTAACCATCAAGTCAAACATTTTGGGACACTACCCTGTAATACAAAACAACGCGCCTCCAACAGTTCGTTTATTCACCAACGTTAAACGTCCACCACATAATACGAGAACTCCGTGAGTATATCGACGTGTATAACGTTTGAACGCAAATCACGTGGGCTCTACTGTCTAATAACGTGGCTTTCTGCGCATGTCTGTTTCCCTTGGTGAACGACCAGGGACGAGGCTGGAACGCCTACTTGAATAAGAATGGATAGCCCAAGTGGCCATCGGCATCACGAGAACGAGTCAAATGAGATACAAATTATGCGGTGAGTAAGAACATTACGCCGCGTGTTATAAAGGGCCGATAAAATTAGTATTAGGTCCTAGCACGTTGTAAGCCTTACGAAGTTTAAGTCGATAATAATTTTAATAATAAAAATAATGGTTTATTACAGAAACTATGATATATTCCAATCAATTACATATATAGATTGCCATGGTTTCTGTAATGAGGGTATAAAGCCACGAGTGGCTGATTAGCCCTCACAATATATGTGATACATAGGTAAATTTCATGGTGCAAGATAACAATTTGTGTGATTGAAGAGAAAGAAGGAAGACAGCAACATGAATCACAGCAGTACTATTTTCATGAATACTTCATTTAAAATTGCAACGAAGAATGCTGTTTATACAAGTCATTAATATTATTTACTAGCAAACATTTCTTGAGTTGACGTTTAAACGTTGCTAATGCATAATTACTGTTACGTTCCTTGAACTATTGCGTTCACTAGTGCAGAACAAAAAAGGCAGCCAGGATAAGTCTGATCAACCCTCACCTTACGCCACGAATACCTTACACTTGGCCAAGTGGGCAGGTAGCGTAAGAGCTCAATGAACACGTCACGAAACGACATGATACGTTTGCACGCGGCGTAAGCCTCATGGTAGAAGCCAAGCCCAGACTTTAATCCGAGATCGCGATTGTACAACTGCATAGGGCCAGGCCCTGTATGCTATGAGCCTGTCTAAATTATGGTACAGTAATACATGCATAATTATAACGAAGGAAATATTATCTGTTCAGTGATACAGTCTGTATATAACGTACTGAATACAAAACACACATAGGACAATGTTATAGTAGAACATAACGTGATGACATATAAACAGAATACTGTTGTCAAACTTAAATGTCCAATGCTTAATGTTCATGTGACCACGACGCCGCGTGGCGATCGATCACTAAACATTACAATTACAGTCCACTGTTGTCGCCGTATAGTTCCATAATGTAACATCTCGTTACCTAATGGTTTTATATAATACATTACTTTTTGAAATCGGCACAAATAGTAATTCTGCATTGCGTGTCCTGTGTTCATGTAGTTCGTTATTTCTAATGAACATCCTAGTCATAACCGACGGAAACTTATTCTTAACGATTTTGTACATAAATAGCACAACCGTGTATTCGTAGATTTTTCTTATTGGTAAAATGGACATCTTCTTTAAGAGTTGGTGTGTGTGCGTTCTGTATGGAGCTGACATAATTAACAGATTTGCATCCTTTGCAATTTGAATAGAAAATTAAGGTGTGTAATATATGTTCCTCCCCACACTTCGATACAATAAGTTAGATATGGATATAAAAATGTATAATATAATGTTACAAGGGATGGCAATAGCATTGGAGCAATTTCACGTTAACATGATATACAAGCCGGAGAACGGTCATGACTATGTGAATTGTTGAGGTTTAACACGCACGCACGTATGCACGCACGCACACACACACACACACACACAGACACTCACACACACACACACACACACACACACACACACACACACACACACACACACACACACACACACACACACACACACACACACACACACACACACACACACTTGATGCTTGATATAGTAGTGATCCCTTTTCAGCTGTTCACAGCTAAACTAGGATTTGTGCGGTGCGTAACGTCAGGGCAGTCGAACAAAAAGGGAAAAAATCGTGTAGAAGGATGTTCAAATTAAAGAAAGAAAAACAACGAAAAACAACGAAAAACAAACAAAAGCGCGGATATAAAAACAAATGGTGCACTATATACATAAGTTTGTATCTTTAGAGGATGTGGACGCCATGCAAGGGTAAATACACGTGCGTCATGCCATCGGAGATTTATAGATTATTTTAAGTTTCTCTAGTGTTCACATTGTTTTCTATTTATAGTAATGTACACACTTTTATAAGATTTATTATGTTGTACTTGTTCTGCATTTATAAAGGAAACCACACGGAATGACTTTAACAGCAACATGTAGATCTAAAATTCAACTGTTATAGTTACGGTATTACTATTACAGAACTGATAACTCAGAATGTATTTGACCTATAAATACGATGCATATAGAATGAATAACGTAAGTAATAGATAATGTCGGGAGACTCCCATCGCTAGCACAGGTGCCACCCCATAAATATAAACAACAACACAATTTACATGTCTGTCTCTGTGCCTGTTTACGTGTCTGTCTCTGTGCCTGTTTACGTGTCTGTGTATGTGCCTGTCTACTTGTCTGTCTCTGTGTCTGTCTCTGTGCCTGTCTCTGTGCCTGTCTCTGTGCTTGTCTGTGTGTATGTCTCTGTGTCTGTCTCTGTCTCGGTGTATGTCTCTGTGTATGTCTCTTCTGTGTGTGTCTCTGTGTATGTATGTGTGTATGTCTCTATGTATGTATGTATGTATGTCTCAGTGTATGTTCCTTTTCTGTCTATGTTTCAGTGTCCGTCTATGTGTCTGTCTCTTTTCTATGTCCGTTTCTCCGTGTCCTTCTCTATGTCAGTCTCTATGCGTTTGTTTCTGTCCTGTGCCTGTATCTGTGCCTGTCTACATGTCTGTCTCTGTGCCTGTATGTGTGTGTGTCTATGTGTCTCTCTTTTGTTTGGGTCTCTGTGTATGTTCTGTGTCGGTCTACGTTTCAGTGTCCGTCTTCGTCTCCGTGTTATGTGTCATTTTCTCCATGCCCGTCTGTGTGTGTGTGTGTGTGTGTGTGTGTGTGTGTGTGTGTGTGTGTGTGTATGTGTGTGTGTGTATGCCACTGTGCGTGTGTGTGTGTGTGTGTGTGTGTGTGTGTGTGTGTGTGTGTATGTGTGTGTGCCATTGTGCGTGTGTGGGTGCGTGTGCGGATGAGTTTGTGTATGTCTGTGTTTGCGTGTGCGTGTGTGGCGCGCGCGTGTTCGTGCACTCGTGAGCTTGTGATTGCTTGTGTGTGGTCGTGCCTTTGGCTGCGACTATGTGTGTGGCATTGTTACTGTGATTGTGTCTGTCTGTGACTGTGAATATGCCTGTCCCTATAAATGTGACGGTGATTGCGATTATGTCTGTCTATGTGTATGTGACTGTGTCTGTGACTGTGGCTGTGTCTGTGGATATGTCTGCTTCTGTGGTTGAGGCTGTGACTGTGTCTGTCTTTGTGTCTGAGTATGTATGTGTATGTCTGTGTGTCTGTGAGTGCAATTGGGTACGTAACTTTACTTTTGGTGTTTGTATATGTCGTTGTGTGTGGTGTCTGTGTCTTTGTTTCTGTCCCTTCTGTACATGTGTTTGTGTCAGTCTCCATGTCTACGTATGTCGCCATGTCTATTTCCGTTCCTGTGTATGTATGTATATATATTTGTGTATGTTTCTCCATGTCCGCCTGTGTGTGTCTCTATGACTGCGTATCTGTTTCCATCTATGTATATGTCTGTGTGTATGTCTCTGTGTCTGTGTCTGTGTGTGCTGTGCTTGTGAGTGTGTGTGCGCGTGCGTGCTTGTGTGTGCGTGCGCGCGCGTGCGTGCGCGTGCTTGTGTGTGTGTGTGACTGTGGTTGTGACTGTGTCTTTGGATGTGGTTGTGTATGTGTCTATGACTGTGTATGTGTCTGTGTCCGTGAATATGTTTGTGTTTATGTTTGTGACTGTGTTTGTAATTGTATCTGTATTTGTGAATGTGTATGTGTTTGTGGATATAGCTGTATCTACCACTGTGTCAGTGACTGTGTCTGTGAATATATGTGACTGTGTCTATGACTATGTATGTGACTGTGTTTGTGAATATGTGTGTGACTGTGTATGTGATTGTTTCTGTGAATGTGTATATGTCAGCGAATGTGTCTGTGACTGTGATCAATCTCAGTGTCAGTCAAACACTTTCTATGCGTATCTCTGTCTATCGTCGTCTCTCTGTTTGTCTACGTCTCTGTGTCTACTTCTGTCTCTGTTTCTGTGTCTTTCTGTGCATAGGTGCACGTGTGTATATGTTTCTGTCTCTATGTATGTATATGTTTCTGTGTCTGTTTTATGTGTTTCACACTTCCGTGTTTGAATTAACTCGAAGATCAAAGGCGTGACGCGTTGGAATGCGTACATTAGTTTCATCGGGTTGTTATGAATAAATATATTATGTGTGGTAATCCTTTTACTGTGCTATTTGTCTACTTGGTGCACTTAGTACGCCTATTTTTAGTAAGATTGTATATCATTTTAACTTAAACCTATGGTGTATGTTTTGTCAGTATTTACAACTTGTAGTTATGTTGTGTTCTGTCGCTGTGTCTCTTTTACTCGTTCTATCTCTCTATCGCTGTGTCTTTATATCACCATCTCTGTGTCTCTGTGTGTCTCTGTCGCTCTGCCTCTGTCAGTCTATCTTTCTATGGCTCTCAGTCTCTCCCAGTCTCTCCGTTACCCGTGTATGTGTCTCTATGTCTCTTTATCTCTGCGACTCTCTGTTTCTCTGTCTCTCTGCATATCTGTCTCCGTGCGTATCTCTCTGTCTGTGTGTAATGTATATGGTCTACTCAAGTCTACATGATGTGTCATTGCGTTACCTTATAATAACCCTCGGCTATGTTATGTTTGTATTGGGTGCATTTAGTGCGCCTGTTTTTAATAAGATTGCATTATGTTAAAATAAAGTAATTACAACTTGTGGTTATGTTGTTATGTTCTGTCTCTGTATATGTTTTGCACGCTCCATCTCGACATCGTTTTGTCTTTATATCACTGTATCTCTGTCTCTGTGTGTCTCTACTGCTCTGTGTCTGTCAGTCAGTCTCTCTCTACGTCTCTACGTCTATATATCTATATTGTTCTGCCTTTCTGCATCTCCTTTCCCCTCTCTCCGCGGAAACCATCATCAAATATCACCAGACAGGCTCTGACATGGAACCCACAAGGCAGGAGGAAAAGAGGCCGTCCAGAGAACACGCGGCGATGGGACCTCCAGGCGGAGACCAAGGAGACAGGACAGACTTGGAGGCAGCTTGAAACAAGAGCCCAAGACAGATCGAGGACTCTGGAGAGCTGTTGTCGACGGCCTATGCCCCAGGATGGACGATGGGCATAAGTAAGTAAGTAAGTAAGTAAGTAAGTAAGTAAGTAAGTAAACTAACAGCGTTATAAAAAGACTATGTTTTTTTCTCTTTTCTTGCGTTTTACATTGATAATATGCTAGTTAGTACTGTATTGCGTGACTTTCATTGATTATGGACAGTTTTAATAAGAATAACATTTAAACTGTCTCCATTTCCACACAAAAATGTAAAATAGCATTGTTATAAACACATGTACATTTTGATTGTGTGGAAATAAACATTCCTTCGTAGCAGTAACATGACAGTTACATGCCATACGCGGTTCTTAAACGGGGTTTATCGGGCCGAAAGTAGTCCCGAGCCAAAACTAGGTTTTTGCGTTCGCTAGCGCATTGACCAACTTGACCGGCCACTCGATAGATGGCGCCAAAATGATATGTAGGCCCACATTCCGGATTTCTTCCAAAATAGTCAGGAGAGACCGGGGCAAAGCGATTTACATGGCGATAAGTGAACACCACCACAGTTCAAGGCACTAGCATCATCAAACGTTAATGTAATAAAAACATTTATATGTTGGCATTACCGTTCTGGTTCAACGCATTCGCGCGCCAAATCAATCTACATCTTGGCGCCATAACTATTCAGGTATTCGTGAAGCATCACGTCACCATGTGGGAAGGGTGCAAGAAGCATTAAAATCATACATGCCACATATTTTGACTACTTTGTTTCCTAATAACCACAATAATGCGATTTTTACAAAACATAAAAAAAACATTATCCTAAAATGGCATTTTTCTAACACAATTTGATATGAAACATGTGGTCGGGAGATTTGGATGGGGTACAAGAAACCGAGAGGGCCGGGAGCTAGTAGAGTTAAAATGCAAAATGGGCTGGCAGTGGCCGGTTCGTTCTTCCAAAAGTGAGAAAACCATAAAGTGTCCTATAGGAATGGCCACCATAAAACAGAGCTGGATCTGTTGTTAGCGGGGAGACAGCAAATGTGGCGGGTGAAGGACTGTAAGGTCATCGCTGTGGAACACGTGACTACGCAACACAAGCCCCTCGTTTTCGTTGTGCGTATGCAGAGGAGAAGGGTCGTTAAAAGTGTGTGTCTGAAGACCATTAAATAGTGGAAATGTCATGGGGACATAGCCAGTGCATACAGAGATAGAGTGGCACCATAGTACGTGAAACTACGGCCAACAATACGAAGAGTGGAAGAAGAATGGAAATTCTTTAAAGATGCTTTAATTGGAGCAGCCGAGGAGATGTGCGGGAGAACAACTGACAAGGGAGGAGCTTCCTCGAAGAGCAAAAACCAGACATGGCGGACTGAAGAAGTAGCCAAAGCAATTTGAGAAAAGAGAGAGGCATAGAAGGAGATAGAAGTGATCAAAGGGAATGGCGGACAACCTGATATAGCAATACTGCAACTGTATGGACAGAAAAAGGAGGCAACCAGGAGAGCTGTGGATAAGGCAAAGAGAGAGAGAGATGGAAGAGGAGCTGTATAGAAAGCTTGATGAGGATAGCGGAAAGAAGATCATCTATAAGATGGCCCTTGAGAGGGATGAGGACAGCAAGAGTGTGAAAGCTGGAACAGTGATCAAAGACAATAAAGACAAGAACAGAAGGCTAGTGACTGACAGGAAAGATGTGCTACAGGTCTGGGAGAAGTATTTCAAGGTATTGCTAAACCAAAGGGAAAACGGCGAACTGGATTTACCAAGAGCAGTTGAGGGAGAGATAAAGGTGGGGGAGATTGTGGATGCTGAGGTAGAGAGAGCAATGAAGAAGATGAAGAAAGGTCGGTATTGATGAAGTGCGAGTGAAGATGCTGGTGGTGGTTGAACGAATTGGAATTTGGTGAACAAAAAGATTGCTGAACGCCTGCATGAGAGAGGGGAAGATCCCAGAAGAGTGGAGAACGAGGCTGATTGTCGCAGTATGGAAAAGAAAGGGAGACGTGTACGACCTGGAAAATACAGATGCATTACTTTGCTAAGCCGTATGTTGAAGATGATGGAAAGAATCCTGGATGGCAGAATAACAGCAGTAGTGGAAAGGGAAATCGGTGTAGAACAGCGGGGTTTTAGAAAAGGAAGAGGAACAACTGATGGGATGTTTACCCTGAGGCAGCTAGTGGAAAAGAAATTGGAGGGACAGGAAGATATGGCGGTAGGATTCATAGACCTGGAAAAATTATTATACTGTACCAAGAGAGATGGCCATAGCGACACTATAATAATAATAATAATAATCTTTATTGATACATAATGTTAAGTATATCACAGATGTAGCAGTAACATGAAACATGTATACATTACGTATCAAATGGAACGAAGCAACTGAGGTGGATGAGTGTCCCAGAGGCGGAGGTCAGGGTGGTAGAAGGGACATATTAAGAAACAAGGAGCAGATTGTTGTGTGGACCGGGAGTGTCAGGAGAGTTTGAAGTAAATGTTGGCCTGAGACAGGGGAGCGCCCTGAGCTCACTGTTGTTTATCGCAGCGGTAGAACTGATATGCAGAAAGACTGGTACGAGAGATATCCTCTGGAAGCTACTATATGCAGACGATCTGACAGTGGTAGCGGACGGGGAAGCAGATCTCCAAAAACAACTGACAGAGTGGAAGGATATGTTCAGCAGACATAGACTGAAAGTTAGTTTGGAGAAGACGGAGGTACTTTGGGTGGGGCAGCAAAACAAAGAGCTGGAAATACACCTGGAGAGAAAGAAACTAAAACAAAGAGAAAGGTTTTGTATACCTGGGTGGAGCGATATGCGGGGACGGTAACTCAGACAGCGAAATTCGCAGGAGGATAAAAGCAGGGACAAACGCTTGGAGGAAAGTTGAAGATGTGATGGGAGACAGGCGCATATCGCGTAAACTCAAAGGAAAGGTGCTCTGTTCATGTGTTACTCCGCATACCTGTATGGCCTAGAGACGATGGCACTGACAGAGAAACAACAAGAGAGGGCGTAGGTTTGTGAAAACAACTGGTTAAGAAGAATTGAAGTAAAGAGAACTTGTAAGCGAAGAATGGAGACATTGAGAGTGGAGGTTGGCGTAAAAGAAAGCCTTAAGAAGAAGCTGGTGAGGAGTTGACTGAAGTGGGCTGGGCATGTGGAGAGAATGGGAGGAGAACGGCTGGCAAAGAAAGCAGATACCCAGAGAGTGGTGGGGGAAAGGATGCGAGGAAGACCTAGACTGCGACGGGATGACTGCGTAAAGAGAGACTTGGAAGGATTTGCAGAGGAGGGGAGAACGAGAGCAAAAGATAGAGGGGAATGGAGACAATTGGTAGAGAAAGTAATGCAAGATAAGTGAGTAAAAAAGAGAAGAAGAAAAAGAGAACTGAAATCGAGGAACGGAACCAAAGCTAACCTCTTCCCTGAAGACAGCGAATCAGGAGGAGAACAACAACATGTCATTAAGCACAACGTGTAAACCATCCACGATGTTTCATCGATGGTATCTTATCATTCCGCTGATCACAAACAGCAAAGTTGACAACATCAAGATAATTATATTTATCCTGGCCCCAGAAAAGCGCATATCTAGTAAATAATAACATCTCACCTGGCACAATACATCGCCGGCAGCACTGATGTCTTCTTTTCGTTGGCAGCTACAGAGATAGGATCGGCTGATTGTCAAGTCGCACGGAACCGTATGCTCGTAAATAACAATTACTCACATCCGTATTGCGTTAGCGCGGCAGTCTATCGATGGAGTCGGCACATTACCTAGTCTTGTTGTTGTATGTAACATAGGGCCTACATAACAGGACAACCGGGAGATACAATGGCGACAGTAACACTCACCTCAGACTTCTTTTGTGGGTTGACAGCTTTGAGTATGGTCTGTCCGTGGTTGGGTCCACGTCTGTGTTGTGTAATATAATAGTTACTTTCTCCATTTTGTTCACAAAGTCCATGGTAAATCTGACCTGGGTACTGAACCTCTAGTTTTGTCTTTCCTTTATGTCTCAGATCCTTTTACCAGACCCGTACTGTGGTTGACTTAAAGCTGTTTTTTGACACATTCCAATGCATCCCATCTTGATACCATCAAGTGCACCCCCTTGAGTCACAAACACATCCAGCTGCACCCCTTTTCACACCTCCAACTGTACCCCCTTCATACCTCCAAATACAACCAATTTAACGTCCGACTGCACCTCATCGAGTTACCTAAAACCTGGACCCCCTTTCAGAGATATTTGTCTACACCCCCGTTTGGTTTGATCACGTGGAACTATTGCCTGAAACGGAAATATATTACTTCAGCGCGGGGGGTCCGAAAACATATTTTGCACCCCCAGCTAGCCTTCGGGCCTGCTGTCTCCACCACCCCCTGTCTCCATTCCCCTTGCCTAGCGCCCTCGTTCTCCACTCCCTTCTTAATTCCGCTAAATATCTCCTCACACAATCCTTCCAATCACCCTTTTGTTTCAGTGCGCCTTTGAACATGGTTTCCAAGGATTTAGGCGCAATAATGTTACCTTATTATTATTATTACTCATTCGAGGCATCCTTTCACTCTCCAGTATGCGGGCATCCACTCTCTTCGTTAACCTTTTTTCTTCGATGTGATAATTTCAGCCAATTTTATGTTTAAACATACTGTAGAAATACTCACATTGTTAACATTAACACAATCAATATCCTCTTATTATACTTCTATCTGTTCTGTTTATATATGTCATAACTAAGGTTTATCAGTTCTGGAATCAACGTTGATATTCTTTCTTCGTTGAATTCGTTCAAGCTTATCTATGTCCTTATGATATGGCCACCATGTTCATTCGTGCAATTTTCGAAATGAGGCCTAACCACTGTAGCATTGCTCTGTTCGTGTACAACTAGCCTTTCTCCTTGTGTGATAATCATCCTAATTACCCATGGAATGTTAAATTGTCACGTCAGCACTCAATGCTCGCCAAATAATATGATAATGAGACCTTTCACTGGGTGCATTTGCGTCATAAGCATGAAAGCAATGAAAGGGCTACAGCGGGTACTTAGTGTCAACAGCAAGAACGGGAATAGACTGTAGCTATTTGTGTACATTTTCTAATTAGATAGCTGTTCTTTTGACGCGATCAACCGTGGGACGAAAAGGGGTTTGAGAAACAACATTGCCATCCGCAACATAAACCCCAGATGACGGATGGACAAAAAAACCATGTGGCTTATCGAGCGTCCAATATTTTAACGAAACTAAATAACTGTACTTATGACACATGAATTACCATATTCAGTATACAGGTGTACGTTATTTTTAGTCTCGGTTATTAGTCATTGTAGAAGTATGATATCGTAACACAGGAAGCAGTGGAAGGCATAGGTCAACAGCAGCAGCAGCAGCAGCAGCAGCAGCAGCAGCAGCAACAGTAACAGCAACAGCAGCAGCTGGGGGAGCGGCAGCGGCAACGGCTACAGCGGCAGCAGCAGCAATAACATCTACAACAGTAGCAGCAGTAATAACAACAACAAAAGTTCAAATGCACAGGAACTAGATGGTCCAAGTACAAGGGTATCTTGTGGAAGAGCGTACACTTACGCTATATTCACTGTACCATTTTCTTTAAAAGGGGTGGATATATGGCACTTGGGAACGAAAAAACGTGTGCTTGTGTGGACAGTCTTCGTTAATAAAACAAGCAAATTAAAATTGATCGTCGATTGTTTAATTGATCCAGATGAAATTATTCACGTTTAGTATTAAAATCGATTGGTTGAGGATGGCTGCGTTTACACGTCACGTGACCATTGAAGACATTTCAAAAACATACCGCACTTTCTGTTCTTACAAGTGAAATTGTCATGATAAAGAAGCGTTGAACATAAGACGTGTCGTGGCAAAGAAACAATCTGACCTTACTCTGATCTTACTGGTCGAATGTTTATAGTATTGTTTACACATGTAAGACGCGTCGTATCACTGCCATAATTAACAAGATGTAACAAATTGTTATATATAGCCTAAATTCCGGACGACAAGTCGACAAGACAGTTTTTCTTATCAAGAGCCAAACTTTAGTTATCTATGTGAAACGCACCCTTTTTGGGTTTGGTTTTAAATACACACTGATAGTATCTACATACAGTCAGCAAATAATCTGACCCACTCATTTACGGTCCTCTATGGGAAATAACACTAATTGAGTTTTTCTTATATCGTCTACTGTGTTCCTTCACTAGGGTAGGCCTACTACATCCCCTCTAGCCCTTTCTTGAGTGAGAACAAAATACATCTATCAATATAGCTGCGTGTCTGTCAGGTAAGCACACGACACAATATTTTCATAATAATTAAATTTCTTTAAAAAACACTTCTCTACGATATCCTCTTACCCCACTGGTCACAATCAAGACCAACGTTTGCTCTAACTTGTCTTACGCTAGCTAAATTGGGCTAATTATGAGGCCGAATCGTCAAACAGAACTTGTTAACACAACGCCTGCGTCAAATAAATTACGGCAATTGATAACAGGAAACTTAAGACGTGCATTTATAGTTGTGTATCCATTTGCCTACTTATAAGTCACATGTAGTACAATTACAGCATGCGTGATACGCATGTGTAACGCCAACCGTGTAACGCCGACCTTGTAATGGGCAACGCTGAACGTGTCAATGTGGTCACCGCCCCAGTCAACGTAGCCGCCTGCGTTGCCGACCAACCATACGTTAGCGCTGTACTTGACCTGGTTCGCGGTCGCGGTGAGATTGGCCGCGCGCGGGTGGGTGCTGGCGGCCGTGTTCGGCGGCGTGGAAACTCGGCCACGCGTGACGTTTGTTACCCGCTCACTACAGTCGGTTGCCGGTTTAATTGAACCGCCTTGCACAGTGTGCGTCGTCGGACTATCCCAGCAGACGATGGCGGCAAGGCAATGCCCGCGTTTAGGCATCTCGCTGTTGCTCATGGTGTTAGCTGCGTGTCTGTCAGGTAAGCACACGATTCACTGTGATGGTTTAACGATTACGTTTCTGACAATATACTGCGCTCGGAACGATTACAGAAGTTCACGTAGCACCGTCTACAAGGTACATCGAAGGTAGCGTTGGCTGTGTGTTTCCCGAAAGTGTCGCTGGCATAGAAAGGCTTACGTTCTTATGTGGATGCTAGGTTTTTTTAAAGCGCCATGTTATTGTCGGCTGTGTACTGGCATCGAATTGAACGGGCCGGTTGTATCGGATAACGATGCATGTTAGTTAATAATGTTATGCGGCATGCTGACACATGCAACAACAGCCAGATCAATAGCGACATGTATCGTGGATGACACGTGTCAGACAAACTAAACAGATATGGCGTAGTTGCTATGAAAAAATACACATATTCAACAGTGATATTCCTGATGGTGGCAGGTGTGACATAAACTGATGTCTTTAGGTGCAACACATGTCGCCGGACTTCCTGTACGATATACTCCAGGTGACCTGCTCTGCGTGACATACATTTGCACCCGATCACCTTCATTGGACAACTTAGGTATCACCTGTAGCGGCGTTTTATGTTGCAATATTTAGTGTATAGTCTGCTCGGAATTGAGCAGACTCTTGGCGGTCATTAATTATAGATGCACTCCACCGCATCAGTAACACATAAAATCCCGACATATGATGGGATGCGACGCCTAACCCTATCTACGTTCAGTAGGGAAGGCAATTTAGTAATCACCAAATATTACGTCATGTACTAGCTCACACGGGAATAGACTAGACGTGATAATTGATTACAGCAACAAAGAATAAAGGGTAGTTGTCGTGTCGAAACATGATAGAAATGCCAGATGTGGCTTAATTGAAAAGAATGGTGATGTACTTCTTTCCGCCCGTATAGCTGGGTTCGGGAAAATCCGTCTTGGCAAGTTAATGTCGTATATGTACATAAACAGTCAAACATCCACTAATCGAACATCGAACCACTAATCTATGCTTAGCGTGTTACCGAATAATATGACTGCACACGCGAGAAGCGCAGCGCTTACATTATGAATCACTTCTCACCTACTCATCAACATGTGCTGGTTTAGCGAACACCTGAGATTTATTACACCGGCCCACTTGAATCAACATAAGCGGATCACTGCACTAGAAAGGGATATAGTAAAGCCGGTTGTTTGCAAAAGGCGTATATTGACTTGATATATGCAGTTAACTCCACGCATATTGACACAGCATTCAGTGGAAATAATTTTACGCGGCATCGTGTTTGATGTTCACATGGGTCACTTTTACTTGCGCTGTCTTAGAACCGAAAAGTTTCCAATTGAGCCGATCTAGAAATGAGTAGAGCTGAAATCGTTTAACAACCTGCATGGCTCTATCGACATGACCGAATCATGGTCTGTCACCGGCTTTCCTAGGTCAATCAGTGGTAGATGGTTCATTAAAAATATTTTGTTGACAGGATTTAATTTTGTTAAGATGTCCTATTATACATCAGATGGCTAATGAATCTATTTTGTCTGAGCATCGGGTCAGACTGACATGTCTTGGCACCGAAGGGGGTCATTATCAGAATGCATGTTGTTCTCAAATGGTATTTCATTTGTTGTCCTCATTGAAAAAGATTTGACCAATATTGCCGAGGTCATCCGAGCACAGAAGGTCTGCAATACTAAGAATCGAGTGTGGACCACACATGAAGCTACAGTATTGCCACTCTGTGCAGACCATACAACATTCTTACAAAACAAGACTAATTCGTTTATTATCAGGAATGCCATCTTGTTCCATCACGATGACTAAATAGACACGATGTCTTTACTGACGAAAAATACATTGTTAAGTTGGAAGAGTAATTGAAGTCGGATTTTCTTTATATCACAATTATGACATTTCATAGTTGTGATATAAAGAAAATGAAATGCGCTTTAAAAATCTTCAATGGCGTCTCTTTCTATTAAATAATGGATTCGTATTTATACCGTGACATAGGCTATAAGTAACAGGTCGAGTTGCGGTTGTAGTATGTGAATGTGAAACCGCGCGGTGTGAGTGTGTGGGGGGTCGTGAAACAATTAGGGCGTACGATTCGGTGTTGCATAACGAAGGAGAGAAGAGTGGGCGAGTATCACCACAAACAACTGTATCTCTAAACACAACCTAAAGCTAGTCTATAAAGTCCTTTGAATGAATCGTCCACCACTTAATACAGGTTCAAAGTCAGGGGTACAGACGAGGGCGATGGGGTCACTATGATACCTTCTCCAACACGCGGGGCACAAATCTAGGAGGGAAACCACTAAGTCGCACACCAATACGGGGGATGATGCCACGTTCCATGCAGTACAGGGCACGGGCGCCGGGGGTGAACCCATTAATACCATCTTTAAAAATGCAGTCATTTATTATTTTGATGGGATATACTTTACACCGCCTTTGCCAGATAGGAGACTTTCTCCTGTCTGGCAAGTTCGTTGAACCTGGTGAATCAAAAGGTCCGCTGCTTGCACCGTCTACTCCAGGTTTCGTTTTAAGACCTGCACCATTTGCACCGCACACACCAAAGCCTGACTCTGAGTCATATCGCCTAAGAAATTTACTCCTTATATTTATGTACAGCTAACGCTGTCAACGCCGCCACAAACTGTCTACCGACGCATGCTTTTGTTGTCCAGTGTAAGCACGTTATTTATTATCTTCGCACTGGCTACCACATATAGCGACTGTTTTGTAGTTTATAACAAACTATCTATGGAAATGTGTCACACTTCTATACATCCTGTGTTTCCTTAAAACTGGTGGCCCTGGAAGTCACAACCGGCCCAGTTTGTGACGAACTTTATATTAATTGGCCGGAAACAAGACAACGAAGCGGAAATTCAGTAATTTGCGCTGCACTGTTCAATGTCAGCGGTTAGACCATCAATATACGACCGATTCACACCCATAACTTCCAGTTAAGGCTACTGTTTGTCTAATGAGAAATGACAACAATTAAAAGACGGCACGAACAAACAAATACAGTCGTCCATCAAACACAGGTACTGCGTTGCACACAGGGTGCCCTCCATATCTCGTAATTCGGTCTCCCAGCAACAGTTGTCAGCGGGTCAGTCTGAAATTGGTTCCACATTTAACAATGTTCTTTGTATCAATGATTATGCCAATTAACGTCCATGTTTTTGTCATAAACTGAACAAGTGCTACCAAATCTTGCACGCTGCGCCCGGACTAGTTAAGATATATCAATCGCGTTAATTTAGACATGAACGGTGATAGGGTTAGCTGAACAAATGTCACAGGCGACATATAGCGACATATATATTATCTTCGATAACATTACTGCCAGAAACCTGTGAGCATGCAAGCGTGAACACAGTAGGCGTACAGAGAAAGAGTGTGAAAAAGCATTCATAGGAAGGCTATCGCATGTACCGGTTCGTTCAACACCGCGTATTCTGCGGCGCACAAGCATACAACTATTGTTAGTTGTACAGAGACTAGATTTACACTTTACCTGTCGTGTTCTTTCGCGTTGCACCCCCCGCGGCGGAACGCATTTGTTATGTGTCAAATATCGTGATTCAAGAATGGGCTAAATTGAAATATCGTAACTACTAATGCATTTCATATTGCTTGAATGACTGGTACACTATTTTAATATAACATGTCCCATCAAATTTACCGTAGAAGTACTCCAACAAGTGTAGGTTTATTTACAAGGAAACGACATTGCAACTCAATTAATTAATTTCTAGTACGCGGTTGTTGTTGTGAGTTTCATAAAGCAAACACATTAATTTGAACGTTTGGTCTTCATTTATATTGCAAACAATCAGATCTACGTGAATTATTCTGGAGGTTAACACGCATTCATTGTGCTATACTTCGATATCGAGCAACCAGTAATTATACATATCTCTCTGTGCTTCACTGGTGTGGGATCATCGTATATTGATCTAGTATTCTGCTGTGCCGCAAATGGGTGCACACAACTGCATAATGTTAGAACAACGCACGAATGACACCCTTTGAGATGTGTGTGACAGTAGATGTCCTTTGCGTGCGATAACGGTCACACAGAGGTGACATCAAAGAGAGGTCAAGGCAAGGGTAATAAAGGGGTACACACGTCTGCGTGTGTTTCTAATTTAGGGACTGTTAAGAAGTGTAGATAAACGACTTGATTTGATTAGTATAACTTCCCAAATTAGTTATAGGAACCGGCAGTTCCTCGACTTTTCGCGTCCCTGTTCACATCGTTGCATAATTGTAATATTAGCGAAGTCTCTAAATCATCGTTTTATGAATGTTCCTATTTGTACAGAGGTTAACATTTGGTACCGTATGACGTTTTTTACTGACAAACATAACACATATAGGCGTCAATTGTTTTTATTCTGCATCAAGGTAGACATTTTCTAAGAACTCCGATGTCCGAGCTAGCCAAGGTTATGTTCTGTTACTTAGTATTGCCGCGATGACCTCCCTCTTGTATTTCACCTTTTATGAGCCCTAGATGTGCCGTGATGCGGCCCTTTTTGCCCCATTGAAACTGGTTACTCCCGTTGCTTCACTATAGAGATGGGGTGATAAACGGTGACCACTTTCACGGACTAGCGCGTCTTTTCGACTGGACACCCATCACGTCTGAGCCAGTGTGAGAACACTCGTAAAATTCCGACTAAGCCATTCACAAACATATTATTATTGTCTGTGTCCAGCGGGGCGACAGCAATTAATGGTGGACACAGTTTGATAACTCTATAGTTTTCATATTGTTGGTTTCGCGTGATTATATACTGTAGCTGCGGTTTGAGAAAAGTAGGGCGTCCACAGTCTAACATGCACCGTCCAGAGCGCTCAAGCCACCACGGGTTGTGATTGTGTTACTAGTAGATGCAGTACGCTGTTTCTTGCACTTTTTTTTCAGGTAATCGCAGACTTCCATAACACCTTTCAAGACGTTTGCCTACGGGCACTTGTTCTGTCTTCATGGTAGTGGTTTGAAATAGCCTTGAAATATGTGTGAGTGTGTGTGTGTTTGTGCGTGTGTGTGGGTATGCGTGTACGTGCGTGAACATTTGTGAATGTACTGCAGTTTGCACTGACTTACAACACGGAAAAATAAAAGAATCCATACAGATTTACACACACGCAATCACACAAACCAACCTATATACCCACTAACAATCAAACCGGCACGCATACACACATACAGGTACATAATCGCGATTGAATCAACGATCAATAAACGAACGCCCACTACTTTAACATGCACGCATACAATTAAATATACATATATGTAGATTCGGCAAACACATGCGCATATTTAGATATATATATATATTCAGCCAGCACTCCCACAAACACACTTGACATATGTGTCACTACTGAAAAGATAACACGAAATAGCATCGACGCCTTGTTATCGCGAATAAGGACGAGGGAGCTATGTCGTTTGGTCGTTAACCCAGCAGCATTCCTGCATGCACACTAGTATCGCACACAGTAACTGCGATGTTATAAAATATCAAACGAGTTATCTTACGCAAGCGGCATTCGTACTATATTTTATATATTTTTTGTAAATGCGTAGACGTCATAAAATAATTCATTATCATTCTTGTCGTCGCCGTTTTCCGTCGTCCGTCATTTTCCGATATTGCTCAATGGGGGAAGGGATGGCCCATGCCCATTACAGAAAATCATTCGAGGTACTCGCCCGATATATGCAAGTAAGCAAGCAAGAAAAAACAACGCCCCTTTTCTCAACGTTACAATGGTGATACATATATCAATGGTGAGATATCGTAACCCTTTCAAACAGCCCAGGTCCTATGTAGCCGTTTCTGTTGTTACAACGTACCTGATATAAATCGATGTTATATGCTTATATAGTATTCATCATACACTGTGATAAGTCAATACCATCAACATGTTATTCTTAAACGTGGAAGTCAAATATTTTCTCCTAATGTGCGATCCAACTGACTCGTGTTTGTTACTTGTCTGGTGTGGTTATTCGATATCCTTTCTCGTGGCTTGACTTAACACAACCACACATTAACGTAACACGACTACATCGACTATAGCTAGACTTGATACACGTGTGTGCTGTCTGTTATTTCCAGACCAAGATGTCACCTGGCTTCCTGCAGTGCTATATAATGATTTAGACCGGATGAACTTAACCGTAATTTCCGTTCAAGTGAAATCTACTGTCAGTTCTAGTTCTTTGTGCTTGTTAACATTATCTTACCAGTGTTTAATTTATTTATATGATTGACAGAATAATTCGTATTTTTTACAGGCTAATTGACTTGGCTAGTTTAGAATACACAAGACGCCACACGCAATGTGGCTTTTTTGAAGAATTAATCTGTACTCACAGCGCGACTCCAGGTTTTATAGATATTATGTGAACAATTCCAGATTACAATTACTTGTTATGTGTCTGACTTTTGTATAGGTAGTCGACTCTGTGATATGTCTTACATGCTAATATGAAGTCTGTTTTGTCTTATATAAATTTACTTTGTGATTTTGTTTTGGTACAAGCGGGGGTGGGCTTTTTTCCGATTTGGCTGGCGTCTATATCCGGAGATATTGTCTTTTACAAGTCCTTGTTGTTGTATTGTTGACGACGTAGTCTTCGTTAGGGTTACCTAGATTTGTTGGTGTCAATGTCATCGCCAATGTGGAGCAAGGCCAGCCAGCTTGTCCATGGCAGCAAGGGTCCATGTTCCATGTGGAATGTTAACTGTTAAATGGGAAGCTAATATAGTCTACCGTTCGCATCGTAATCGCGTCGCCCACCCTCGAGTGGAATCTTTCATTGTGTCTGCGCACAGGATCGAATATGAGTGGGGTATTTTTAGTTAGGATCACACTGACCACTGAATGACCCGTGCAGTTGTTTAATTATGCAGACGCTGCGTGTCTGTGGAGAGAAAATGTTTGATCGCTGCGTCGATCTGGCCTGCGGTATTTGCGTTATGTAACCAAGATGTTTCAGAGCGGGTCTAAAAACCAGAAATAGATCTATTTGTAAAGGGCATGTGTGCTCTATAGTGACGGCATCTTACCGTTTTCCATTACCACCCGCTGGGGGAAATGATTGCACAATCAGGCGTGCAGTTATCGTATAACTATGTCGGACCGAGCACGTAAATTAGACAACTTCTAAGAATTGGGAAGTAGCCATAACTTAGACAGTTTCCCCAACAAACTTCCTTCGCAACATCGCCACGGGTAGACCACTGATTTTAACCGAAATAAGGTAGCCGAAAAAATAGTTCTAATGTGATATCGAATTTATATAATCAGTGGATTCATATTATATCGTTGACACAAAATGTTGCTGAATCCTCTCGAGTCAACTAGGCAAGGTATTCCAAACAAAACAAAACAAAAACACAGTGGTTATATAGTTATGTTATATTTTATAAAAACGGAAGAGCATATTAATGGGTAGCCTGGGGTATTTATCCAAGAAAGGACTAGGCTGTAAAGCGCAGCGCAATGAGAACCCTACCCAAAATTATTCACTTGTCCCGTTCCCTGTCAAAGTGTTCCTTGAGTAAATGTGGCTATTGTCCCAGGTCTCACTGTTATGGTTATTACGCTTCTCCACAATGAATGTACCTAATGTAGCACTGCTTAATTCGTTGGTGCTTATGCCGCGTTCCACTATGCTCGTAGTTACCATGCATACGAGTTCACGACAGCGTCAGCATATGACACGTCATGCACGTAATACAAATTACGAGTCGCTAACCGTTATCACATTGGCTCCATGTGTCCCTTTGAGTGGACGGATGATATTCTTGATAGACATGATTCCACTGGCATACAGCATCACAGACGCGTTTGTCGCATACCTGTAAGTGTGTGGGGTGCGACGGGTACGTACGCATGCACCTCCCGCTAAGGAAATAGTTCTGCTTGGGGGAGTAGTTCTGTTTGATTTGAAATTGTGATGTATATAAAAATAATTGAGATTGTGTAAACAATTTTGAACGGCACCGCGAAAATGTTAAAACATTACCCCCCCCCATCCCCCGACAGGAAGCTCTCCGATATTCCCCCCGCTGACAACGAAAATCACTCAAGCTATCCTCCTCGACACATAAAAACTCCAACAGTACCCCGCGCTGTAAATGTCTGAAATATGCAATCACATGCCGAACAATTAACCCAGCCACCCCAACCAGTCAACCACGCTACGGTCTGGTATGCCATAACTTTTGCAAAATCGCTACTGTGAGAGTTTGCTAAGAATACATCCATCATTTCGTTTTGTAAATTGCTCGCATGGTGTTTTGCAGCTGGCGTGAAGTCTGTGTCAGTTTCGCAGACGACCAATGCGGCGACTGAGTCGGGTGTCGATGCCCCTTCCCCGATGCCGTCGGAAGGCGCAGGCAGTGACGGTCAAGTCGTGTCTTCAACGACATCGCGCGGTACAGCCAGCAGCACGGGAGATGGCGTTGATGCGGCCACATCTACGACAACCAAGGTTGGCGTTAATTCCGGTGAAAGTGAAACAGATGGGAGCAACGGAGCCCGTTTTACTACATCGACGTCGTTAAGCCCGATAATCCCGGATAGTAGAATCAGCAGCACGACCTCAGGTTCACCGGCGGAAAATATCAAAAACACGAGTGACAGTTATTCGTCTTCGCTTGGTGCTTTGACTACGTCAAAAGAAGCGGTGTCGCCGACGGTTGGATCTAACACAACTACAACTCAGTTAAGAAACACAACAACACCGATGGTTGAACTTAGCACAACCACACCTCAACTGAATACAACAACATTACCAACAGTTGGACTTAAAACATCTCAGTCTCAGCTGAGTACAACAACAGCAACACCTATGGAAGGACATAACACAACCCAGTCTCAGCTGAGTACAACAACAAAACCTATGGATGGACATAACACAACTCAGTCTCATTTGAGTACAACAACACCTATGGATAGACATAACACAACTCAGTCTCAGCTGAGTACAACAACAACACCTATGGATGGATATAACACAACTCACTCTCAGTTGAGTAAGGCAACACCTATGAATGGACATAACACAACTCAGTTTCAACCGAGTACAACAACACATATGGATGGACATAGCACAACCCAGTCTCAGCTGAGTACAACAACAGCAACACCTATGGAAGGACATAACACGACCCAGTCTCAGCTGAGTACAACAACAACACCTATGGATGGACATAACACAACTCAGTCTCATTTGAGTACAACAACACCTATGGATGGACATAACACAACTCAGTCTCCGCTGAGTACAGCAACAACACCTATGGATGGATATAACACAACTCAGTCTCAGTTGAGTACAACAACACTTATGGATGGACATAACACAACTCAGTCTCAGCTGAGTACAGCAACAACACCTATGGATGGATATAACACAACTCAGTCTCAATTGAGTAAGACAACACCTATGAATGGTCATAACACAACTCAGTTTCAACCGAGTACAACAACACCTATGGATGGAAATAACACAACTACGTCTCAGCTGAGTACAGCAACAACACATATGGATGGACAAAACAAAACCCAGTATCAGCTGAGTACAACAACAACACATATGGATGGACATAACACAACTATGTATCGGCTGAGTACAACAACAAAACCTGTGACTGTACATAACACAACCCAGTCTCAGCTGAGTACAACAATAACACCTATGGATGGACATAACACAACTCAGTCTCAGCTGAGTACAACAACAACACCTATGGATGGACATAACACAACTATGTATCAGCTGAGTACAACATCGAAACCTATAGATGTACATAACACAACCCATTATCAGCTGAGTACAACAATAACACCTATGGATGGATATAACACAACTCAATCTCAGTTGGGTAAGACAACATCTATGGATGGACATAACACAACTATGTCTCAACTGAGTACAACAACAAAACCTGTGACTGTACATAACACAACCCAGTCTCAGCTGAGTACAACATCAACACCTATGGATGTACATAACATAACCCAGTATCAGCTGAGTACAACAACAACACATATGGATGGACATAACATAACCCAGTCTCAGCTGAGTACAACAACAACACATATGGATGGACATAACACAACTATGTCTCAACTGAGTACAACAACAACAACACGTATGGATGGTAATAACACAACTATGTCTCAGCTCAGTACAACAACACATATGGATGGACATAACACAACTCAGTCTCAGCTGAGTACAACAACAACACCTATGGATGGACATAACACAACTCAATCTCACTTGAGTAACGCAACACGTATGGATGGACATAACACAACTATGTCTCAGCTAAGTACAACAACAACAATACCTATGGATGGACATAACACAACTCAATCTCAGTTGAGTAACACAACACGTATGGATGGACATAACACAACCATGTCTCAGCTGAGTACAACAACAACACATATGGACGAACATAACACAACTCAGTCTCAGCTGAGTACAACAACAACACATATGGATGAACATAACACAACCCAGTCTCAGCTGAGTACAACAACAACAATACCTATGGATGGACATAACACAACTCAATCTCAGTTGAGTAACACAACGCGTATGGATGGACATAACACAACTATGTCTCAGCTGAATACAACAACAACACCTATGGATGAATATAACACAACTCAGTCTCAGCTGAGTACAACAACACCTATGGATGGACATAACAAAACCCAGTCTCAGCTGAGTACAACAACAACAACACCTATGGATGGACATAACACAACTCAATCTCAGTTGAGTAACACAACAGGTATGGATGTACATAACACAACTATGTCTCAGCTGAGTACAACAACAACACCTATGGATGAATATAACACAACTCAGTCTCAGCTGAGTACAACAACACCTATGGATGGACATAACAAAACCCAGTCTCAGCTTAGTACAACAACAACACCTATGGATGGACATAACACAACTCAATCTCAGTTGAGTAACACAACACGTATGGATGGACATAACACAACCATGTCTCGGCGTAGTACAACAACAACACCTATGGATGAACATAACACAACTCAGTCTCAGCTGAGTACAACAACAACAACACCTATGGATGGACATAACACAACTCAATCTCAGTTGAGTAACACAACACGTATGGGTGGACATAACACAACTATGTCCCAACTGAGTATAACAACAACACCTATGGATGGACATAACACAACTCAGTCTCAGCTGAGTACAACAACACCTATGGATGGACATAACACAACTCAGTCTCAGCTGAGTACAACAACAACAACAACACCTATGGATGGACATAACACAACTCAATCTCAGTTGAGTAACACAACACGTATGGGTGGACATAACACAACCATGTCTCGGCGGAGTACAACAACAACACCTATGGATGAACATAACACAACTCAGTCTCAGCTGAGTACAACAACAACAACACCTATGGATGGACATAACACAACTCAATCTCAGTTGAGTAACACAACACGTATGCGTGGACATAACACAACTATGTCCCAACTGAGTATAACAACAACACCTATGGATGGACATAACACAACTCAGTCTCAGCTGAGTACAACAACACCTATGGATGGACATAACACAACTCAGTCTCAGCTGAGTACAACAACAACAACAACACCTATGGATGGACATAACACAACTCAATCTCAGTTGAGTAACACAACACATATGGGTGGACATAACACAACTATGTCTCAGCTGAGTACAACAACAACAACACCTATGGATGAACATAACACAACTCAGTCTCAGCCGAGTACAACAACACCTATGGATGGACATAACACAACTATGTCTCAACTGAGTATAACAACAACACCTATGGATGGACATAACACAACCCAATCTCAGCTGAGTACAACAACAACACCTACGGATGGACGTAACACAACTATGTCTCAGCTGAGTACAACAACAACAACACCTATGGATGGACATAACACAACTCAGTCTCAGGTGAATACGACAACAACACCGATGGTTGAACTTAACACAACGGTGTCTCAGCTGAATACTACAACATCGTCAATGGATAGACTTAACACAACTATGTCTCACCATCTGAATATGACAACATCCTCAATGGTTGGACCCAACACAACTACACTTCAACTTAATACGACAACATCACCAATGGTAGAAACTACGGCGGTTCGCACTACAGCCAAGATACCAGTTGTAGACGAAACAACTGTAAAAACAACTATATCTCAAGAGACAACTAAATTTCAAGAAAGTACTACTCCAACCGAACCATTACAAGAAACTACCGCATCACAAAAAGCTCACACATCTCAAGAAACTACCAAACCGCAAGCGACTTCCACACCGCAAGAAACTATGATATCTAAAGAAACTACGGCACAACAACAAACTACTGGTGCGCAAGAAACTACAAAATCACAAGAAATTACCAAACCACAAGAAATTACCGCATCTCCGGAAACTACCAAACCGCAAACAACATCACAAGAGACAACATCAACAACATCTCAAGAAACTACCACACCACAAGAAACTACCACATCTAAACAAACTACCAAACCACAAGAAACAACCACATCTCAGGAAACTACAACACCACAAGAAACCACATCATATAAAGAAACAACCACATCACACAAAACTACCAAATCTACAGAAACTACCACATCTGAAGAAACTACCGCACATAAAGAAACTACCACACCTCAAGAAACAACGACATCTAAAGAAACTACCACACCACAAGAAACAACGACATCTAAAGAAACTACCACACCCCAAGAAACAACGACATCTAAAGAAACTACCACACCTCAAGAAACAACGACATCTAAAGAAACTACCACACCACAAGAAACAACGACATCTAAAGAAACTACCACACCCCAAGAAACAACGACATCTAAAGAAACTACCACACCACAAGAAACAACGACATCTAAAGAAACTACCACACCACAAGAAACAACGACATCTAAAGAAACTACCACACCCCAAGAAACAACGACATCTAAAGAAACTACCACACCTCAAGAAACAACGACATCTAAAGAAACTACCACACCTCAAGAAATAACGACATCTAAAGAAACTACCACACCTCAAGAAACAACGACATCTAAAGAAACTACCACACCTCAAGAAACAACGACATCTAAAGATACTACCACACCTCAAGAAACAACGACATCTAAAGATACTACCACACCTCAAGAAACAACGACATCTAAAGAAACTACCACACCCCAAGAAACAACGACATCTAAAGATGCCACACCTCAAGAAACAACCATGTCTCAAGAAACAAGCAGTCCGTCAGTAGAAAGAACAACATCATTAAAGATAACCACTATTGAACCAACAACGGCTGAAAAATCGACAGTAACAACCAGCAGCGTACGTATAGAAACTACCACGGCAGCACCACTGCCTGCACGTACAACAGCCTCGACTGAAGAAACCACAATGACAACAAAAGCTACGATGCCGCCAATTACCACGAGCACATCTGTCGCAGTGACAACGGAATCGCCAACAACGGAACTGCTACTTACTCTGAGAATAACCAACTACAACTGGACTAACGAGCTGCAAGACGAGACATCCACTGCCTATCGGAGTCTGAGTGCGGACGCGAAGACGAATGTGAGTTATCATCTTGTCAGTTTATGCTCGTTGGGTGTGTGTGTGTGGGTGCGTGTGCGTGTGTGTGCGTGCGTGTTTGTCCGTTTGTGTGGCTGTCTGTGTGGATGTCTATATGTATGTACGTATGTATGTATGTATGTATGTATGTATGTATGTATGTATGTATGTCTTTCAGTCTGTTGCTTGTTTATTTGTCAGTCTCTCTGCCTCTGTCTAAATCTGCTTGCATACACATGTTTATTTGACATGAATACATCTACACACATACATTATATAGACAAGGCCATCAATGAAACACTCACCTCTAACGCACTCACGCACTCACGCACTCACGCACTCACGCACTCACGCACTCACGCACGCACGCACGCACGCAAGCACGCACTTACGGACGAATGCATCCACACACAAATATACGCATGCGCGCGCGCAAATGCACACACACACATACACACACACGCGCGCGCGCTCGCACACATATTGCTCTATGCATCTGTTCACGTCACAATGATCAATCATCCAAACATGTATTTATGCTGCCGAGTGTATTCTACAATTACTGCTTATTTGTACACAGCTGGAAAAAACGTTCAAGGGCAGCGATGTGGAAGAAAGTCTGACTATTACACACGTAAGCTTCAGGTATGTGGGTTAATATAGGTATACTGGTGACTTGTACATAATGTACACAAAGCAGTACATGTAATTGTGTCATGTTTTGCACACTTTTGTGAAAAGTTGTTGTTGCTTTTTGATGTTTTGGTGGATATAAGCTATTGTGTTTGAATGACGTCGCGTATGAACCGTTTGAACTTCCTGTTTGTGTCTATTTTATGTCAGCTTGTCTACTTTCGAATCTGCATGAATGACATTTTCTAATTTCTTTAATTCTGGAATTACACACACACACACACACACACACACACACACACACACACACACACACACACACACACACACACACACACACACACACACACACACACACACACACACACACACACACACACACACAGTGTAGCTGTTTTTCCCCACAAGACGAATGCACTCCGGATTAAACCTGAATTCGTCGCATAGAATTAAAAATCTGTCTAGCTCTGTGTCTTTCATCTTAATGGGGAGCGGTGGTCGCACGGTAGCGTTTCGAATTGTCGATATAGAGAACGTTGGATCGATTCCACCTGCCCACCTTACAAAACCTGGGCAATTTTGTTCACACCACGTTGCCTCTGTCTTTTGGGGAGACACTAAAACCGTTGGTCCCTTCTATCTGGTGTCTATACCAGGGCTAGTAAAAGATCCTCACACAGGGTAAATGTGTACCCTGTCGTGAACTCACAGAGTGGTGGGATCGTTCTCTAAGCTACTGGATCTTGCTCCCAGCCACCGGAGTTTCTTCCCAGTTGGGCCTGTAAAAAGCGCCGAGCAGGCAGTGTATACGATAGCATTGTCATGGCTGACTCCCAAAATGGGTCTATTGCAATATATAATGTTCCCATCTTTATCCTCTTGACTGGCTTCCCTCCCTACCCTCCGTTTCTTGCTCCCCTACATGCTCTTTTCCTCTCCACTTGTCTCCCTCTCTAACTATCCTTCATCATTCAGTCTCACTCTCTATCCCTCTCCTCTACCCTCTCCCACTCTCCTACTCTCCCTACCCCCTTTCCCCTACCCCCTCTCCATCTCTCCATTTACTCCTCTCTCTCTCTCCCCTTCTTTCCTCCCCTTTCTCTCTCACTCGCCCGTTCTCTCCCTCCCTCTCTCCCTCTCTCCCTCTCACACTCTCACCCTCTCACCCTCTCACCCTCTCATCCTCTCACCCTCTCACCCTCTCACCCTCTCACCCTTTCACCCTCTCTCCCTCCCCCTCTATCTCTTTCTGCGATTTTCTCTGATATTGAAAGCCTGAATATATTGCGTTGTTTGTAGAGAGGGCAGCGTCATAGTGGAGTATACGCTGTCTGCCACCGGCGTGGAAGTGAACGATGTACGGCAGGCTTTCCTCCGGCAGTCGGACAACGGAACTACCATCGGCAACTTCACACTCGACCGTAGCTTTACGATCTTTCAACGTACGTGCTTCCATTGTTACTAAGTTATGCCAAAGGTGCTTCAATCCAGGCCGGTACTTCGTTTAATATGCTAACCGTATTTGCGATAAAAAAAACGCAGAAGATAGGGACCGATGGGGAAGTATCGCTGAGAGGGTGGAACGAACAACACGGGCAAAGTTCAATTTGAGTTTATAATGTAGTTTTTAAATAAAAGTTAAACACTTCATCGTCATGTTGAATGTTTATGGTCTGCAAAATACATTCTGATATATACATTATGAGCTGATGTAATGGTGTCTTCACACTGGTTCAATCTTTTCTTTGCATTTCCAACTAAAATGGACTTGACACAGTAGGCCTACTGCGAGCTGTAAAATGGCGTATTGTGGGCGGACACGGCGACTGCTTGTGAGGAATGCATACAGGAATTTCACACATGAATGTATACGTTGGTAAAGTGGTTCAATATTTGAATAGGGAACTACCTGCGGATTCATCTGAATGGTAACGCCGTTATAAATGATGTAATTGTTGTTGCTAAAATCAGTTGGCCTTCAACATAGTGTGCGTGCAACTTTTTATATTTGTTTGCAAACACTCATCTCTTCGATTTGTGAAGAACAACTATTATATAATGTTGACGAACATAACAATAATACTACTTAATCTATCCCGTTCGTATGCAGGACACAATAAATAATATATTGCATTAATTGTTATAGTGTATAACAAATAAGAATGAAAGAAAATTTATAAGCGATAAATTAATAAATCGATAAACGAACGAACGAACGAACACGAACGAATACACACAAAGCAGAAGGAATATACTCACCAACTAACAATCATCCCAAACTAATTAGCACCGTATAACATATGTGTTTGTTAATTCTGATGATATCCAATTCAGCGCCATCTGTACAATACGGTTATGTGTCTTCAGTTGTGACATCAACGACCGCCCAGACGACGACAGCGCGCCACCGGGAGCCCGATACATACCCGTGGCCTGGCTGGGGCATTGGCCTGGTGCTGGCCGCAAGCATCCTTGTCCTCTTCCTCATCGTGCTCGCCATCGTCGTGGTGAGTCGGCTACGTTCGTGTCCTCGTGAGGTCCAGCTGGGCCAGCGGGGATCATTTGTTGCAGGCCGGGACCGTTTCACTATCATTCTTGTGAGATCATAAGATTGATATTGGTCTTTAAAATTGATTATACTCAGTAACAGTGATTGATCTTGCATACTGAAAACTGTCAACATAGGATGCGTAGTAGGGACACTTTCACTGATGTGTCACGGGAATAGTGTCTTCAGTGATACGGGGGAAGCTTTTACTGTTTGAAAAAAGTCTTTAAATTTAACAACGGATACTGTTTAAAGATGGATTTCCTTGTGATCTCTGACTCTGAGTGAAACGGTCCCTGGAAGTATCGGATCTCTGACGACAATGCAGACAAAACTGTGTAGCCTTAGGTGTACCGTTGCACAGTATGCGATGATACCGTGATTGCTTAGACATGTTAGCACATGTATGACATTCGACGAGGTGGTTGACTTTAGTGTTAAGGCTATGCATTGCATTTATGATAGTAATGATAGACAGCCATCGTGATCTCGAAAGGTCACGTGTGAACAGTCGAGAGTGGGAGAGATCGAATAGCAGATGATTATAATGTATGGTGACGACGCACTGGGAGAGCGGACCAGATCATGTGATTTGCAATAAGAGTATCTGATGATATGGTAGACGTAATGCTATATGCCTTGACGTGCAGCACAGGGTCTCTAAAGACATGCATTATAGAGTTTATTGTATCTAATAAATTAAATAATTAAAACGTTGACGGGAAAGACCTTCAACAACATTGTAGAGTAAATAAATGTTTCACAATATGCTAATAGTAAATATGAAATGGATACCTGAACGCAAATGTGCGTGTTATTGTTAAAATGAAAAACACGGTTCTTCAGAGCCCAGTAGAAATTCTAGCCAGCGACTAAGAAAACGCTTCAATGGTAAAGCGAAACAACTTATAAAAGTTCAACGTATTATTATTGTCACGAACACTTAACATAAGATATGTTACGTCTGGAGACAGTAAGAGACATGAACTCAAGCACCGAGAAAATTTTTGATCAGATGTGGTCATGCCCTCTGCGATTTACTTTCGACTTATTAGAGCGCTGAGACAATGCGTCACAATGGATCACACGTGCCGACATTTATTAAGAACAACAACCCACATGTATTTAGTAACGGTACACTTCAACCGGCACAGTTCATCCCGGATGTCTGGCCTAAAGATTATTTTGGTATGGGACAGGCTGCATTTATAATAAAGATTCAACAAGATTACCACGCAAAGCAAAACAGCTCCAGATAACAAATGTAGGCCCACAAGGACGCAATTGGCTTATCGAGAGTCCAACCTTTTTCATCTATCTATAGCTCGTCCTTATCAGATATATGTCAATTTTAGTTTTGACAATCAGCGCAACGTGTCCCGCATGCATATAATGTAACCTAAGAAGTCGCGAACTTGCCAGTTTATATCAATAATCCCGTTTGAAGCCATTATAATCTTCAGGCTTCCGTTCCGTATACATGGGCAACAGAGTATAAAACAATTTCGGAACTGATAAACCTAAACTGTGGAAAACATATAAAAGAATGTGGTTACATAACCCCAAAGACAATGAGAATAAACGGAGATCAAACAGATGTCTTAAATATATTAGGTATAACATATTGAAACGGGCATTTCTTAATCAACATATTTAACCGCAAAACTGAGAAATATCTCAGAAGATGGGAAGGGCGAGTTACTCATGGCTACAACAAAGTTGCTCTTTGGATAAACCAAAGGTTTCCTTGTCCACTTGTCATCTGGGGAATGTGCTATGGGTGGCAGTCTGGTTAAATCTCGATAAATTGTGTCAAATTGCAAGGCTGCTCCAGTCAGAAATATCCCGCTCTTTTTGGAATCTGTCCGCTGCAAACATTCCACTGAGGCAGTAGGGTCTTAGTATATATGCATGGAATGCAGGTGTCTTTTCCTACGGTATTTTCGACATTCCGATTGTGTGTTGAGACAGCGACGTGTTACCTCAAAGAGGGCCTTCTGAATAGTTGTCGTACATACTATTGCAACAGCAGAAAGACCGCAGGTGCAGTGTCAATAGTACGAGTCACCGTTTGTTTACAACTCGCTCGAGCAATCATTCTGCTCATGTGAATACAATGCTGCCTCTATTATGTTAATGTACCATTAGCGTAACGCGGTATAATATGTCTGCGCGGGCCGATCAGTAGATTACACAAGCCCTCAATGGTTTCACACAAAATAAGATGTTCAAAACGCACCGATCAAAAGAAGTCAATTAGTTACTTTTTATAGAATAAATAAACGTAAATGTTTAATTATACACACATATTCAGGAAATATATACGATTTTTATCTCCTTTAACGTGGTTAGGTCCACTGAAAAAAAATAACTGGCCTTATGACGTAAGAGGACGACCGTCTTTCGGCAGACGCATCATTTTGGCTCCACGTGAATCTGGGAAACAGTTTTATGTATATATACGTTTATTTTATTCGTGAACCGGGTCACATAAAACAGTTGTCCTTATTCGACTGGTTGTTTGACATGGCCAAACAAATTTTTGTGTCAACTAGAAAATTTGCATTTCCGATAGACGAGTCTATGTGTAAATACAATGTCGTGACATCGTAACAGACGGGCGAAACGGGCATCCCGCGTTAACTGCTCGAAACAAACACACCATGTTTACGTTAGAAAGAAACTGTACAAATACACATTCCGTGGATGAACAACCACACGCGACGTATGCACGATAAGAATTTACATAAATGTCTGTGCCAAAACTTCATACATGTATGCATTCTGCCTTTCATCTTCCATGCTTGTCCCTTTAAACATAAGAGCTCCAAATTACCAAAGTCAGATTCTATAGAACTCGATTCATTTTGACAGTTTATCAGCGTAGACCACTCTTCACGGAAACGCCTCTATATAATCTGCGCGATCGGTGTCGTCTTACCGAGCTATTCAAGGCAAATTTGCCGCCATGTGACATTGTCATATATAGGACATACTGCAGACATGCATACTGGACATGGATAATATCAATGTACAAGAAACGCCCATTGCGTTACAGGAGAGGTCTTCGGATTTCTCCGAATTGTCGGCCTATATGGAATTGTGTAGGCATGGAGAGAAATGAAGTCAAACTACTACAACAAATACAGCAAACTATTCGGCTACTCTATCAATCAACCGTAGGCGCGGGAACGGCGGGGGTTGGGGTTGGGGGGGGGGGCAAGGGGCAGCTGCTCTCCAAGAATTTCGCTGGGGCAGGCGTATGGTTTTGCCTTCCCAGTAAATCCAAATTCAAGATACTTATTAAAATAATCTGAAGGTGGGTTTATTGGGGGGGTGGAGAGCCTCAGGGTGGATTTTGGTGAGCCTCAGTGGGGGAGTAAATCGAGGTTTTTGGATTTTTAATATCGCCGCGAACAAAATAAACAACACTCCTTCAACGTCTTCCAATATCACGATCCGACAGAGGAGTAAGTGGTGCTGAGGCTCCAGCTCAGCCCACCCTCTATTGATGTCGTTCCCGCGCCAGTGTACAAAAAACCCTCTTAATAGGCTCTTCTCACAGAGATCATAGTCTCACCAGAAGATATAGTTTTCACCTAGGCCTTATCCACACACTGCAAGGTGTTGCCCTTAGCGTGCAACAAATAAGACTTTCCCGTGATGATTCACTTTAACAACAGGCAACCCCTGTTATAAACCATATTGCCGTTCCATAAGGGACGGCCCTAAGAAGAGGACGACTGTAGCTCATTTGTGTTCTTCCCTTTTTGTCACAACTGTATGAAATACATTCCACATGTTTTTGTGTGCGTTTATGTGATAAAGCAAATGCTGTTCGGCACGCTTGAACCTTTACGAACTCTCGGCATTCAGCTGTGATGCATCCACCACCCCCGCTATATCCATCGACACTGAATCATCCCGTGTTCTGTAGTGTTGCGCAATTGCACAATTCGTCCCGACAGTTCGTGTGAGTGAGGCCTGACACACACCTTGATGATGTGCTAAACGAGTCTTGAATAATCAATACGCGTGTTTACCGATTCGAGAGGGCTTGTGGGGGTTTTGTGTTGCAAACATCTGTCGCGTCGTAACCGGCCGATGGTATTACCGACCTGAAGCTAAGCCGTTAAAAGTGATTATATCTTTGACTGTTAATACGCAAATGTAAACAATTTAAGCACTAAACTGAACGCGATGGGGGCGGGGTGTTGACAATGGAGTAACTTACGATTGCTGGGATTACAGACATGAATGAATGAATGAATGAATTAATTAATTAATCAATGAATGAATCAATCAACAAATGAATGAATCAATGAATGATTGAATCAGTGAATGAATCAATGAATGAATCAATGATAGTCTATTTGGTTACTCGGTTACAGTGATATTTTAAATATGAACATAAATATATTTTCACCAAGTCGGGCTATTCTCCAGAAACCCCTGGGGGCTTATTTCGAGAATCAACTATAGATAGGTATGGCAATAATTGTACATTTTTTAGATTTTACACAAATGAAAAATGACAACAAGGCGTCGCAATCCAATATAAACAATCTAACACCATGAGGCAAAGTGATAATTGAAGGGTATAGTGTGCATTGAAAAACATTTGTCAATTGAGTATATGTGATAAAATGGAAGTATGAAAACATATAACACAAATGACATTATACAGTATAACGCATAGACACAGTGACATGCAGATCATAAAAGGGCTTTAGTGCCAGGCATACGGTAATGATAGATATGTTTTGGTTTTTTTTCCTATTTTTTACATTTAAAAACATTAAAGCAAGGTGTTGATAACAACAGTATCAGTACATATAATAAATATCAAGGTAAATTAAACTACATGTGTAAATTACATGTGTCATACGTATATACCCTAAACTGACAACAATATGTTACAATCATCAACTGTGTGCCAACATAAAATACTACTAATTTTGAGTCATCTGCATGGAATATATATATGACGCCTTGTTGTACATATAAAATAAAACTAAACCAGCGCATGCGTGCATGTGCGTATTTGTATGTGTGCTGTGCGATCGTGTGTGCGTGCGTGCGTGCGTGTATAATAGTTCAGGTTCGTCTTAGCAACGTACTAGGTTACTTGTCAACCTGATGAATAAAGCAGGAGGAAGGCAGATATCACACTGATTGATATTTTGAGATTTAAGTTTCTCAGAAACTGCTTGGAATCACTATTCGATAAAAGGTAGTTATGATTCACGTCCAGTTAAATGTGTTGATGTAACTTAGATTTGATCATGAGGCAACTTGTCCATTTCAATACTGTAGCCCTGGAAGCAAACGTGGCATAACTTTTAGACATTGTGAATATAATTTTCGCTAACGAACTCTGGAGACTATATACGATTAATTAGAACATCATACATGTTGCCCCACTTTGTAAGGATGATCGAGTTGGACCGCTATACCGCTATACAGTGTAGATCTATAGAAGAGTATATGGTGAAGAAAATATGATTAGATGCAAGCAAATATGACATCAGCGAATTTCCATAATTTTAACAAGGGAAAAATAAAGGGGATGCCAGATATGGATATAGTGTAAATAAAAAGTTGAATAGAATATAGAAACACTTGTCTTCGCGATAGTGGGAAAAGCCAAACCCTAAACCTCTTGGCGAACAAAGACGTCACATATCGGTTAAAAGGCAAAATTATATAGAATATTAGAATCAAAATAATACAAACAACAATAAATACGAAAACAATAAATACGAAAACAAACGTTTGAAGAGGCTTAAAGAAACATAACTGCTTTACCATAGATGTAAATATGTCAGACGCTAACACATTGTAAACCAGTCATGTTGTATTTCAATACCGGGGACCATGGAACAATTACCTAGCACTTGCAGATGTTCTAGTGATGTTTTTGAATCAGTTTTCTCAGCGGAAGATAATGCTGGTATTGGTTTATCAGAATGATGTGTTCGTACCACAAAATAAGGTTTCAAATTACATGTATTAGGCTATTTACTGAGCTGGCTGCAGGCATAGAACGCTTATGGTATGTAGTATTCGTCAAGCAAAAAACATCCTACAATTTGCATGGAGTTGTCTTCGTGAATTATCTGTAGCAACCGTCGCCTATGTTTCCAGTGTTGCGTCTCGTCGAAGCGACGCGCCCGACACACGTATCACGTGCACCACGGATCTGACTTCGAGGCTGCGGTGGCGAGCAAAGATGGCAGCTACGACGATAGCACGTTCAACAGCTCTCGCAGGGCCAGCGGTGACGGCTCGCCTGCCGGGCGCGTTCGCCAGCTGAATTCACAATCACCAAGACAGAAACATGGCAACGAACCTCAGGTGTGCATCTCGTAAATCCTAAATCGCCATCGCAATATTTCCAGTGTTATAGGCATGCTAGGCCTTCATAATCCACATTAGGACGGGGGTTCCTTACAGTTACAGGTTGCACCGTTGCAGGGAAGATTAAAAACCACGCATGATGTAGGGGAGGCTTGATAAAGTGAACCACCAGAGCATATAGTGAAACATGATTTGTTTAGACTATCGCTATGCCACTGCACGGATAAACATTTCCACTTTCTAGTCTAAATAAAGCATGTATCACTTTGCTCCAGTGGTTCACTTTGCCCCAAGTCTCCCCTACACATGGGCTATTAGGAATAGGCCACATACCTGCAATATATTCACCTTTAGACATTATCATCAACAGAACACAACGTTCTTTAGCTTACCACACCCCTTACTTCAGATGCTGTTATCACTTAAATGTTCGGTTTTCCCATTAGGCCTATATTATTCGATGTGTACATTACACTAGTATTAATGAAGAAACAAAGCGGGACACCCCCGAAAGGCACAAGGGAGAAAATTGGAACTGACAAATATATGTCGACTAATACGTTGATAACAGAAAAGGGTTTGTGTATTCACGAGAAAAGAACCGTGTTTAGCAAACATACTTTTGTGTTATATATTCATTGGTATAAGAGGTCAAGGGGATATATGTATCCCCGCCTTTCTGGTTTTACATGAATGTGCATGTGGTTAGTCCCCTTTGCCATGTATTTATATGCGCAATCAATTCCGTATGTACCGGAGAGTTGTATCATACGGTTTTCTGTAATATATGTAAGTCCCTAGAACGCAACTTGCTATAAACAAAAGTAATATAATTGTCACTGCTCTGTAGGGGCGCTTCGGCATCGCATATAGCCATTATACCCACATATTAATGTGTTTCAGTTACTACATATATCTACAGAAACAAGCTCAGGTTCCACGTCAGTCTATTATTGTTACAGTTAGTGTAATTTATCAGAGATAATTTTATGAAACGACACAAGACGTAGGTTAGCGAAAAGAACCGTATTTTGCACTACTTGCTTAGCGTACAGCTTGGATATTGTACACGAGTTATTGTTACGGAGATAGACATTGACTGTGGTGTGTGTTTGGTCAGGCAATCGCCGCATGCGACAGTAAAGCATCAACGCTACTCGTGAGACCTACCGGTTGGTCGGAGCCGAGTAATGGATACAGGGAAAGTGGAGAGGAAAACGCCAGCTACCGAGAAGAGGAACCGTACCGCGAAAGCTACATACTAGACGTGTCCAACAATGCATCACCGTCGCAAGCGAACGTGACAGACGAGATGGGAACGCAGATCAGCATCAACATGGAAACCTTCCGCCCGCCGTCGTCAATCAATTCAAATGTAAGTGTTATCATTTGATAACAACATCCGCGCATTGCGAAACAATTTATGATATCATCCTTATTGTTAAGCTGTATGCTAAACTTGTTCGCGTGACAGACATATCTGGTAAACAGACCATGCTTAAATAACAATGTGCAGTACTACTGGTGAGTATCTCCTGATGTCCAAGAGAACTAGAATGTCGTAGAAATCCGTCTCTACTAGTGCTGCCCAAAACTGATAGAACATGTTACGATAAACACTGATTAAAATAAACAAGTATGTAATTAATCTGGGATTTACTGTGCAACCGATCTTAATTTGTTCTGACAGTTACAAAATGCATAGTTTAGTAATACAATAGACCTACCATTTGCAGGGTTAATGGTAGGCATAGGAGCTTTCGACACCTTCACCTTCGACACCTTCACCTTCATCAGCGTTGTACTGAACCATGACGTTGCTGGTGATCGACACCACGTGCAGAAAAAAATAACTAGCCACTGTATATCTGTCTATCGTACGTGCGTAACGTATTAGATAAATTGATCACGATCTTCCGGGAACACGGTGTATGGACATGCCACAAACCCTACACTATAAAATCCATAGTGGTGAACCACGAGGACAAAACCCCCTAGAATAACATGTGCGGACTGACGTAGGAAATAGCACGTGTGGACAGTCTTCAGACCTACATTAGTGAAACTTGCAGTTCACTGAGGGCTAGACTCAGAGAACACGAGGACACTATCCAAAGCTGTAGGAAACCACCGAGTGAACGAAGGCCGTAGCATCACGGCCAATGACGCCACAGTGCTCGCCAGAGAGAACAATCTCTGGCGAAGAATGGTCAGCAAAGTCATTGAGAATCGAGAGAGGCTACCAGCGATCAACAGACACCAGCTACAATCTTCCCGCGATATTCTTACAACTGCTGTCATGTGGGGATCACCAACGTTACACGACGGTCAAGACCAGCACAGTACGTTGTTGAAGGAACTGTGAGGTTACCGAAGGTCCGTTCGAACCCCACAGCATTAAGACAGGTAACTAACTGTATTTCCAAAATTGAAAAATCTTGTTAAACAGCCACGCGACCGTTGTGTGTTTCAGGGATCTCGCCCTAGCAGCATCGTTCACGGCAGCGGCAGCTTGACACGCCCCGACGCCACGCACACAACCAGCGGCCACAGACCGGCACCTCGACCGCCGACCCCACCCGCCCTGCCGCCCATCATCCCGCCCAGACTCGGTCTCGTCGAGTCGACCGACGACAATGAGACATTCATGTAGCCCCACCTGGAAGACATTGACTTGACGATGGCGTGTATATAATTATGTGTGTTTGTGAGTGCATGTGTAGGTGCGGGCGCCCCGGCGAACGTGTGAGTGCGTGTGGGAAAGGGATGGGATAAACACTTTGTGGATATTATTAACCATGCAAATATTTTTTTAAATTAATGAAACGCATTTTGTATTAATCAGTAGTTAGGCACCGGTTGCACATGATATGACACTTTACTTACACCTATATGTTATTGTATATCCATCAACATAGATGCTCTTATATATGTGTAACATGCAGCAACACTGAGTAATCAAATAAGCTACCATAGCCAAACGTAGCATAATACCCATAATGCCATGCAACTATTTACTACAGTGGTGTGCCTTGTGAAAATGATTTTAATTCAAAATTTGTTCACATGATACCAATAGCTGACAGGGACTATTTGTACAGGCGACATGGTTGAGTTTAGCAGAATAAGTTTAGAATATAATACAGCCAACTGAATCCTCTTTAACCTGGTACGACGTTGCAACACGTCAGTGACAGCCAGACCTCTAACTCGACATTGAGACAGTCACAAACCATGACCGAGATCGATCGTTATCAAGGGTCGGAAAGCGACCCCTTAAAATAGGACGCAGCATTGTGCGTAGACCGTGAACGTCGTCGCGTGACAATATAGACCTCTTGTGCGTCGGCGCGGTTTGATCCGTATTGTCGCAACAGGGCATTCGGCTATTATTACGTGTGCCTCTTCGGCCTATTTTTTGTTTAGGTCGTTCTGTATGAGAAAAGTAAGAGCGCAGTGTAATGTTTCTAGAAACATGCATTTGTTTGCCAAGTTCGGCTGCATCACATGTGGTTTAAAGATCTTATATTTGAAAATCGTAGGGTTTTGATTAGATATGATCATATGGGAGAAGACCTGGGTCGTTTAAAATCAATTTAGACCACGGTTGACACACGTAACGCAAATTATATAAAATTTAGCAATTTGGTTCCCGTCGCGTAGGTGGTTATCGATGTAACTACGGTTGTGATATGGAGTCGGTGTGTAGGCCTATGTAACGACAAAGAGGTGATCGTCACCTAGAAACGAGATTGTCCAAGGCCGACGTTCTACGTTTATCAAAATAAGTACAACCTTGCATGTAAATGGAACTTCTCATAACGGATACCTTTGCTGTTCTTGACCTTCTTCCATTCAACACAGCATGTGGCCCCGGTCTAGACAGGCAATGCCTCACGTGAAGCAAACACGATTGTAGGCCTATTATATATATATATACATATATATATATATACTACTGTTCATTGTGAGCACACAAGCCTATCGACACGTACGTATTAACAGTTTTTGTTTGTATCGTCTCACCGTCATAAACAATCGCTGATGATTTACGCCTTGAGAAGAGACGTCCTAATGGCAGTCTACGTGTGCGCCGCATTTGTTCTTTAGACAAACATGCACATTGTAGTTAATTCCAATTCTCCTGGCAGTTGTAATATAATGTCTTATCATCTTCGTTTATGTTTTAGTCTCACGTAAGACGTCAACTATCTTTGCATTTTAATTCGTTTTGCAATGTGTGTGCGTGTGCGTGCGTGCGCGTACATGTGTGTGAATGTATAGGTATGTTTGTATGCGTGCGTCCATGTGTATGCCTGTGAGTGCGCGCGTGCATGTGTGTGTGAGCGCGCACGTGTCGTCCCGAGAGCAACCGGGTTTTGGATGTTTAATAGTATTATACGGAACGTATTCACAATAACGACAAGCATGTCTTACGCAACTCTAAATTCTGCACCCAAGTGCACCGTGGAGGAACTGTATCATAATTGTACAATAAAGTGTTTTATACATGCTACTTGTTTCTTACTGACCCAGATCACATTCAGTCGGGATTTACAGCGCCGTAGGCGTCACCGTTTATGACTGAATGTCGCCGAAGACTCGCCGCAGGGCAGGCGGCCATTATAAACGTCCTGTGTGGAACAGGGCACACCAACGTAGTTTTTATTTGGCAGAATCACGTGGCGCGCAGGTGTGTGAGTGTGTTTAACCTTTACATAGACCGCAAAGAGTGAATAGTAGCATGGGTCAAGAAAGCTACTATGAAGAGGACACCTATTGTATGAGGTAATGATTCCTTTTGATTTATCGTGTGTGCTATGAATGACATTTCATGATCTTAGCTACATTGCAGCGTTAACAGTTTGATTGTAGCCATTTTAATTGAGGCTCTTATCGGGGTTAAGAGACCCACTCACGGGATAAGAAGTCCCCATTTGGGCATTTGCAATATTACAATTTTTTTACTTGGACATTGTCCTTATTGAAAACCCACAACCGATACAATTATACCACTATTACAATCGTGTTAACCAACGTTACCTTACATTGTGGTAATGCGAGAGAATAGACATGCTATAACTTCCAATACAACAAACCAGAAATATTGTTGGATTATTGATGAACTAGTGGCCTCCTTGCGCGTAGGCCATATAAAGTAAGTTGTTTTGGAAAGCAATCGTGTCAACACGTTTCATAAATAAATACCAATGACGTATGGCAGTATATCTGTAAATTCCGCGCTAACATTAATTAAAACTAATTTTTGGTATGGAACAATTTAAAATTGAAGTATAGTCCTCAGCATATGCAAGTTATTTGTACATACGGTATTCGTGCTCATAATATAAAATTACTGTTACGAACATTGTGGACAAGGAAAAAAGCAGCACTTGGCGGAGGTCATGCCATAGAAATACGTTTGGTTTGCCAACTCTTGATAAAAGTAATATATATGCATTATACCTTAATAGGGCGGCATGACATCTGCTAAATCAAACACCCACAAGACTTCACTTTATGTTTTTGTTATAAAGAAAAACCTGTTAATGAGGCGATAATTTCAACAAAATATTCACCGGAATGTACAAACACGTCACGTGTTCGGCATCCGTTTTCGAGGGCTTGAGCTTTGACGGACCTTTGGCTAGGCAACCAGTCAAGTGATGGATGGTTAATTGTTCCGTGGTCCGCCTATCAGTTAAACGAATAGTGAAAACCGGCTGTTTTCCCTGCCGTAGAGGAGCGGTACAGTGCTCCCACCTAACGGCGCCTGCATAATCGAGGCTATATATGTGTCTATATAGTGCCAACTGGAGAATGGAAATGTTTGCCATTAGTGTATAATTTGTGTTTGGATATAGTTATTATGGCATTAGCTTTAAATATGACGTCATCAAAGTTAACTTAGACTAGTGTAAATTTTAACCAAATGGAGTGATTTAGTGGATGGAGTAGAGATGTTGCTGAACTCGGCATTTCGACATTCAAGGTGTTGATGTTTGATATCAGACTACACAGATGAGTGTTGCTCTACGTAATGGCAGGAGTGCTACCGCGACGATACTGATGATAGGACTCGATCAGCTGTCGTGAGAGAGGCAGGTGTTGTGACAAATGAAGACGATTTATTCTACACGTGCGCCACATTTACATTGCAAGTAGTGGTAGTAGAAAATAGCTCGAGTATTGCAACTTATAAAGCGCAAAGTAATAACGTACTGATTTAAGCATACACATGGTAGCGCATAACATGATATATATATATATACATACATATATATATATATATATATATATACATACATACATAAATACAAAAATCGTCATGGAAGACTTTTATATTACTTAAATTAATAATATTTTTTTTGATTGTATAATGATTAAAACAATTAACTTGTCATTTGCATAGGTTGATTCAGGGGGCCGGGAGGCACGTGCTCCCCTGAAGGTTTTTTGGAGAGCCTCAGCCCCCTCGCGAATATTCACCAAGTTCCGACTCCATTGCGTATAAAATGCAAGCATCGCAGAATAAACAAGATTTAATACGATTTCCGTCCAGAGCTATAAGCTCCAGACGGCATGCGGACAAGGAAGTCAGGCTTATTGAGAGTCCAACAATTGTTCACCTATGTATAACCCGCCCTCGCCAGATAGCTGTCAATTTTATATTTGAACATATTCACACTGCTAGCATTAATACAATCATCATATAATTTGTTTCAGTCATTTATTGTCCTCTGAGAGAATCAGTACTTTCTCATATCCAACCTACACTGTTCCTTGACTAATGCTGCATTGTGATCTCTGGTTATACTGCCTTCTTTCAGTTTGAAGAAAATATTTCTATCAATATCCTCATAACCATTCAATATCTTAAGAACTTCTATTTGGTCTCCTCTTAGTCTCCTAATCTCTAATGTTGTCAACTCACATTCTAATAGGCGTCTTTCATAACCAAGATCTTTCAGTTCAGGAACTAGCTTAGTCGCTCTTCGTTGCACTCTTTCTAGCTTATCTATGTCCTTACGATATGGCCTCCATGCTTGTATACAATATTCCAAATATGGCCTAACTATTGCTTTATACAGTGGTATAATTAGCTGTTTCTCCTTATATGTGATATTTCCCCTAATTAGTTCTAGTATTTGGTTAACCTTTGACGCAGCAATTCCACATTGCTCCGAAACTTTCATGTCAGCACTAACTGTTACTCCTAAGTTCTTTTCTTTTACGGTTTTACCTAGTATGGTATCCCCCATTGTGTATTCTTTGTTCACATTTCCATGTCCTATGTGGATGCATTTACACTTCCCAAAATTGAATAACATTTGCCATTTGTCAGACCATTTGACCAATTTGGCTAGATCATCCTGTAAAGTGTGTTTATTTGCATCTGTTCTAACTGTTCTGAACACTTTTGTGTCATCTGCGAATTTCAGTACTTTGCTTGATACATCGTCACCCAAATCATTTATATATACCAAGAATAATATATGATATAGGTCCCAACAACGACCCGTGTGGCACTCCACTCAAAATTGGTTTCCAGTATGAAATCTCCCCCTCTACTATTACTCTGTCTTCTGTCTGTCAACCATGTTTGTATCCAACTGATCACACCATCCCCTATATCATGGCCTTTTAGTTTAAGTAACAAGCTTTGATGTGGCACTTTATCAAAATTGCTTTCTGAAAATCTAAGTAGACAACATCCACTGGTGACCCATCATCTACCCACTTTGTAATTTCTTCTAAAAACATAAAAGATTGGTTAGACAAGACCTAGCTTTTAGGAGCCCATGTTGAGATTCATTTATTAATTTGTCTTGGTCTATAATAAGCGTTTCTAATAATTTGCATAAAACTTATGTTAAGTTAACTGCTCTGTAATTATCTGTCTTGCTCCTCGGTCCCTTTTTAAATAATGGTATAATGTTTGCCTCTTTCCATTCTAGTGAAACGATTCCCTCTTTAAGTGGCAAGTTAAAGAATACAGCAAGTGGTGTACTGATTTGTTCTACCATTTCCTTAAGCAGTTTTGGTGGTATCCCGTCAACTCCAGGTGATTTGTTTTCTTTCATCATTTGAACTAATTAGTGTCCCCTAGATTACCCTATCGTCTGACAGTCGAACGTGTACGGTTGTCGCGGGACGCCTGGACGTGACAGCGACGATCACTAACCCACTCGCTCACTCATTCGCTCATGCTGGGTAAACTCTGCTTGCTCCAACGGTCAAGACGCCTCTGCGACGACGGTCAAGACTGCGACGACGGATTACCTAAAAGGACCAATACTACAACGATGTAAAAACCTACCATGACCATGTACAAATGTACCCCTGCTGGACATGCATCAGGTGTGACAACCCCTGGATGAACTCTATGAAGCATCGGCGATTAAGTAACATTGTTGAGTACTCTGTGATGGCAAATTTATATTACATCACTAAACTTAATCAGCTTTAAATGTACTAATATTTTTGAGTTAAAGTGTGATTTTTTTACCACATGAATTTCCATTTGTGAACAAATAAATGTTATTGTATTGTACTATCTACAACAAACAAACAAACCATAAAATAGACAAAACAAAATACGAACCAGTGGCGATCTTCAGGAGCCGAGATAATTCCATGTAAGTTGCCGATGATGAGTGTCGCCAGACTGCGTGTCTTTTGCGGACAAGTTCCCTGACGACATATCAGCTGTTGTCACGTTATCGTCTTGCTGTCTGTCTACGTGCCGTCACCCTGCTGCCTGTCGTCGCAGATAGAATAATTCCATTTCAACAGCATCATAGCAACTACACAGCGACTTCGGCGTCGTGTCGTTCCTGATTACAAGATATGCCCACAGCGAAATCATAATGGGCACGATCGAGCCAAATTACTGAATGTAATTTCTAAGTCAGCGGTACGGTAGTGTGTGGCATGTTGCTCCCAGGGGCTTCATGCCTCACAGAAGATCACATTGTATAGAACGGGAAAATGGAGTGTATGTTTATGTTTTCCAAAAACAGGCATCTAACATACAACATAATAATACTCATTGACATGCAGTTAGGTTACATAACTTTAAAAGAATTCAAATTATATAAATGTATGCAACCGACAACAGGTATCTTCGTTCAGTCACTGTCGGATTCGCAATTTAGACATAATGAAACATGACAGTCCTGGCGTGCAGTTACATTACGGACCTATTTCTGGCATTGCAGCCACAACTCCAGAGATCTGTTGTTCACGAGCGTCTCGACGCAAATGATACATGCCCAATCTTCCTCTTCATTGCTTAAGCAGACGCGTCTTCTCTTTGGTTTTGTCGTCTACTATACTTAGATTCTCAGAAAGCATTTAATAAAGTGCCACATCAAACACTGTTGCTTAAACTTAAAACACATGGTATAAGGGATGGTGTGATCAGCTGGATGAAACATGGTTGACAGACAGAAGACAGAGAGTAATAGTAGAGGGGGAGATTTCAAACTGGAAACCAGTCTTGAATGGAGTGCCACAGGGGTCAGGTTAGGAAATATATTATTCTTGATATATAAAAATTATTCGGATGATGATATATCAAACAAATTACTGAAATTCACAGACGAAACAAAAGTTAAAACAGATGCAGATAAACACACTTTACAAGATGATCTAGCCAAAGTAGTCAAATGGTCTGAAAAATGGCAAATGTTATTCAATTTTGGGATATGTAAATGCATTCACACAGGACATGGAAATGTGAACAAAGAATACATAGTGGGGGATACCATATTAGGTAAAACAGTAAAGGAAAAGGATTTAGGAGTGACATTTTGTGCTGACATGAAAGTTTCAGCAATAGATTCCTGAAGGCACAATGCGGCAAAAGAACAGTGTAGGTTAGATGTGAGAAAATATTAATTCTCACAGAGGACAATAAAATGACTGGAACAAATTATCTGATGATTGTGGTAATGCTAACAGTGTGAATATGTTCAAAAATAAAATTTACTGCTATCTGGGGAGGGCGGGCTATACGTAGTAGGAAAATTGTTGGACTTTCGATAAACCAAAGGCTTCCTTGTCCGCATGCCGTCTGGAGCTTGTAGACCTGGGCGGCAATCTTGTTAAATATGGTCAGTCAACATGTCTGAAAACCAGCCATGCATAGGCGGGTCCAGGGGAGGGGCCTGAGGGGCACGTGCCCCGTAGACTCACCACTTCCCCTTTAGCAGCTGCTATCGCCACACCATCCCTGCATCAGGCCATAACATTTCTGCCACCTCTTCTCCATCCCTTTCTCCCAACTCCTTCCCGCCACTACAGAGACAATCGTGTTCTCCGGAGCATCCACCTCACCCCAAGCCTCATTCTTTCCTACCTGTCTCCAAACCACGGGTGGACCGCACCATAATTCACAGACTACCCTCTTCGCCTACTCCTGCACAACGATTCTCTACTGTGCCCTCCATACATAGATGCACAAAGTGCAAAAAATCCAGCTGGAAGTTACCGATAATCACAAAACGTGTCGTTATTCTGGGTGACTCGAACGTTTCTAGGATTACAGAATCGAAGGAACGAGACATCCAAGTGGACAGCTACCCTGGAGCCAAAATTAGGAATCTCGAACAGATGATGATGCATCCGGCAGAGACAGACGGCACACATCCAGAGATTGTGATCCTATCGGTGGGAATCAACGACAGAGCGAACAAACCAAGTGTGACGACCATCCCTAATTTGCGAAGGATGGCGGCTCGAGCAGGCAAGTGTTTTCCTCACTCAGTTATCGGTTATCGCCATACCCGAAATAAACTTTTCTGACAGATTACCTCTGGTAGAACAAGAATACATTATGAGAACTTCGGAGAGCCTACTAGACATTAAGGGCATTGTTGTAATACCTAAATTAGAGGAGTCATCGTTCAAGACAGACACATCAGACAACATTCATTGGACACCAGAAACAGCGAACAAAATGCTAACACATTGGTTGTGCCATTTAAACTAAGAAACATTGAGGGCAACCATACCGCACAAAACAAGTCCATTGATCTGCGCAATCCCACGATTATCAACTTAAGCCATCTAGTGTTATCTGAAACACAGGCGGAAATCCTAAATTTCGGATTTATACCAACAACTCATACAAATGATGCAGAAGACACGCAGGCGTCTATCAGGCGTTTTGCTAGACATATCCAATTACGGTATTTTTTTCACGGAACGAAATCAACCAAATTAAAAGAGAACTTTACAGCAAAATCAACCTGGAATCCGTCTTGCCACGAGGACATTAACTCTAAATTGGAACAACTGAAAGATTTTAGCTCGATAACTAACAAACACCGGAACAGTGTTGGTAATTTGTCAGAGTCGCAATTGGCGCCGATTTCGGCACTCAAGAGAAACCCATATATTAGTATTAAACCTGCTGATAAAGGCTCGGCCACAGTAATCATGTCTAAAGAAAACTATGTCGCAGAGGCGAATCGACAGCTTGCGAACAAAAAACATTATCCTAAACTAGACACACCGGTCTATCCACAAGCCGCAGTCTGCATTTCAGCAACACTAGACAGATTACGACAAACAGGTTACATATCCAAGAAGCAACGAGATTATTTAGAGCCACCGGATACACCTCGATCACGTCTGCTCTACCTATTACTCTATTATTTTTTATGAAACCCGGATTTTGACCGCCCAGACGCAGACATTTTAGAACTACTTAAAATTTCCTTAGAACACAACGACTTTTTATTCGGATCAAACTGGTACCTTCAAATTTTCGGCACTGCAATGGGAAAACGATTTGCCCCCAACTATGCCAATCTTTTTATGGCTGAGTGGGAGAAACAAGCACTATGGTATTGCAAAAAAATACCATTAATCTATTTACGATATTTGAATTATATTTTCGGAATCTGGACACATGGGAATGATGAATTCCTAGTTTTCTTGGACATACTAAATAGCCATCAAAATGGGGCATCTTGACAGCAAGGTTTACTTTAAACCAACATATACACATCATTACTGTACAAAAACTCGTTCCATCCGAAACATAACTTCTCTGGTATCCTCAAGTCGCAACTATTACGATTTCACAGGATTTGCAACAATAAGTCAGACTTTGAGGGAGCCGTACAAACACTTTTTCACAGCCTGAGGCAAAGGAATTATACATCACGTTTTTAAGGCACATTAAAAGCAGTACCCTAGCGGACATTAAAAATCAGAACAGGAAAGAACAGGCCGTGAAATGTCAGGTGAAAAGGTGTCTAGCCTGTACGGTATTTGTAGACTTCACACCTATTAACAACACAAGGAGGCCACCACAGGGCAACATCAACAATTGCGGTACATCCAGCGTGGTTTACCTAATTACCTGCAACGCCTGCCCCGCAAGATATGTGGGTGAGACTGGCAATCAACTCCGAACACGTCTAAATAATCACAGATCGAACAAACGACATCACAACGACACACAAGTGGCCAAGCATTTTAACGGAGCCGGTCACTCAATATCCGATTTGCGTTTTACAATATTGGAATCAGGGCCATTTTCTGACGTCGCCTCACTGGAAACCATTTACAGACGAAATTGTGATTCAAAATGGATTACAAGACTTAAAACTACGCAGCCAGGGGGACTGAATGTTAGGGAGGACTCTTATGACATTATACCTTTTGTGATTCGCTTCTCCCACCAGGGACGAACAATTGCTAAAGTAGCTAACGCCACCTATAAACTGCTACAAACCGCGTATCCAGAAATATACACGTCGAGATTTATAAAAGCATTCTCAAAGAACAATAATCTGAAAGATATGTTGGTGGCCACCAAATTACAATGAACAATGGACTTCTACAGAACAATGACCTTAGCGCTTAGGACACAGTGATATGTCGTAGTATTCAGGGTGCACGATACTTTTAGCCAGCTGGTAGTCCGTCGGACTGGCTGACTCACAAACAACTAGTCCTGAAATGTGTTTACTAGTCCTTAAATGTACCCGGTAATGTCATTATATATATATATATATATACATATATTGTAACACACACACACACACACACACACACACACACACACACACACACACACACACACACACACACACACACACACACACACACACACACACACACACACATATATGCTCTATCATGTTGGCCTATCGTTTGACTACAATTAGTTAGTGTTTTTATTCGAGAAGGTGACAAATCGATTCTCTCTTCAAGTAACATTTATAGAGGGAATTATCATTGACATACATGTACAGTTAATGGGTACATTGTTGCTTGTTAACAGCGTTCATCCACAATTAAATGTCCATCAACTTGTTAGCAATGCTTGTCCATGATTAAAATTAATGTGCATAAACTTGTTAGAAATGTTTGTCCACAATTAAATGTCCATCAACTTGTTAGCAATGCTTGTCCATGATTAAATGTGCATCAACTAGTTAGCAATGTTTGTTCATAATTAAATGTCCATCAACTTGTAGCAATAGTCCTCCATAATTAAATGTTCATCTGCTTGTTAGCAATGATAGTGTTTAATTAAGAAAATACGAACAGTGCAAATGTCTGACGACACGCTTTCTACTTTGATGTTCGTCTTTAATTAAATGTCCATCCACTGGTTATGTAGAATGTTATTTGTGAATGAATGTTCATTCTTCATTAACGAATCATGTCCAGGTCATTGCCAAGCCAACAATCGTGGGTTCTTTGTGCTGTTGAGCCACTTCTTGACGGCTGGGGTTGGGTCAAATTCCTTCAGGGTTTGTGACATAGCACTGATGCGCATCAAGGTGGAAAGTGTTTCACCTGACATTTGCATTCTGCGAATGTTCTTGATTGCATTCATAGCACTGAAGCCACGTTCACATGCTGCTGTTGATGGCGACATGGTGAACATCAGTCGCACTAACAACATTATGTTTGCCAACCCCTCTGATGTGTCAGCCATCAGGCTGGTGTACGTTTCAATTGGGCAGCGCCTTCGCTTTCTTGATAACAACATCTTCAGTTTTGGCCACTGTCCAATGATGTCATCTGCGTCTCTTCCAAGAATGCCCTCGAAATGCTGACAGAGAGCAACGATATCAGCATTACCAAAGCTAGCGAAATCCTCTTCACTTGTGGTGGGATGGTCGCGGTAATCAAACACCTGGAAGTTGGAGAAGGGTGACTGTTTCAGAAACTGAAATCTCGTCTCAACGAAGGCAACAACCTTGTCAACAAAGTTGCACAGGCCCGCCGTTTGGAGTTCAGTAGATGAGGTGGTGTACTCTGCAAACACCTTGCCGTTCAACTGTCGAAGTGCCTTTAATTTCACAGCAATGTCGGTGATAAGCAGGTCATCCTTCTGGAAGGCACAGCTGATATCCGCAAGGACATTCAGCACATCAATTATGAAGTGCAAGGCCTGTTTGAAATTCGAACACCTCAGTTTCCTGAGGTACCCCCTGCACTTCGCAGCTTCTTCTCCTTTGCCAGTTGCAGCATCTTCCATGTGAAAACAGACTGCTGTCAAGTTCTGTCTGAGTGCTGAGTAGGTGCGTTGTCTGCTCGCCATCCAGCGAGTGCCCTTCGGCGCACTGAAGTAGGCAACATCTTCCTCAATAATGTCGCCGATTTGCTTGCGGTCTCGGCGTCTTTTTGAGGAACGATAGTAGAACCTGTACACAAAATCAACGCACTCTTCTACAAGAGCTACGACATTGCTTGGCACCTTGATAGCATCAAGCATGGCCAACTCCAGCTTGTGTGCCACACACCAGATATTAACAACATTGTGTGGAATGGCGTCAGCAATCTTTCTGGCTACTCCACTGTTTTTGCCCTGATTGACATATGCCCCATCCATGTTTGTGCACACACATTTCCCCAGTGTCACACCAATGTTGTCCAGGCCATTCTTTATGGCATCAAATACGCCAGTGGCATCTGCTGATTTCACAGAGACAATGTCCGCAAGTTCGGTCTTCAGAATACCATCTTCATTTACGTATCTCACGTAAACATTTTCTTGTTCTGTGATGCTGTGGTCAGTGCTTCCATCAGCCATCACAGATACCCACTTTGCCTTTCCCACCTCCTCTCTAACCCTGTCTCTCTCTGTCTCACTGATATTGTCTATGAATACCTTGCATGCCTTGTCATTTTCATAGCAGCCACACATGCACACACCATTCTTCTCTTGCAGCTCACATAAAGGCTGATAATGACGGAATGGCAATTTATATCTGGCAACGTGCTATGCTGTGTTGAAATGGTGCTTTATGACATTGGTCTTTGCATTGGTTATCTTCGTGATAACTGTATCCATTGGGCCTGTTTGTGCCTTACGGGCTGCCTCTATTCGTTTGTGAGCCTGGCTTCGGTCATGCGTCATCAACCCGTCCTTTTTGTACTTTCCTTCACCGCCCGAACCCAAAACCAAAGGACTCTTCTTGTCAGCAAGTGGGTGTGAAGTTCCGTTGCTTAAACACCACCCACAAAACATCTTATCTGCCTGTTCGTCTTTGTACAGCCACGGAAACTCTTCTGTCCACGATTGCAAAAACCTCCGCTTTCGCATCACTCCCTCGTACCTGTTTCGAATCGTCTTCTTCTGACTTTCGTTTTCTGGGACAAATTCACATGTTGTTGCTATGTCTCGTGCAGGGCCCCGATCGAGCTCCCGGGGCCCCACCCGAGTGAGACTGCCTCACAATCCAAATTTGTCCTAGGGCCCCAGTACGGTCCCCCAATCCGTCCCTGTGACAATATTTTTTATTAGAATCAGCACATTTTGGGTGGATGGATCATGATATGTACATTTCCATCCGCATTGAAACAATGTGTGCTGTTTTACTACATTTTCCGATGGGATGAGGGACGGACCCCGGGTAAATGTAAAGCACCTCACTTTTACTGCTTCCATTCCCAATAATGTTTAACTTTTTGATCGGCGTCAACACATTTGTTGGGTGGGTCCATAATGTCCACCCTCTTTGAACCTATAAAAGCCAGTTTACTTCATTTTGTCATAGGTTATAAGACATACCAAATAAAAGCACCACCATTTTTGCTGCTTTTTTGAACAATATGATTTTACTTTTGGATCAAAGTCAGCACATTTTTGGGTGGATCTTAGGACTCGAATTCTCAGAGTTTGAGAAAGCATACCTTTCCGGGGTTGAGGAGATCACGAGATAGACCTCTCTATGGGAAACACCGTCCGTTCCATTGAAGCACTGGGTAAACATCGGCTCAACAGCTAGAACAAATCGGTGGTCGCTGACATCACGCTCTCCATCTATGCCCAAGTAAAGAAGAATGCACTGGCCCTCTTCCTACACCACAGTTCAAGACCAACCAGGCGGGGAATATGTCAATGTTGAAGGATGGTGTAACCCTCTTTTTATTCATCCTCTTGCAGCAAAGAGACTTCAACATGAGTGCTTTTTTTGGACATGAAAAACATCCAAACCCGCCCTCCTTGCGCGACATGGGACAACAACGCCACGAAAAGTCCGATCGACTAAGTATCGTGGTGGCGGAAAAAGGTCAGAAAAGACCTCCCGCGTATGTTGATGCATAAGACCCCGACGGTGCTGCAATGGAGCATTTCCTTTCTACAACCAACACCACCACGTTTGATAAGTATGCTGACTAGACCTGGGTTCAATTCGCTTTGATCCATTCCGATTTAATTCCAATTCACGTGTATTTACCAAGGACCAATTCCAATTCAATTCAATGTGCTAACAAAAGGATCAATTCAACTTCAATTAATTTTATTCAAATCTGATTCAATTAGCAAATCGACAACATTAGCAGTTTTGTTTCGACTTTCAACTAAATAGTTTATAAATTTAAAAATACATTACATATAAAATGCATACAATCTTGTGTACAAACCATTGACCAACATAGAAGAGAAACTGCACTGTCCAGCAATTGCAACTAAATGTCTACAACGTTGACAACTTCACAGACAGACAGACGAGCTGTTCACTGTATCATCACAGGACGGTTGCACCGAATCATTTGAAATTCCTCGAACCAGGCATCGCACAGGCTGCATCTTTCTGGTCTGAATAGATTAGCTGCTACACTGATCAGTTAATGACGCCAATGAACAACACATAAGACGTTTTATTATCCATGCAAAGATATTATCCCTCACGTGTTCTGTTGATTAACGCCATAATTCCAATTATTTTAGACATTTACTGACTCACTTGACAATAAAATCATCTATAATTACTTTTCATTTGCCAGTTTAATTCATATTACAATTACACTTCTAAAATGTTCAACTCGATTACAATCACGCCACTAAGTCGTCAATTACAGATATGGCATGCAGCGTAGGGTTAATTGTGAAGTGTAATTCAAAACCACATTGGTTGGAATTGAATTCACTAAGTGAGATGCATATATATTCTTTTTAATGAACAAATTAAGTTTCTGCACATTTATGGGCAGTCATGGTATTGTAGCAGGAATGCGGGTTTAAATCCCTGCATACACGTCACGACGTGACCATTTATCTGCGACGATTTGTTTGCGGCGTACTCCTACTGGTAGCGCTGGAACTGCTGCCACTGTCCAATTAACGGAATCCTGTGAACCTATTAAAAAAAAGCTTTTATTTTTAGCTAAATGAAATTATGTTATTTTCTACAGATGTCCATGTCATCTCAATCGCAACAGGAATCGGACATGGATGAGCTCTGTCGTCACTTCGTCCAAGGAACTCGCCTTCTGGTCTCTGCAGTTATATTCTTTGGAAATCCCATCAAACAAACAAGGCCTCTCCTGCCAGATGTCTATCAATTCTCCTCTAATTCTATATTCCAAATAATGTATCCATGTTTTGTGGACAGTCCCATGACATCTAAGAAGCTCCTGATTGGTTAAGTACGTGCCTCAAACATTTCGCAATGCAAAAAAATACATACGGTGCCGACACGTCGCAGATCGTGCCGGTGTAGTAAGTTGAAAACAATACCCCTCGAAAACACTACCGTAGTGTTTTGAGCGTACCCTCAAAACATTACTGTTAAGTTCAAAACATTACCCCTACATATTTTTCCGTTTTTTTCAATTTGTATGTGTTTGGGGCCATCTAAAAAGTACGTATCGATTGGTGAGAGGCCGTGGGGTATCCGGACAAGCGTCTGCTACGATTTGTCTTTAATATGAAACATGTTTGATATTCTACTACGTGATAAAGACTGGATAAAGACTGTCCTCAAGACAAGCATCGCATGACAAAGGGGCGTACACGTCATGACAAATCCTTGCAAACGCGTCTAAAAGACACTAAAACCCAGTCGCGTGACGTGTGTGCCGGCTTTAAGAACAGTATTCCCAAAACGCCCAGTTTCTCCAAAAATACGGTTTTTGTAATATAATTTTAAAACAAACAAAAATACACATGTGAAACAGCCACAGTCTAAACATGATCACAAGCTAAAGCAATTAGTTCAGGTTATATGGTTGTCAGCGTGGTATGTTTGGTTGCATAATGTATTAGAATATGGGATGTGCATTATAGGCACTTTCTCCTGCTGGCATAGCACGGATATCGTCGACAATCGGCTTGCCTTGCAGTGCTCCTTTCTTATTGCTGAGGATAATTAACTTATGAACACGTGCTCATTGAGATAAATATTTATTATTGATAATTATGTAAAATTTAGTTATATTTTAATTGTGTGGTTAAAGAAGGGATCCATACAGCGATTCATCAGACCCCACTGTCCTTGGCTCATTGGTTTTCCCAATGTAAGGGCCCATGTATATAACGAGTGTTGACACAAAAATAACGAGACAAACATCTGCCAAGAATTGTTACAGTTGTTGGCAGAACATGTATCCGTTATTGGCATCATTACACATGTATAGGGAAACAAAAGGCAACTGTGTGGGCCGATATCCCTAAAAGAGTTAATACAATTAAACCATTTGCAATAACAATAACGCGCATGTGGTTTACTCAGAATGTGAAATCTCACAGTTCCCGACGGCTGATCGACATAAAGAATATTGTCACACGCCCCCGATGCTTGACCAATAAACGCGCCTAGATTTTGATCATAACGCTGTGGTGACTTTTTTGGAAGGAGTACGGTCATATCCCGTTTTACTACCGATTTACTTCAAATAGGGCTCAATAAAATGGTAATAAAGTATGTATATTCTTGTATTCATCATACAACATGCATCGGATTTTTTTCGATATAGGTATATTTTATACATTGGTAGAAGGTGACACGTTGTTAGATGAGGCCCTAAAACCGTAATACGGTTTGATATAGGATTTTTGGAGTAAAAAATGTGGATGTCAACCCAAAAATATGGCAAATCTGCGTAGTCTTCTACAACCTGCACAAAACTGGAAGAAACCTACCCCTCCTACAAAGTTAAGAACACGTGTACCAATTCCGTGTAGACGGTTACAAATGATTGTTTTACTTTTACAAAGTAACAGCATTTTATGTATTTATTACTTTTATTTGTTTAATATATTGTTGTGAATGGTATATTTTAGCTAAAGCTATATATAACTGTGGATGTAGGAGTTATATAGTTCTGATGGCCTATTGAAACACCCGCTGTAAACGAGACATGGTCACCATCGCGAACTAAACCTTTTATTATTACTTCTTTAACCTGAGCATTGTATCACAGTAATGATCTCGTGGGTTTGTCATTACGACGAACGCTGAAGACGGTCACGGTAAACACTGAAGGCATGGTAGGGTATGGGAGGGGTATTTTCTCTTGCCTATCGGAGTGGTCTGGGGTGAACGCTTTGAGTTTGAACATCTATTTGGGCTGCCCAATAGATGTTTCTCCAAAATGAAGATTTTATGCTGAATGACCAACCGAGTTTTTACTGAGCATTCCATGGGCAAACATGTGCTTAACAATCACTATCAAGAATGCTCAGTAAATAATTACTAATATACATCATGAACGTGTATACACAGAATGCAAGCTGCATAATTCCTAACACAGCTAAAACCATTGGCCTTACAAGAGAATCAAAAATTATTGCTGAATGTCAACACGAACTCCAACTTCGCAGCTTTTCAGAATGAAAACATTGTTGTTTGTCTGATCATACAGATGTCTGATTGATTTTTTTAAATGCACCACTAAAGTTACCAGATATCTATAGTTATCTGTATTATCCAGTTTATTTGCTACACATTTGAATTGTAGCAAATTTGTAATCTTACTTCTTGATCAAAATGATCAACCATATTTACTGTGCCAATTTAGTTACTGTTGCTTGCTTGGCCCTCTTGAGGGTGTCCTTGGATATTGTGGCGCTGTGGCAGCACTGACCACTAGAATGGAGACACATCTTATGTGTGATGATACTGATTAACACGGAAGTGCTCAAGTTGGGTATGAATTTGGTTTTGTTCTTTATCACAACACTGAAGACGCTTTCGCTGTCGGCATTGGAATGAACAATTGTTAGGATTCCAAGCATAACTTCTGCCAACATGTTGTACATGAGCTGGCCATTCTCATCTTTCTGCACAGACATGTGGTAACAGAACTGGTCAACCCGTTCAAACTGTGCCTCTATGTAGTCATCAACCTGGTAATTGAGGAACTGGCCCTTCAATACATCCAGGCAGCCGGCGTTGTCTTGTGGTAGCAGACACGGAAAGCGGTCTGTAAAATAACGTATAGAAGTGAAGTCTTTAACTGCTCTCAACTTAGGATCAGCGACTTCTGCATGAAGAAGTTCGTCGTTGAAGAGAAACTTCTTCAGCATATAGCTGGTTGCTGCAATGTAGTAACTGATCACATGAGAGTAGAAACTTGTCAGGTTGAGCTCAAGTGTTGTGACAATGTAGTCTTTGGCTGCCTTTCCGATGAACACAGCCTGGCGAGGCTTGTGTGATGCCGAACCGACATGTTTCGTACAGTCGAACATTCCGCCATGTGCCACATTGAAGTCCAAAACAACAAACCATGCAAAATGCACGGCTACAACCCATTCGTGATGAGATCAACACCGGGTATTTGGCAGTATATTCTTTCTTGAACCGTTGGTCCACTGTTTTTGTCCGTTTACACTTACAGGTCGTCTACAGGTACAGGACCTGTAGACGACCTTTTTCGCGGGACCAACAGCGGCAACGCATCGATCACGAACCAAACGCGGGGATTCATATTCTCAAACATATTCCTGCGCACATGACAATTTATGCAACTGTGGCTGAATAAGATCATTATTAGCGTAATTACTTCAATTGCAATTATCGAAGAATTAATATGTAATTTAATTAAGATATCATCAATAATTCGACTTCGTTTTGTTGCAACGGATACAACCAACGCGAATTACCGTAGTCTCGCTTAACCGACTCTCGCCTGGCTGGGTGACTTCGCCAAGAAGACAGTCTGGCTCAGAGCCGCGTTTTGACTGCCCACTTGTTGACAGCCATGAGAGCGGCCCCTTAGTGAATATGCATGTGATTAAAAGGCACTAAACTACGACAAAAGTTTAAAGTCGGTTTATTTTGTGTGTGACATGTTTCAATATAAGTTTATTATTACTGAATATTCTTCAGGATACAGTTCGTTTTCAAATCAGAAACATTCACATCCATTGCAAGCGAGGCAGTTCGTAACTGCCCTCGTCTCTGTTGATGCATCACGTGTACGATGACATCATTCAGCGTAATCGGTACTGACGAAGTCGACGTGATACGTTCATGAAAGCCTTTACTACGTAAATTAAATACATCTTGGATATGAAAAATGAAAGTTTCTGATTTTAATGATGAATAGTTGTTATAGTATTATCTTATAAAAGTGTTTGTTTAATTTGTTATTTCATAGTTGGCCTGGGAGCCAATCATCGTCTCTACCCGAATCTGGGGTAAAGCCCCCGACCGGTAACATTGGCAGCTTAATAATCCAGGCTGTAATGAGGGGCCAATGCTGCCACCTCACGGCGCCTGGATAATCGAGGCTAATCGTACAGTTGTGTGCCCTTTTGTGTGATCAGCTAACACTTGTGGCGCCACTGTTATCGGAGCCCTGCCTGGGTAATACCGTAGTTACGGGCAAAATTAGACCAACACATCTTTTGCACCGAAAAAGCACGGGGAGCGTAATGATTGATTTACGCATCGTAATAGCATAACAGGGAGCACAATATCGCAATGATTACGCCAAAATCGTAAGGGTTGGCATTTCTGGAATCAGTCGTTTCCCTGTATTTCACTATTTGTTTGACAGATGCAACAACAGCGAAGTGCAATATCTTCTTGTGTTTATTACTGTTTAAAACAACAGGTACAGGAAATACATTATGTACGAAAACTCTACTCTATCTCCTTTTGTAAAGCTGCTTCTAGGGCTGTCTCGAGGCAACGACGAACACGTTGTGAAGCGTGACTAGCTGCCTGCCCGGTGAATTCTCCGGATAAGCAATAGGACCATTAGAACAATCCCGACATGAAATAATCTACAGTTCACGGACACAATTTTGTTTTAAAAACTTGTTTACACATTCATAGACACCAATTCACACCTGTTTAGGTTTGTTTCACCTGTGGCGTGTCCGTGCTTACGAACACAGCCTTGGATACAAAACATTCGCCAGGGTTTCGCTCTCGAAACCCTGCAGTACAACTGCACGCACAAGACAGCGGTAAGTTGTCGCCTAATTCCTGTCGGCAGTCCCTATACAGTTACTTTGCCGTGCCCAACTTGGTTCTTCAACATCATCGCTACATCAATACACGCCTACAACGACATCTCCACTGGTTTAGACCATAGTCTGCAGATGGTGCACGCGGGTGATGGTTCACAACTGACAACATCCCCGCAAGTAAAACAGTCGCACTTAGAATATCACTACACTGTAAGTCATTCGTTGGATGCACCCGTTTGTATCAGCGTCATACCGTTTACTACCCGACGTCCACGTCGGGTACCACGACAACATATCCATACGACTTAATACCTGACGTCGTCATCACGTTCCAACTGAACATAACATACCCATCACGCACCGGAGAAAGGTCCATGTAAATGGACGACGGTACAGACCTTCAACCAAGAGTTATCATTTTGTAATCTGACTACAATCGATTAGTCGCACTGGTTTGTAGTCTCAAAACTCTTACAGCATCACGTATGTGTGGGTGGTTGTTTGGTCGTCAACATGATTCGCGGGAAAATAAATCGATAGTGGCACCACCTATTGAGTGGAACAGATATTAATGCACATCAGCAATTCTGGGTGGCATGATGGGTAATGTCTTAGTGATTGCCAAGTCCCACACCACGTATACGAAACACTCAAATTTATTGGGGACAATGGAACTTATAAGACCACCTGACACATGAGACACCACTGACCACGACATCACCATTGCCCCCTGGGCCTCACAACCTTTTATCGAGTCTTACGATTTTAAAGAAAAAGTCACACTTCATTCGCTTTCCATCACCGGTGTATACTGTAACACGGATTAACAATATAATATTATGTATATATGGCACCTGCACACAAACTAGACTATCATAATTGTACACAAAAGAAAGCTAAACTGTTCATCTTACAAGTTATGTACACGGCACAACAGTAAGCAGCAGCACCATTAGGAAGCAGACGTACGTACATGGCACTGAACGCAACCCCGATATTCTGAGTGAGGTAAGTGCCAACCAAAATATTTACCCCGCAGTGACATTTCTCCGTACACCACTGCGACTGTGTATGGCAAGTCCTTGTAGGAGAATGTAACACAGTACCCCGACTACATGACAGTATATGCAAAACAACCCAGGCGCACAGCTTCCTGTACACATTTCACAGGTTATCTACAAGCATTCGCATCAAGTATGTACACGACTTGTTAGGAGCATACAAAATGTAGTCACTTTTGACAGATAAATATATACTATACATATCCTTGGAACGTCCTTCGTGTGGCATCACGTACGCAGAATTCATAGAAAATTACAAAATGTGTCGCACTGTCAGCAATAACTGCATGAACAGAGGAATTAGTCAGGATATCTAATGCAGCCTTCCTCTGTGTACTAGGAACGCTTCTGGTCTTTACTAAGAGATTTCACAAATTATCACATCTGATTGGAGTTCCTTCACAGTGCAGCCATATTAACAAACCAATGACAATCATCACCAAATATATTTCTCACACAATCCCACGGTTTGGGTCATATAAAGGTACTTAAATATGCACAGAGTTTTCATAAGACTCTTCCAGAAGTTGTATGTATATTCGATGTTCGTATTTGGTGTATTTGATCACGAATACATATTTTAGGCTAAACATTGGCTTGTACATATCTACCTAGCCTAATCCATTGCTTTACCAGTTAATGCTATAATTATAACATTTTGTACACCATTACAGCTTATACAGGAAGCGCATATCAACCGAACCTTGTGGACTTGAAATGTTTAAATAGTTTGTTTTTAAAGATGAAACGTATTTGATCAATTATTTGAATTTGAACACAAAACATATTTGACTTCAACTCTGCCAAGATAGATGCTTCAGTTAAAAAAATTATAAGTAGAATCTTGTGACATTTTAAAATGTTTTTTTCTTCAAAACCCACAAGCAAGGTTTTTCTTGAAATTCTTGCCAGTGTCTAAAAATACATACTAAAATGAGTTGTTCACTTGATGTCAGAAAGACACCATTCCAAAAACACTATTTAAAACAAAATTGAAAATTAGTTGTACATCACAGACAAACTGTTAGAGTGTAGACTTATTTAGTTTGTGGTATAGTAAATCGGGACACTAGAATCCTCCAAACGAATCATTCAAATTTCCTGACCAAAGCAATTACCCTGTTTGTCACATAAGACACAATTAGTGTTGTTATCAAAACAATTTCAATGAATAAACGTGTCCATCAACTTTGTTGTCAAGTGAATTGACGGATCCATTACGCCACCACTTACAGAGCAATCAGATCCGACATGTTTACTGAGGCTATTGCAAATGTGGCGCGGTTGCACTGTTGTATTTTTTTTTAAGTTTAAAAATTTGCCATTGATTAAGGGTCCTCAATGGTCTTAGGGTTAATTCTTAGATCTAAGTTGATTGTTCATAATGATACACACATTTTCTTCTACAGTTCCAAGGGCCGCCAATAAGTTAAGGATGTTTTATGTAACTTGCAATAACGCAAACAATTCAGATTTATGTCATAAACACATGTAATTTACGAATACTTGGGTCAATATTTGACAAATGGACAAAATGGTGTCGCCAACATTTAACACTGTTTTAACGCATTGAGTATGCTTAGGTGTTTTAATTATGCATGGTATATATTTCCACATGTATGTTATCATTGGATGTTTTTGTCTTTTGGAAATTGTCAAGTGCAAAGAAAAAAATATGACCGACACTAGTATCCCCCTACTGAAATTGCGTGTTGCCAATGACATAGCGGCTCAATTGCCAGCTATTATTCGGCTTATATGTATTGATGAAACACATGATGATACATTACAGAGGACTGTCAGGAACTCTCCTGCTAATACCTGTGCATGATTTAGGAAACAAAGCTTATTTTTTAAACATAAAATCATGCTACCTCAGAAATCATCAGACAAACAATGTTATTTACTAGATATTATACAATAACATACAGGCAAATTTTTTTAACTTATTAGAATTTTTTTAAGGAGACCAAAAAACCTTATTTTGACCAGTTGTCAAATATTCACCCACTCCGCACAGAGGATGGGCATTTTTGCTTGTAGAATTCCAATCAGAAGCGGCAAATGATGAGATACATTTATCGAAATGTGGGTCAGTAACACCAACATAAATCATACTCAGTTTTAGCGTGGTTAGAAAAACTGTGCCATTTACTGGAAATGTGATCTCAGACAGCTTACACATTTGGATCCAAGACAAGACACATACCTCAAAATCACCCAAAATACTTAAAAAAATTCACACCACACAAGACGAAGTGATATATAAAAATCAGGTGTAATAAAATGTTTACGAAAGACAATGACCTTGTAAACATGCAACCGGTGATATAGCAAATAGCTTTTTGAGATTGGTGTCATTAAACACGTTTCTGAATCCTGGCTGTTATGGCTACCGTGCCACTGACAGCGGATAGAGTTTGATGTTGTGGTGATGAGACCAGTCGGCCCACTTAGCATGCTTGAAATCACCGACGAACAATTGCCATGTCTACCTTAAGTAACACAAGCACAGTTTCAAGTGAAGTACAGACAGGCTACCGACCGGGTATCACCTACGACTAGACAGTGATTGGATGATTAAATCACCAGACACCGACCAATGACGAGACGAATCTCGCGTCACATGACCCAGTTGCCACAAGGGCGGTCGTGCAGCGGGACTCAACCGAGCATGATGCTGGGGCCCAAGCGTGTCTCGTTGAGTGGCATGGCCTGTAGAACCTCATCCAGGAGCTGTAGTGGGCGGTGTAGCTGCACCTCGATCCAGCATGGCGTCTCCTTGATGCTGTGGCGGGGGTAGTCGGGGCCCCAGCCTTTCACAAAGCTCAGACGCAGGATGCACAGTCGGCGCAGGTCGTCCACTCCGATGCCAGCCGCCGCAGACAGACCTGCACGCAGCAACAATAACATTGATTTATATAGAGCTCGATCAATTGAGATTGCTCTCGGGCGATTTACATAAATGTAATCATCGAATTACATAATTACATTATTTCTAAAAACTAATTCTGAAATGTAGATCATGAACAAATCTTTTAAATAGTCCTTCCACAATTAAAATGTATAAACTTTTCAAAACTATATCATATGTATTAAACAATTATTAATTAAAATAAAACAGTATATAAATAAATGCATTTTAAAATGTTCATGTCAGCATATTATAGAAGTACTACTCTGAAAAGGGGTGTTTTTAACAACAGGATAGTTTTCATCAGGCAGCACAACAAGTTGAAAATTCAGTCATTTACAGACAAGTTCTGTATTATTGGATTTGTTCATTATCTAAATCTGACAATATCATACATATAAATTTGATTACAGTCATCACCAGCCTAGCCACCGTCTGTATATTGTTTACAGCTTCCTGGTCGCTACCATATACATGATAACATACTAATAATGGAAACAGATGCAAACAAATAAGTTTTTTAGGGAATTGACCTGTATTTGACTGTGAATCTCAACACATCTATATTATAAAAACATTAGTTTGACACAATACGCACCTCCCAAACACAATAGTTTTCTCAGATTTCACAGTATTATGCTTTTCCAAGATCACCGAAATGGTTTCTATGATCACAGAAAAGATTTCAAAGATTATAATAATGTCTCTCTAAAACCACAGTAATGGACAAAATTAGTACCACAAATTGCAATTGTAAAAAATTAAAGCAATGTCATATAATAACAATTGGTAATTAGCACAAATATGCATCAAACAATGGGAGTGTGGCTGAGAAGTGAAGGACTGTTTGCTTGCATACCGATGGCTGGTGCGATGCCGCCGACACTGGCAATGCCCGGTACGCTGCCAGACACAGCCGCTGCCTGGGCTGCAGCTGCTGCTGTTGCTGTAGCTGCCTGCTGCTGCATCTGTCGATGGCACTGTCTCAGGTCGAACACCTACAACAGGGACCAATCTCACTCACCACCCATGGTCACTGCACACATAACACCTACAGCAATCAACAGTCTCACTCACCACCCATGATCACTGCTCACATAACACCTTCAGCAAGCAACAGTCTCACTCACCACCCATGGTCACTGCACACATAACACCTACAGCAATCAACAGTCTCACTCACCACCCATGATCACTGCACACATGACACCTACAGCAAGCAACAGTCTCACTCACCACCCATGATCACTGCACACATAACACCTACAGCAATCAACAGTCTCACTCACCACCCATGATCACTGCACACATAACACCTACAGCAATCAACAGTCTCACTCACCACACATGATCACTCCTCACATAACACCTACAGCAATCAACAGTCTCACTCACCACCCATGAACACTGCTCACATAACACCTACAGCAAGCAGCAGTCTCACACACCACCCACGATCACTGCTCACATAACACCTACAGCAAGCAACAGTCTCACTCACCACCCATGATCACTGCACACATAACACCTACAGCAAACAACAGTCTCACTCACCACCCATGATCACTGCTCACATAACACCTACAGCAAGCAGCAGTCTCACACACCACCCACGATCACTGCTCACATAACACCTACAGCAAGCAGCAGTCTCACTCACCACCCATGATCACTGCTCACATAACACCTACAGCAAGCAACAGTCTCACTCACCACCCATGATCACTGCTCACATAACACCTACAGCAAGCAACAGTCTCACTCACCACCCATGATCACTGCACACATAACACCTACAGCAAGCAGCAGTCTCACACACCACCCACGATCACTGCTCACATAACACCTACAGCAATCAACAGTCTCCCTCACCACCCATGACCACTGCACACATAACACCTACAGCAAGCAGCAGTCTCGCTCACCACCCATGACCACTGCACACATAACACCTACAGCAAGCAACAGTCTCACTCACCACCCATGATCACTGCTCACATAACACCTACAGCAAGCAACAGTCTCACTCACCACCCATGATCACTGCTCACATAACACCTACAGCAATCAACAGTCTCACTCACCACCCATGATCACTGCACACATAACACCTACAGCAATCAACAGTCTCACTCACCACCCATGATCACTGCACACATAACACCTACAGCAAGCAACAGTCTCACTCACCACCCATGACCACTGCACACATAACACTTCCAGCAAGCAACAGTCTCACTCACCACCCATGATCACTGCTCACATAACACCTACAGCAAGCAGCAGTCTCGCTCACCACCCATGACCACTGCACACATAACACCTACAGCAAGCAACAGTCTCACACACCACCCACGATCACTGCTCACATAACACCTACAGCAATCAACAGTCTCACTCACCACCCATGATCACTGCACACATAACACCTACAGCAAGCAACAGTCTCACTCACCACCCATGACCACTGCACACATAACACTTCCAGCAAGCAACAGTCTCACTCACCACCCATGATCACTGCTCACATAACACCTACAGCAAGCAGCAGTCTCGCTCACCACCCATGACCACTGCACACATAACACCTACAGCAAGCAACAGTCTCACACACCACCCACGATCACTGCTCACATAACACCTACAGCAAGCAACAGTCTCACTCACCACCCATGACCACTGCACACATAACACCTACAGCAAGCAACAGTCTCACACACCACCCACGATCACTGCTCACATAACACCTACAGCAATCAACAGTCTCACTCACCACCCATGATCACTGCACACATAACACCTACAGCAATCAACAGTCTCACTCACCACCCATGACCACTGCACACATAACACCTACAGCAATCAACAGTCTCACTCACCACCCATGACCACTGCTCACATAACACCTACAGCAAGCAACAGTCTCACACACCACCCACGATCACTGCTCACATAACACCTACAGCAATCAACAGTCTCACTCACCACCCATGATCACTGCTCACATAACACCTACAGCAATCAACAGTCTCACTCACCACCCATGACCACTGCACACATAACACCTACAGCAAGCAACAGTCTCACACACCACCCACGATCACTGCTCACATAACACCTACAGCAATCAACAGTCTCACTCACCACCCATGACCACTGCACACATAACACCTACAGCAATCAACAGTCTCACTCACCACCCATGACCACTGCACACATAACACCTACAGCAATCAACAGTCTCACACACCACCCACGATCACTGCTCACATAACACCTACAGCAAGCAACAGTCTCACACACCACCCACGATCACTGCTCACATAACACCCCATGAGGCAATCAATAAATTTAATTTTCACTCACCATGGTCACTTTGCACATAACACCTTACAGCAATCAACAGTCTCACTTCCACCACCCATGGTCACTGTACACATAACACCCACAGTAATCAACAGTCTCACTCTCACCACCCATGACCACTGTAATAATATAACACCTACAGCAATCAACAGTCTCACTCCTACCACCCATGACCACTTCTGCACACATAACACTCTATAGCAAGCAAATAGTCCACTCTACCACCCATGACCACTGGACACATAACACTCTACAGTAATCAGTCTCACTCTACCTCACCCATGATCACTGCACATAACACTCCACAGGAAGCAACAGTCTCACCACCACCCACACTGCACACATAACACCTACAGCAATCAACAGTCTCACTCACCACCCATGATCACTGCACACATAACACCTACAGCAAGCAACAGTCTCACTCACCACCCATGACCACTGCACACATAACACCTACAGCAAGCAGCAGTCTCGCTCACCACCCATGATCACTGCACACATAACACCTACAGCAAGCAGCAGTCTCACTCACCACCCATGATCACTGCACACATAACACCTACAGCAAGCAGCAGTCTCACTCACCACCCATGATCACTGCTCACATAACACCTACAGCAAGCAACAGTCTCACTCACCACCCATGATCACTGCTCACATAACACCTACAGCAAGCAGCAGTCTCACTCACCACCCATGATCACTGCACACATAACACCTACAGCAAGCAGCAGTCTCACTCACCACCCATGATCACTGCTCACATAACACCTACAGCAAGCAACAGTCTCACTCACCACCCATGATCACTGCTCACATAACACCTACAGCAAGCAGCAGTCTCACTCACCACCCATGATCACTGCACACATAACATCTACAGCAATCAACAGTCTCACTCACCACCCATGATCACTGCACACATGACACCTACAGCAAGCAACAGTCTCACTCACCACCCATGATCACTGCACACATAACACCTACAGCAAGCAACAGTCTCACTCACCACCCATGGTCACTGCACACATGACACCTACAGCAAGCAACAGTCTCACTCACCACCCATGATCACTGCACACATAACACCTACAGCAATCAACAGCCTCACTCACCACCCATGGTCACTGCACACATAACACCTACAGCAAGCAACAGTCTCACTCACCACCCATGGTCACTGCACACATAACACCTTCAGCAAGCAACAGTCTCACTCACCACCCATGGTCACTGCACACATAACACCTTCAGCAAGCAACAGTCTCACTCACCACCCATGGTCACTGCACACATAACACCTACAGCAAGCAACAGTCTCACTCACCACCCATGATCACTGCTCACATAACACCTACAGCAATCAACAGTCTCACTCACCACCCATGGTCACTGCACACATAACACCTACAGCAATCAACAGTCTCACTCACCACCCATGGTCACTGCACACATAACACCTACAGCAATCAACAGTCTCACTCACCACCCATGATCACTGCACACATAACACCTACAGCAATCAACAGTCTCACTCACCACCCATGGTCACTGCACACATAACACCTACAGCAAGCAACAGTCTCACTCACCACCCATGGTCACTGCACACATAACACCTACAGCAAGCAACAGTCTCACTCACCACCCATGACCACTGCACACATAACACCTACAGCAAGCAACAGTCTCACTCACCACCCACGATCACTGCACACATAACACCTACAGCAAGCAACAGTCTCACTCACCACCCACGATCACTGCACACATAACACCTACAGCAAGCAACAGTCTCACTCACCACCCATGATCACTGCACACACAACACCTACAGCAATCAACAGTCTCACTCACCACTCATGATCACTGCACACATAACACCTACAGCAAGCAACAGTCTCACTCACCACCCATGGTCACTGCACACATAACACCTACAGCAAGCAACAGTCTCACTCACCACCCATGACCACTGCTCACATAACACCTACAGCAAGCAACAGTCTCACTCACCACCCATGACCACTGCTCACATAACACCTACAGCATGCAACAGTCTCACTCACCACCCATGGTCACTGCTCACATAACACCTACAGCAAGCAACAGTCTCACTCACCACCCATGAGTGGTCAGCCGGGTGGTATCGTGTGATCAAGGCTAGAAATGACATTGACGAGTCAATTCATGACATATATTATATGCTTACGTCAACTGTCCCCATTGGATAGCCGTTTTCAATTTGTTCTTAGAACGGCCACCACAAAATGATTATACAATCAATCATCAACTAGTTTAGTCAAACCGATGATTGATTAAGATTCCCAACACTAGCCACAAGGAGGAAAATGTATGCATATTCGTAGAAAGTACCTTGATGTAGGCGCTGGGGTAGATCTTGTGGACTGCGTCGCCTGGTGCGCGGCCTGCCTCCCGGTCGAGGTAGTAGCTCTGTACAAAGACACTGTGGTCACTGAGACAGCGGATCCACACGTCTCCCTCTCCGCGCAGGTCCAGCAGCACACCCTTACCTATGTGTAGTCTACAACACAACAACTGTATGGTGAGACTCTGTACAGAGGGTGTCAGGCCATGCACGTCTGAGCATTGTGTAAAAGAGCAACACTTCAGTTTTACATTGACATCAGTGTCATCCATGGAAGTCAGATTGTTAGAAAGCAATGGGTGATTGAATTGACCCACCTGATGAATTCAGATTTTGAGACAGAAAACATCAAAGGTAGATATTTATGTTTCAAATCGCATACTATTCAACCCAAATGCATTATTCAAACTGGTAGTAAACTGTTTTGTTGTATCTAAAATTGCGAACAAAATAATACTTTCACATCTACGAATGTATTTTGGTTTTCCTCAGTTTTGTGAATTTTACATTACAGTCCAATCCATTGCAGCATGTCAGTGTTTTTTTAACAAAATCATTCCTTCCTGATGCAGTTGTTTCAATTGTTGAATAATCGAACTAGTCGCACGACACAATTGTTGGACAAGCAAACCGATTGTGGCATGATCATGGAGTGGAGACTGGGGCACTTGAAGACACTCTGTACAGTTGATGACATTACTTACCTGGCTCTCTCACTGGCCTCTGTGCGGTGTACATTAGACAGCTGTCCGATACAGAACCTGTCAGCACTAGACGGGTCTGTGTAGCCATCCACAGTGACTGTGGTGCAGTTGGAAGGCACCTTGAACGTCTCTCCCACCTGCTGGTCCAACTCAAAATACGCAATCGTGCACCAGAACTCAGGCGCTGCAAACAAAACAGTCTTCTAAGGCACGCCATAATCATATTGCTTTCCTCTTACATACTCATAAATAGTACTGTAATGTCTGTATGTAACTGAACACTGTATTTTTCGGACACCTAAAAATCCAGAAGAATAATTATTTAATGCAGGGTATGTTTTCGGACACCTTTGTCAACTGTGAGATTCACACTGCATGTTTTAGGACACCCTAGAAATATTTTTTGGTACTTATAAATATTTGATCAAAAGTGAATATCCAACGTAGATCACTCTAGCACAAACACTGGATGTCATGTTTGTGGTGTGTGACACCACCTGATGAATGAAAACAAAAAAGTATCGCCATGTAGCATGATACAGTGAAGTCGTTTTGGGAACCAATGAAAACCGGTATACACCCTTGTAGGCTTATTAGAATGAAAAATTTGACCTATTTTTTCGCATCTCAAATATTTACAACCATGGCACTTGTTAATAGTACAACAGTGGAGCAAGGACCATGGTATCGTTCAAGTATTAGGCAGGATTAGCAACCACATTTAAGCGTCAAATGTTGGTGCAAACTCCAACGCAAATGCCAAGTTGGCGTGTGCTATGTGACAGCTTTCGCACAACACACAGAAGTAAAAGTGATATTTAAAGTAAACTTTGGCATTCGTATCTGGGAAATTGATATTCTGTGTGTGGATTAATAATGCATTATTTTGTACATGAGTTGTTACACTAATCGCACAGTAACTATAGAAAGTAACAGCTCACCCCCTTCTGGGAATATACGCGAATGTGGAAAGTTGACTTTGAAATACATATCAGCACATTTGACGACTTTTTATGATTTGCTTTGTTCACAATGATGCCGAGACAGAGGTGCTACCCCAGTCCAGTTAATTCCTCAGGCTTAGTTTTATATTTATTTATTTACATGGTTAGCTTCGTAGGTTCAAAATTATATATATATATTCGCAGCAATTTCCCAATGTAAGACGTTTTATTGGAGTTAATCACAGAACCGCTCACTGAGTGTTTTTGCAATTATTGTTTTGCTTCAATATTGGATTTGGAGCAACCTGATTTTTTAGTTGATGCCTGATCTGGAGCTCATATTACACACTGAAATATGGTTGCTAATCCCCTCTATTGACTAAGTTGAACCAACTTACGTGGCAAACTGGACACAGGTTGAGGGTTCAACTCATGGCGGATCTGATTATTGGTGTTATTCCCTGCAAGCACCACACATCTGACATACAGGAAGTGGACATCAACATGAAACAAATATCTTTGATGTGAACAATTACATTATTGCGAGATTGCTTATTTAAGCAAGGACAAAGGAATAATTGTTACTTTATAATAAAAAAAACAGGACCTACAGACAATGTTGTAAATTCTTATCAGATGTTGTAAAATTCATACTTAGCACAAAACAGCTTAGCTCCCCATTTACGCCACACAATCAACCCCAGTAAGTAAATCTCCACGCAATTAAAATAAGTGTCATCCCAGAATGGAAGTGTACTTAAAGAAAAAAAAGTTGTAAATTTAAAAGTAAATCATTTGTGCCTAAATTATAGTCAATCCATGTCTCCAAATTGTTGCGCCTGAATGTCCTTTTACTATTCTAAAGCTGGGTTTACCTGAGGTGATGTCATCATTGCTATGAGCTGATGCATGTGACCAGCTAGCAGCGTGATTATCCCATGTAAACTATTTGTTGCCACTACATACTGCAGCAAAGTTGCGTGAAAAGAACCGATCCCAATTTGAATATTGCAGCAATGTTGTGCGAAAGAACCAATCCCAATTTCAATATTGCAGCAAGGCTGCGTGAAAAGAACCGATCCCACTTTGATGCGACATCACGTGATATAAAATGGACTTAACCTTTTCTGAAGACGCAACTATCGCCTCATTGTGGAAATGATACTGCCTCATGTAAACCATGCCTTAGTTGCCCAACTTTTGAAAACGGCAGGTACTCACAAATCGTGTTTTCACTCATCTGCCCCGTGTAAGTGGCTGTGTTGTTGCCTGACCAGGTGGTAGTACTGCCTAAAAGATCCAACAGTTGGTGTTCACATTACGACAATTAGATTCTACCACCTGCTACACACGTCGGTCTACCTTACCCAACATCTCACAAAACAATCTAAGACTCCGACAAGTTATTTGATGTTGGTGTATGTGCAACATTGGTTAAGAAGTTTGTCAACAGCTGGTTTATGCCAATTTTGAAGTTGACGCCTGATCTGGCATTAGCATTCGGTGGTTAAATATGGTTGCTAATCCTCTCTATAGTAAGATGTTTGAGATCCTAAGTTCGTACAGTCCATGAAAATGTGAGTATTGGCTCAAACCACCACCTACCTGCATAAATATGTTGGGTGGGACTTCAGATTTTGAGACATTCAGAACGGCTTCCAAAACTACAGCCGATACCCACCGGACTCAACCGATGTAATATAGTTGCCCGATATTCACAGCAGCATCAATGTGCGTTAATATATGTTCCAATTAATAGGTGGCGCTATTGTACCAATTTATTTTCTCCACGATACGTATTACGACCAGCCCACCACCACCCAACTGTTCCTAATACTATATTTCTAGACTTTGTGAACTTATGCGACCGCCCGTTACCTTGGCGTAACTAACACTCACTAGCAGGGGGAAACTGAGGGTTGACTGCTCCCGGCTGTGGTTGTTGGTGTGGCTTTGGCTGCTGTGTTGCTCCCGACATCTGACTGAAACCCTCTGTGATTGGCTGTGGTGGCATGGCTGCAAGACAAGAAACCGTGTATGTTGGTCTTCCATACTACTCACAACCGTTGCTAGAGAGACATGCATAATCATTAACTACACTACAAACTCCTTCCTTACCCCTTTAGACACTACAATGAAATGCACCAATTCCCCACAGTGCTCATACATGTTCAACAAGATTGTTTTTTCAAATGGGGCTAACTGAACAACTGTCAATATAAAGCTATATGATGATGATATAGCGTATTCATTCTTTTTAGTGTACATGCCCTAATTAGCATACACCCCCTTTTTCCTAATCCAGCAGGGCCTGATGTTGGTTTATGACTAAAAAAAGGTAAAACTGATCACTGCATCCATCATTTGTTGTAATTCCCTGCCAACCATTGACAATATAAGAAAGAAAGTTCCGCCTGTATCCACAGCCTTTGCAAAGTTGCAGTATCCTTTTGACAGGAAAATCACCATTACATGGATGTATAAATCACTTCCAGTTAGCTTCAGTTATGTTGACATGTGTCATCCCGGCTTAACTAAATTTGAATGTATGCAGAGGATGGCATGGCCTGCTCTCTGACTTTGTCCGTGTCTTAGCACCACTGTCAGGCAGATCGTTTGTCTTCTGCTGTCCACTGCTACCTTATCTCTCCTTTGTGAAATAGTTTTAATTATTTGGCAACCATAAATAATTGACAAAATTGTGTTTTCTAATTCAGAATGACATGTGTGTAAATGGCGCTGTTTATTTTAAAAACAGATATGAATGATCTAGTGGCGCCACATAGTGGAGTTCAGTAGAAGTACAGTAAAAAATACACATCATTTCCACCATATGGCGCCACCATTTTGTCATTGTCACACTGGTTTGAGAAACAGAATTTTTATAACTTTAAGAATACTTCACCAACATGTACGCTAAAAAGAATGAATATGGTAATTCAGCTTATCTGTGCGTGGTTTCTGGCAGTTGGAGATCATGACAGATCGACCAGTTCATTCCTTTAGTTACACAGGTTCATTGATGTTCATGTTTCCACTGTGTGAAAAGATTAAGTACTATATGGTGTTGGTATATAATAGTTACAAGAGTGCAGACGTTTACACTAATCATCAAAAAGATCATACCATTAGGTAGCTTGTAAAACTGTGAATATCCTTATGCTGGATATAGAGCGAATTCACTTTTTGAACAGTTTTGATGATTTCTGACAGGATCTGGTCAAGAATAGTTTAACAATTTATCTAATAATTTCACCAAAATGAAATAAATGTTTTAAAAGTGAAACCTGCCTTACACAAGACGCAACTAATGAATTTGTGCCATATGTAAATCAAGCATCAAACACAATTATTATAGGCACAGCTGCTGGACCTGCAGATGTGTGCACAATCTGCAGATTTACGAGTATCTGAGGATTGCGCAGCACAATCCAGCATAATCTGCAGATTGCACAGATCCAGCACCTGCTTCATAATGTTTCCACTGAATTTCAATAGAGTTTGATCAAAAATAATTACACAGTTTGTCCAATGATTTCACCAAAAATAAATAACAAATCTGTACAAACGAGCTAGCATTTCATAGTTGATACTAGATAGGTTTTATTTGTTTGTGGTGTATTTGAGCTTACCTGTTCCAACCTGAGAGGGGACACTAGTCGGTGAATGTGGAGACATTGGGGTGCCTGGTGAGAGGGGGCCAGTCTGAGACTGGGGCGACATGAGGTTCTGCCCCAACATATAACCCCCACACCCCGGCCCACCCATCAACATACTGTTTGGTAGCATCCCCGACGAACTTGGCATCCCTACAAGCAAGCACGCCATAATTGATGTATCCAGTATATCGCAGTTTGCGTATGTCACTATTAAACATTTTGCTTGTCACCTGTGTAAAACTTTACCTTTTGCCATGTTGATAACAGGGATACACGTGAATTACATTACTATTGCTGCATGACCTCTCATAAATCAAACATTCCTGCACACAGTTGTCATGTTTAAAAACTTTGCCTTATGTTTTTGTCATAAAGAAACACTTCTGGCCAGAATTTCAACAAAATATATGATGGCATGCACGAACACACAAAGTGTTTAGCATCGATTTTGTTATGGCTTGACAAGTGATGGATCTATGTCAATTGCAAAGTCTATATTGCATTTACATAGTTAATATAATCGACTACCAGGTAGTTTCATTCCAGTGTAGTAGATATGTAGACGAAGGTAATACTTGGACAACAGTTTATTTGATACATCTTACTTCTTACCTGTTGGCCAGGAAACAACACACAGGATTTGTGAGCCATGTGAAGAGAAAGATAAAATTCTGCAACTTGTGAAAGTAGAAAAGATATTTGAATAAAAAAAAAAAATTCATCACTGTATCAACTAATTTCATACAAAAAGTACAACAATTTATGTTTAACTGTCATCACATAAAAGGGTGACAGTTCAGTTTGGCAATGATACCAATGTCATCTGAGGTACAAGCCGATTTGTTGCAAAGTTATGGGTGGCTGAATTGACCCACTCAAAGAATTTTTTTATATAGACAACATAAAAAAATAGGTATTTTCATAAATTACAAATCTCATATCACTCAACCCAAAACATTCTTCCAACATTTTTTTTCATGACAATAATTCCAAATTGCCTTATTCAAACTGGTAATAAAGTGTGTTGTTTCTAAAAATGTAAAAACAAAAACTTATACTTCCCCCTGCGAATGTATTTTGGCTTTTCCTCAGTTTTGTGAAGCGGGTGAACTACTGTGACCCAAATACATTGTTCATAATGTCTGCCCATTTTCTGACACCATTACTTTTTCTACTGTATGTTTTCGAACAGCTGAGAATTCAATTATTTTTAGGTGTCCGAATACATAGTCGTTCGGTGTACACAACAGCGTCACGTTACCTGTGGGTGAGGTCATGCTGTGGGCGTAGGGACTGCTGCCATCAGGTCTGTCTTGACTGGTGGCAGGAGGACCCCCATTGCCCTCTACCTTGATGTTATCATGTATCAGATCTCCCTGACTCAGTCTACTAGGTGGAGCTGTACAACAGAGATTAGGTGTAATAGTCACTAGCACATCCAACTTGCAAGCTACAGTTCTAGGTTCAAGAGCCGGACCAGGGGACCATTTCATTAACATCCTTATGTGTTTGTAAGCCCAGGACCAACGGACCACTTCACTAACATTTTTATGAGTTTGTAAGCCCCGGATCTGGGGACCATTTCACTAACATTTTTATGAGTTTGTAAGCCCCGGATCTGGGGACCAGTTCACTAACAATCTTAAGAGTTTGTAAGCCCCGGACCTGGGGACCAGTTCACTAACATTCTTGTGTTTGTACGCCCTGGACCTGGGGACCATTTCACTAATAATCTTAAGAGTTTGTAAGCCCCAGACCTGGGGACCATTTCACTAACATTCTTATGAGTTTGTAAGCCCCGGACCTGGGGACGATTTCACTAACATTCCTATGAGTTTGTAAGCCCAATTTTGCTCTTTAAAATAGATTTTGATCATTAACCCTCTCATGGTCAGAACGCCTGAATCAACCCGACTCCCACTCGTGGCCAGAACGCCCGAATACGCGGGCACATTTAAACTGGTACCGCAAAACCGTGTCATCCAATAACGGCAATTTATTTCGGCAGTTAGCGGATAATAATATTGAAGTTTCACTGGTAAGGGTCAAAAGTTAGAAATATTGGCGATTTCCGTGGCTAAATTGCGCCAACTACCACGAGGTTTTGTAGTCCAACTTGGCATCACACAATTTCCGGTCCCTCTTTTATGCCACGTAGTGAATATTTTAATGGTGATTTTCAGCCAATGAGATTAAAGTTGAACATTTGTTGCGGGCATAAACATGGAAGCACCCAGGAATTATTCCAAAACACGCGTCTGCAGGTGATTTCTACGATTAAATGCTAACTTTTTAGCGGTCTATTTTGTTGTAAAGAAGTATTAATGCGTCGAGTGACGAAGCGGGTGGTATTTTTTAGCTTTGATGTAATTCTTGACATTGTCATTATGTCGAACTCCAGTGATTCAGACTTTCATGGAATTTTCGAATTGAGTTTATATAACGAACGCTGCCATCGAAGGGGAACGTTTTGCACTATGGTTACGCATTTTAAATATAACACCGACTTAATAGTTCAGGCGGGATGACGGCTATGATCACAAAGAACGCCATTTTGTATAAAATTTTGAACATACATGCACTAAAAAAACTGAAATTATTTCAGTTTTATTTACCATAGACATTTAATTAGTTTTCCATTCTGTAGCACAGTAATTTATGAATATTTCATACGCAGCATGTAACCGCTAATTAGTAATGAATAATATTTAAAAAAATGAATTGTTGAAAATTATTTAAGTATTTTATTTTTGTCAAACTTTAGCAATTCATAGTTAGGTAATAAATTGACATGTCACATACTTGGCTAGTTACACCAGGAATTAGTTCTTCAGATGTAGTGAAAATGTTATTGGAATCGGATCAAAAATTATTTATTTATTTGCATTCATGCAACCCGAGTATATCACGATTCACTCACAGCACACTCTCTTGATTTAATAGGATTCAATAACAGGCACATATTTGCATTAATCTGGCCTTGTTAGGGTTAACAGCGATCTTGTATACTGAAAACTGTCAACACTGTGATTAAAACATGATAATGCACAGGGTTGGGGTTTAACACAGGTTAAACTGGTTTAGCCCAGCCCGGTGGGTTAAACTCATGTTTTACTAGTTTAACCTGGGTCAAACCTGGGTTAAACTAGCCTTGACTCTATCTGAGAAGTAATGATGATTATTATTAGGGCATTCTCAACATTAATACAGTTGGCACGTAGATTGATGATAGTTTAACACTGGTGTCATATTATTTATGTAGATCCACTAAAAGATGAAAATTACTCTTAAATTAAGACTGTCAATGTGTCTAGCTATCACTGCATGATAATGATAATCCTACTGGTGTTTTCTGTTATTAGCTGAAACAACCCTTCAAATGGCAGCCAGAAACCCCAAGTTACTATTCAACTGATGCAAACAACTTGTACTAGTTACCAGTTTATACCATATTCCTGGTATTTGTTTAAATCACCGAAGGAAGTCCGTAATAAAAGTCATTGCCAGTAACCACTAGCTGAATCTTTTTCTTCTGAAGTGTAGTGATTCTAATCAACACCAGTATAGTCTGGTGTCAGCTTGCAAGTTGGAGTACAGAGGAGATATTGAGGTTTGGAGACTGGCAGGTGGTCAATCCACAGAGGGGATATTGATGCTTGGAGACTGACAGGTGGTCCATCCACCCTCCCAGCAAGTAGCACTTGTGTTCACTGCCAACAACTGGATTTACCACCTACCCCCTAACTTTAGATCAAGAGCCACTACTGAGTCTATTAACTCAACTCACCAACTAAGATAATCTACAACTCCATTAGTGACAGGGTCTAGAGTGACATCTAACCAGCTGTATCTTACAACTGCCGAATTGATCAGTTGAATTAGCCTTGTCCACAGTTCCAAGTGGGTGATATTGTGCACAAGTGTTTTTTATTAATCATTAATGATCGTTTGAAAAGCTATAGTCTTTAAAATAGTCCTGAATCTGAGCGTTATTAATTACAGTGATAGTTTGATAAGATTACTCTGGCTAGATGTAAAACTCTTTGCCTGCTTTATTCTTTCATATTGTTATAAAATATAGTTTAAGTTTAACCTACGTTTAACCTAGTTTAGCCCAAAATGGAGGTTTCGCCTAACCCGGTGTACTGGTCTGGATGGAGGTTCCGGTCTGAGAGTAAGTTCCGGTTCCGTTTTGCGTATTGCGCATTCTCGCGCAAGCGCAGTACATCAAAATCAACCAACTGTGAGCAACGTGACCTCAGGTGACCGATCAACTTTGACCCCGTGCCAGAAGTATGCGGCGAATGAGTTACATCGCTGTGAGCAACGTGACCTCAGGTGATCGATCAACTTTGACCCTTGCTCGATGCACTCGGTGACCGAGATATATACAATTCATCATTTTTCGTTTGTTGTAGCGACCGTTACTCCACCGACCTATTTGCCCCCTACGTTGCTGAACAGGATCGTACAACTGCGTGTGACCACTGTCTACAGGCACATTAGTTAGTATCAGCTAGTTTACATATCTTTTGTTGAGAAAATACCTGTGATGCAGTGGGAGAAAATAGGAGATGAGTACCGACGGTACATGACTTGCATAAGCCATTAGCTATTCACCAAAAAACACTTGGTGTGTGAAAAGCGAATGCGCAATGCTGTCTTGAGTTGAAAGCTACACAGCATGGCAAATATCATCTAGACGGTGAGTAGACAGTCTAGCCCCAGGGCTAGGCTAATAGTCTGTAGCCTAGCGTATAGTATACTATGCCATAAGCGAGTCTATTAATATGGGTCTCTTAAATGATATAGGTGTCAGAATAGGGGCCTATGTTTTTGACAGAAGTATAATTATGAAACGATGGCTGGACGCAATGACGTGGCTATTAACACAGCTGCTCTGCAGGCCCACCGTTTATTACCTAGAATGGTTATTATTCTTATCTTTGTGTGGGTTGTACCTCTTGATTTCCTGAACCATAAATAAATATCCCTTTGACAAAACAGACACCCATGGCAATCATTACAGGTTGGTGGTTATTTTTTGGCAAATATTAATAACAATTGCACTCAACCTAAGATGTCAAATGGCTTCAGTCTTATATGACCAAATGTACTGCTAGTTTGTCATTACTTTGTGTCACATAAAATTTACATTCCAAGCCCATGGGAGCCAAACCTTAATACACTGCCCCCCACGATAAGTGCTACTTAAAATTAGTTAATTGTGAATATTCTTTCAGCTGAAATTATTAACGCTATTAAACAATCGTTTTACCTAAAAATGTATAGGCCTAAACTAGGAGCCTACCACTAAAATGTACACCAACCTAAATACCCATGTATTTGACCATATATAGTGCAATTAATGAATGAAATAGATTAATAAATCACGGACAATCACTCGCTATCAGTATTGCATTTAGCACAGGTACTTACATTGTTATTGTCACACTGTACTGCACTGTATTTGTGTATGAATAAAGTGATATTTCCTTTCTCAGAAGTAGACACAGTGACACATAAGCTTATTGACAGTGTGTGGGAATACTGTTACATGACAGTAAGGAATTTACTAATTAATTGTATCATACTGACTTGGTAGACTTTGTAGTGCTAAATTGTTTCAAGTTAATTATTACATTCTCTGCATAGTTTGCTCTGGCCCTTATCACTAGAATTTAGACCCCTACTGCCATAGGCTATGGCAGTGCAGCATCAGGTAACTTGTGTTGGTAATTTCATCCATCATTTATGTAGTAAGCTTTATTGATAAATTGTAACAAGTGAACAATACTATTTTGCAGCATCTGCAAATTTTGTAAATGGCCTTTATTAAGTTGTCTGTTTTCAAATAAAACTTGAAACAGTGGTTTCCTTTTTAACATTGTTTATTTTAAATTAAGAGTACACCTGTAGATGCTAATGTCTCGGTATCTGTTGGTGGTTCAAATCCGCCAGGTAAATGCACAAACCTTTGTGCACAATTACCCCTGGCATGGGCTTATTGACCGATACATTGCATCTGCGAGTATGATTATGTTGATATTTAATTAAAATGACTTTCAATGATGCAACAGTTGAAGCATCAGATAAAGTCTATTGAAAAAAGATCCAAACAACTGATTTACCCCATACCTTCATTGTCCACCTAACAAGATTGCCACACATAGAATTAACTCTAGATGGCAGGTGGACAAGGAAGCCTTTTGGCTTATTGAGAGCCCAACCTTTTTTTATCCAACCCTTCTGCATCCTGCCCTTCTGAGGTGTGTCGATTGTATGTTTACACATATTCACGCAGCAAACACCCACACAATCGGCAAATAATCTGTTCTATTCATTTACAGTCCTTTGTGAAAAGTAGAACATTCTTATACCTAATCTACACTCCTCCTTTACTAATATAACTTCATGTCCTCTAGTACTTCTATCCTTCCTAACTGAGAAAAAAGTATTTCTATCAATATTTTCATAACCATTCAATATTTTAAACACTTCTATCTCATCTCCTCTCAATCTCCTGGACCCTAGTGTTATTAAACCATCTGTTTGGAAATGGTGACCCCAAGATTCCCACCATCCGTACGAATTTTGAAGTGCCTCAATGGGACTTCTAGACTGCACACAAAATGTCAGCCCCATATTTCCAAAACTGATGGAGATAAGTGCTATTTTAAAATTGTGACCCTCAGACCACCACCCTGGACAAATTTAGAAAAAAATATAAAACTACGAACCATCCCAATGGGTACGCTAGATCGCATAAAATGTATGCCCCATACAGGCATGACTGGCGCAGATAAGTGCCATTTTAAAATTGTGACCCCCACATTTAGAATTTTTTTAATATCTAGATCTCAATGGGCTTGCTAGATCAAACACAAAAGTTCAACTCCACACATGACAAAATGACAGAGATAAGTGCCATTTAAAAATTGTGACCTCCCCGAGACCCCCACCACCTGGATGAATTTCGAAAAAACCTATATGTACAAACTACCCCAATGGACACCCTAGATCATACCCAAAATTTCAGCTTCATACATATCAAATTAACAGAGAGAGAGATATGTCATTTATAAATTGTTACCCTACAAAATCCCCACCGACGAATTTTTTTAAATCTAAATCTATGAACCACCCCCAATGGGCCTGCTGGATTATACACAAAATTTCAGCTTCATACATGCCACACTGACGGAGATAAGTATGTGTCATGCCATTTAAAATGCGGAGATTTGTGTTTACCACAAAACCCGCTGTGCGTATAAACAGTGCTGAAAACTGCAGCTCTGTGTGACGAAGTCGTAATATACACAACGTCAACGCTCCGAGACAATGACATCAAAATAAAACACAATTTTTTTGCAAATAACTACAAGTTATGCTAATTGTGAGGTTTTGTTATGTATACTAACAAAAGTAAGCGTATCATTAACGTAAACTATCACACATTCTTTCGGCAAACACCGTGTTAAGCTGGCCAAAAATAGGCGCTAACCTTTGACATGTACTGTGTGTACGCAAAATGGAACCGGAACTTACTCTCAGACTGGAACCTCCTTCCAGACCATACAGCTGCGGGCCGAAAGTAGGCGCTAACCTTTGACATGTACAATCGCATGCGCAATACGCAAAACGGAACCAGAACGTACTCTCAGACCGGAACCTCCTTCCAGACCAGTACACCGGGTTAAACCCGGGTACCTGGGGACAGGTTAAACTTGCGAACATTGATTTTTATTAATGCACCACCAGGAAACTTTCGCCGATGTATCATGGAACTAGTGTCCTAGGTGATACAGTGGAGACTGTTTGCATTTTTAAAAGCTCCTTACATTTAACAGCACAATGTGTTTAATGATGGATGAGGTCATTATCTTAGTGAAATGGCCCTGGGCACGGTGCATTTGGTGTAAAAACCAGGCTCTCAACATTGGGAACTGTGTATTCCTTGCGACTCGGAGATCACAGTAATGTTGGTCCCGTCCCAATTTGGGACATAAAAGAACCACTGAGGGCAACACTCAGTGCCAGCATAGAAATGTTGGCTTGGTGACAATGTTTAATAAAGGCCAACTAGTTGAATGAGACATCAAAAGACTATCACATTATTGTAACCACAACTGATGTATAAACAGACAAGTCTGTTACTTTATCAGGGCTTGCTAGCTGTGGCTCGTTAATGGCCACCAAATATTGACTTGGCGACTAATTTTTAGATAATGGGGGCCAGCTGGCGAGTATAAAGATTGGCTAATTCTATCAATAATGCCTGTCCAGTTGCCCTGACCACTTTGTGCGAGTGGCAACAAAATCATCATTCACTTGTTACAATTTATCAATAAATGTTGACAACACAGGATGAATTACCAAAACTCAAGCAAGGAAGCCACCACTGCTATAGGGTGGTAATGGTCTAATTTTGGTGATAAGGGGCCAGCAGTCTAGGCAGAAAATGTCATCATTCACGTTAAAAAATTTTGCACTACAAAGTCTAAGCCAGTATAATTAAATTACCAATTAATTAGTAATTGCCCAAACATAAGAGTATTCCCAGGTATGTGACTGGGCTGGCATGTCTACTTCTGAGAAGGGGTGGATTGGCCAAAATGTGGACCTTCAGGCAGGGAGCGACGGTGGGGGTGGGGTGTGGGAAAAAATGCTGTTATGGAAGTTTTTGTCAAGTAAGCAACCCTGCATTTATGTTTTCCATGACTGCTTGAGCTGTCATGGATCTTGCAACATATGTATATCATAATATAGCCATGCACCGTGCGTATTACTTTAAAACTTGAGTTGTATTTTTTTTAGTAATTCAGATAGTTAATAGATTTATCAGTTTAAATTACTACAGCCTACTACAGGTGTTTTATTGACAAATATTCACATGGCAGACCTGCCTACCCCAAAAACTTCCTGTCAGTAATCCATCTTCCCATTTACACTGATTTTCAGGAATATAGGCTTGCTGTCAGTAATAGTTCAGAACCGTGTCAGATATTGTCACGAAAAGAACACCACTGACACTGTCAGTAATACTTTGATACTGTGACTATGACGATAGTTGCACCTAAAACATAATTGTCTATAATAAACTATGAGGTGTTTTGAAGTGTTCAGTTAACAAGGTAAGGTAGATGTTCATAACCAGCAATGATGGAAATCAAACGTGAAGACTACACAGTATAGTAGCTTGACTAGATCAAAGACAGTCATGCCGGGGAGACGTCAAAACCATTACGTTACACTAGTCATCAACATCGTCTAGCCTCTACTCTAGTCAACTCAACTCTAGTATATAAGCCTATCCCTGTATTATAGGCTGTAAATGATAGACCAAACTCAATAAATACACTAACTTAGTCTTAGTACAGTCAGTTGGTCTAACACTACAAGTACAACACCCACTACTCTGTCACTAGTACTAGTCTAACGACGTAGTCAGTACCTGCAATTATCCCGGTCACCAGTGACCATGTGAAATAGGAAAATAAATTTCGCGTATCCGGCAATATGTAAAGGCGACCCCCTTCTTTAACCAAGACAATACGGGCCATGTCTGTGTGCATGCTGTTGTAAACGTTTGCTGTACACGTTTCTTCTTGGCTGGTAATGGAGCCGTTTCGTTCCCCGGCATCATTTCGTGCCATGTGAGTCGTGACTTTGTTTTGTTTGAGCGCCATGAGCGCGGAAATGCGAATTTGTCATAACGCTGTTTCCTATTGATCAGATTACGACCAGAAGCAGCGAATGAAAAACCATATCACAACAAGCAGTGTATATATGCTGCCACCTGTTGATTAAAGTGAAGCTAAATTTGAGGAGTACGGAATTGATTGACGCTCATTGTAACAACGAAAGAATCCGTAATATTTTCATCCCTCGCCGTAATACCGTAATTTTAGGTGTATTTCCGGAAAGATTCCGGACAATCCGGAATGGTAGGCAGGTCTGACATGGCCATCATGCAATAACACTGTATTTCCAGTACCTAAGGATGATTAAGAATACATATAATGATTCATGTGAAAACATATTGGCAAGCAGATTTTCTCTTACAAACCACTGAAAGTCTTCAGGAGCCATTTCTGGTGCTAAATCTAATTTAAGTCTTCTTAATTCAGATAAATCACCTTGTTAATTTGTGTAGATAATTATCTATTGGTTACACAAAAAGCTCTTAAGCAGAACTGTAAATTTTGGGAGAGACCTGTATTGCGTGGTCAATTTTGTGCAAATAAAGTAATATGATTAAATTTTTATTACTTGTGAATTACCTAAAACTAGGTACCATCATAGACACAATTATAGTGCCGCATCCAAATAATTGTTCTGATGTGCTGTAGAGTGGCTTTACAAATAAATTAATAAGATATATTTTTTATTTCATTATTATTATTACTAAATATAATCAATGAAATAGTGTCTTTAAAACTTACTAAATACATGTGTACAAACTATTGAGAATAACAATTACAATTACGATAATCTATGTTTCATAATGACTGCACAAAAACACCTACCGGGGTATTCCCACCAGTTAGCCCCAATTTTTTTGTTGGCCCATAAATTTGAAAGTTCAGGGGCCAGCTGGCCCCTGAACTTTCTAAATAAAAAAAATTGGCCAATTAAATATTTTGGCAAATTTTAAGCCCTGTTTATGGTACATTGTAGTGCTGGAAACAATTAGAAACAGACGGCTCATCAGATGTCGCATGGTGACGAGGTGATAATCACTCTACAGTGTTGTCATTTTATCTGGACAACTGTCTTTACTACTAAAGTTTACACAACAAGTGCCACGAAAACCGATATTAAAATTCAATGCAAACGGTAATCTAATTAGAAAACAAAAACTATTGTTAGCTATTATTATTACATAGAGCAACTGAAAAGCGTGTACTTGGTTGCTTCAATGTTGGGTGCATCAATTTAATTATAAAAACGATTACTAATGTTATCCATTATTATTAATATACACAGAACTGAAAAACTAGTAAATGGTAGCTTCAATCATGGCTGCATCAATCATTAAAATTCATGCAATTTTGACAGAAAACTGCTTTCAACTAGGTCACAAAAATGCAGCCACTTTAAGAAGAGCTTACATGAAAACCCTCTATGCATTCACATCCTTTTAACCACATCTCAGTTACAAGTGACTGAATTTAGACACGGATCAGAAACCTGTGGTTAAAAATAGACAGCATTGGAAATACCACGCAGGCTAATAACAGCATGGCATGTTGCACAGACATGATATCATTATGTGTGAAGTCTGGTTGTAACAAGACTACATAATGTTAGTATACAGATGTCCTCCAGATGCACATGAGCAGTCATACGGTAGCTGAATCATCACTGTACGTCAAACGAAGCAGGCCAACGTTCTGGCAGTCACATTGGTGGAAAGTCTTTGGAGACCCGGCCTCGCTACGGTATTAATTAAATCAAATGAATGGAAATTCATATCAGCTAATACAAAGCCAGCAACTTACCTGTATGTTGCAACGTCAATCCAGAAAGATCTAGAAAAAAACAGAAAGAATATGTTTGAATATTGACGCAGAATTTCCAACAAATGCTCAGGAGCGTGCAGAAATACATGCACCAGTTTTACGTGTGGTATAGAAAACATAGGAAATAGCAGATGTGAAAGGTGTGTTTTGCGAAGACATTAAAAATGCATGACTGTAATGAACACAAGTGTATTTACTGAATGCTTGTGTTGGCAGTTAATGACAGCCAGGGGACTTCCTGTGTGCATGACATGGTATTGGAAAGTTATAAAAAATGCCACTTGGTAATATAAGTATGCTTCATCTGTAGATTATTATATGTAACAAAGAGACCGTTATAATTCAGTCTCTAGAGTATCCGTGTAAAAAAACACAAATTTCCCAATGTTGCATGCAAAACAATAGTTTGTGGTTACCACCATTTTGGACTTTTATGGTAACAGCCAACATTGCAGTTATTCATTCATGGTTACGCAATTGAAAATGTTTATCATCTTTAATAATCAATTAAAAACAGCAGACAGGTGTCAAGGAAACAAATCTGGCTTATAATTTTTCATAGATGGCAAGGTGTTGTTTGTTTTATGGTAGAGCCATAATATAGTTGGATGGAGTTCCACAAGAGGGCACGACAGGAATATTTAAATGTGTCACGTGACGAAGGTTTCCCGTCGAACTAAAACACAGATAAATAGGGGAGGAGGAGTGAACACGGGGCTTTGACCGGTAAGTTTAGCGGGTGGAGAGACCCTTGGTTCGGGTAGGGAATGGTGGAGTTACTTTAGCCTTTTTGGTATTTGTTTCTATTCTACATTTGTCTAATGAGGGATAATTAATTTATCTTTGAATAAATCTTTTGCCTGGAAAGTGTTTGGGCGTCATACTTTTATATTTGACTAAGCTAATACTATTGTCGTACAAATTGAGGAATCACAAAACTGAGCAATCCCCTGAAACTATGTTGGCCTTTTAAAATAAAACTTTGCTTCAAGTAGCGGTACAACAGTTTGCATTTTTTTTTCTCTCTCTTAACTTCAGCAGAATAAGTTATAAAACACTTAAAACGCACCAAAATGAATTATTTGCAGCAAGTGTTATAAATTTGGGAGCATGGCTCCCCAGGTGTGCTTCAAGCAACTCCAAGGTGTTCTTTCTTCCCATTCTTCCCAAATCCCCTCAATTGTGTTTCCTAGACCCCTAGGTGCACTTTCTAGACCTCCAGGTGGGCTTTCCAGATCCCCCTAGGTATTCTTCCCACCTTCAGACCTCACCATGTCCACCACACACAATTGTATCTAGGGGAAACCCTGAGGATAGACAGTTGTAAAATAAAATGTTGGCCTCCACTGTAAACCGAGACATTCATAAACAAAGAGCAGCATCGCTTCAAAGCCTTGCAGGTCATATCTATATATCTGCTACAAAGGTTGAGGATTCTTGGAATTCATCCACTGGGTAAGCAGTAATCTTGCAGTGATTAACATGACCGCCTCGTCAATCAATGTAGCATGGCATACAGTGGTCAGTGAATTGGCTGCACCTGCTGAAATAGACTCATGTCCAATATAAGACAGGTTAATGACGCACCATGGGCCACCTTCAGCCACTGCTCAGGTGTGGCTAAGACCATTCAAATGGCACACGTGTAACGTAAGCTCACTTGTCTCTAAACTAGTTACTTACGAAGTTACGGTCAACAGATACCGAAAGTTGTTAAAAGGAAATTAAGTGGACACAACCATTTTCACCACTTGCTTTATACACCATCAAACCTACCCCAAATATACAGGACAATGGTTTGGGGTGTCACACAATACATGGCTTCCCTGGCACCCTGAATCATATACAATGTTTGTAGTGCCTAAACACACTGGGCAACCAGTCATCCAGGAGGTTTACTGACAGGTGGCGCAATGGATAGAGCATCTGACTCGAGAGAACCAAGTTCACTGCAGCGTGGCTGAATGCTTCCCAGAGAACTCGAGATGGTGTTTGATTGAACAGGTCTGCCATGGAGTAAAGTGCTTTGAGCAGTCCTAAGGACTGGATACTAAGCTTTATATACGAAAATGGATGGAATTCGTGTTCTGAAACGGAATTTACCCTTTGGAACGGAAATTCCGCGATCGTCGAAAACAGATGGAATTCTGCGTAATCAACATTTTGAAACAGGATTTGCGTTTTCGAACGGAAACTCTTTAAACGCTGAAAGAGTTGAATCACCAACACCGTAAACAATACTGACTTTATTGGCAATATTTTGAAACAAACATGATTACTATGCAACAGTATTCGTTTATTTTGGTAGATTTATGTTGCAGGATTTTTTTTTATGTCCATGGCAAATCGTTACGAAGTGTCATGGTGCCTGTGCTACCTCGTGGCAACCGACGTAAACAGGGACGTGGGCGGAAGGTGGTAAAATAAACCGTTTCGAGATCGTTGTCTGGCTGTCTGCTAAGCGCATTGAAGACATGTAGCTAAATCAACGTAGTTGTCATATTGTTAGAACACTCACATTGAATGGCGAAATATATAGCACTAGCTAAAATGGTTGAACAAAATTATTAGTCAAACAGCATAAGTGATTTGAACATTCATTATTGTTAATATGATTGATTGTATAATTTACATTTGTTAACTTGTATATTAAGCACTGCTGCATTAGAAACAACCAGTCATTTATATTTTATTGTGTGACAGGAATTGTTTTATTATTTAAATTGATTATGTACGGTTGTTATCTTTTCTGAACAAAAAAGGGCTTTATTAGCCAGTATGCCATTTTAAAACAGAAAATGCATCATTTGACATGGAAAATGTGTCATTTGAAACATAATTTGTTTTTTTTCTGAAGTAGAATTGAAATAGAATTTGCCTTTTTTGGAAATGGAAAATCAGTGTTCCTATATGTTCAAGATTAAACTAGAGGATGGCTGTTAGTCGTTCACAACAATATTGCTATGTTGAGGTACGATGAAACTCTGAAACTTCAGTGAAATGGCAATTACATGAATGTTGCTGATATCAAATGAAATTACCAGAGGAATTATCTTTTAAAAATACATTGAAGTAATGCTCGGTCTCATTCGTTTTTCATGCATGATCTGTTCTGTTTAACATGACATTAAGTATTTAGTCTCAGTGATACTTCCTACCCCGTAATTTAAATGTTATTAACAAAAGCTACAAGTTCTGCACAAATTCTATACATGACATGTTTCCTGGGAATCTTAAAGAAAAATGGACCTAATATGTTTCCTAGTACTGCTCTGTGTTACTCCTAGTTCTCTTTATGTGGCTGACAGACCTTGAAAGAAAACTTCACTTGGCTGAACTCCTATGATTACATCTCCTGATAGTATAAATCAGGTGCCTGTGTTACTGTAACTCACTAGGATGGTCTGAAAGTTCTTGGACATGTGCCACTTTGAAGCACAAACAAACATGTTTACAAGTCACAAAGACATCTGGAAGGAATATCAATACAAGCTACATGGACATAGCAGTAAGGAAAGCAGAATGTACTGTACTGTTGCCTGACGAACGGTTACATAACTTGGGATCTTGGACAAATTGCCCTGCACAGTTGGAGTAACTTCTTTAGGACTATGGACACAGGCAAAGGTTACTTTTTGACCAACTGCAGATGTCTTCCAACCTTTGGATGGGGAACAAGCAACCACTTGCTATCTACATTAAACTGTTAAGCTGCCTCACTGCTGCCGAAAAAGCTCCCTTCTGCAACTCTAACTTTAACAAAACTATTCTGATGACATATTAAACAGCTTACCAATAATGCAATTTGTAACACAATTCCCACTCGCTCTTGTATCAAATAATTACAGATCAGATTGACTCTGAAGGTGAGACTCATATTCACTCTGCTGTTCACATGTGTTTATGTTAAAACCAATTCTTTTACATAAAATAAAAATAAAATACTGAATTATAGGTTGCCAGGTAGTAATTACAGAGATAGATTAATGTGATGAACCATATCTGTACCCAGATTAATCATCATTATTACGAACATGTTTTAGTGGTGAAAAGGGGAACTCCTTAAACAAATTACTGATACTTTTTGTGTAGCATTTAATAGGATATTTTTAAGAATACCAATAATAAATTGTGAAAAAAACTGAGTGAAGCCAACCATCACCGTAAACCAGTGTGGCCATCTTCGTTTTCTAAATGTGTAATTATTAATCACAAATGAAGGCGTCAGAACTTACTTGGATTTATGGATCTATGTAATACTATACATGGAGGTTAGTCTGGATAATCATACTTGGTTGCAAATGTTCTTGCAAAGGTACAAGGCCATCATTTTTATGGGAAAAGTGGGCTAGTGTTTTTCAATTCTTGTTAATTACACATTTCTTGATTTAAACCACTATGTTCAAGTTCGCATTACTTTGTACGGGTAACATGAAAAAGTCAATGTATATTTGTAACTAATATTGTCTCCTTTCTCCATTACATTGTCTTTACAACATAATACATACAGAAAAATCCATTTCTCTCAAGCTAAAGTGTGCCTGATCACAGTGATCAGTTAATAAATGATAGCTGACTTCACATAACACGAGTCACGGTAACGCGAGTCACGCTGATTATGTAATATTTGTGTATGTTGTTGGTAAAATTTCAATTTACTAATTTTTTTTAAAAACCCTATTTATTTGTGATTCATTCATGGGTATTCGTTGGTTTCTGTCATTTATACTCTGAGGAGAAATTTGACATGAACCAAGGTAAGTTTTTGTGTTTTCATTTTGCCGTAACATGAGTCACGGTATAATTAGATGCAATTAAAACCATATTATGTAATCAAATTATTATTTGTTGATATCATTTAACCCTACAGGTGGCCACTGGGCCGAATTCGGCCCGTGCGATCAGTGCAAAACTGCTCCCGGCCGATTTTCGGCCCGATTCAGTATCCCTCTTTTCAAAATGTTTTCGTTTCCGTCACTAGCAACTGACATGGGAACGCGAGGTATCATTGGAAAGCTGAATTATTCTTCTTCCTGTGGCATTTTTTATCAATTAGTTGTATCACGTCATGATTCAGGAATAGCAAATCACAACCAAGCTTTAAAATGTCATAGTAGCAGATGCCCAAATACGGCAAAAATTTTCTACGCTCTGCATCAGGATTTTACATTCCCATTCTTATGGTCTAAACAGGGAAATGGAGGTACCAATGGAAAGCCCAACGATTGGTCTACCCAAATAAATTTACGTCAACGGTCAACCAATCAGCGCATGGCTCTAAAATGTCTTCTTGTTGACGATGGTTTCATTCCATCACGACGAAAGTCCGCCATGTTTTTTGTCTCGCTTCGATTATATAACTTGAATTATTTCAAATGTCTGCGGCAATATATCAGCAAAATACATGACAGTATTTGTGGATCAAGTTATTATACTAGTTCAGACAGTTACACAGAATATGGGGGCTGTTTTGAAGTGGATATTATGCTGGCGAGCCGGACATCGCTGTCTTGCACCCGGACATGGGCCGATTCAGCCGGCCTACTCGGTCCGCCAGCGAAGGATATGATGCATTCAGAATTCAAATACAACATGTCCTATAACCTGATGACATATATAGGTGTGTAATTAGGAACTGTAGGTATTACTTACTTTATTGACATGTAAGGAAATTGATAATAGATACGTCATGTTATCGGACAGGTGCGCCACGGCGCGCAACAGTAGGCCTGCAAGGTTGTATTTGAAAGTTCTACGAAAAATACAATAAAATGAAAAGTTCTGAATATATTTGAGTCTAGTTTTTATTATCACGCAGCTGAAATGTACAGCTACATTTGTCACACTGCATGCATGAACATACAACCACACAATAATTATTTTGTCACTGGGCAAACTTGGGTTTCTACTTTACCCTCGTTCTGACGTTCATGAAGAATAGTCTAAATTTTACATGGGTCTACCTAAACAAAAAAAACTGAGTATATTTGATTAATTTTTTCTGTACTCATTAGCTTATATACATGGCTACATTTCTCTAATTGGACATTGACACATACAACCACTCGGAAATTAGCTAGTAGTAGGGTGAACAAAAATTTGTTTGGCATTTATTTTATATAAATTTTAAAGTTATATCTTCATGATTATTTGATGTTATGCAAATATCATCACTGCATAATAATAAAGGGTCTTTTTGCCAACAAAATGATAGCTCAATCATATTTTTGCGATACATATTAGCGAAGTTGTGTTTTTTTTAAAGCACCCCTACAAATAGCTCCAAATTGTGTACACCGTGGAAGTTTACCATTGGTCACCTGCAGGGTTAATACATTATGCCGATAGGTTCCTATTAACAGAAGATGGAATTTTGAAAAGCATTATTATTGCGCATATGCCAAAATATAGTTTCTAAAATGGGCAAAATTGTAACGCGGGTCACAGTGGAAATGACCAGAATGACAACAAGAGAATTCTTCTAAAACATTACAAAAACAACAGCTACGTAACTTCCTTATTTGGGCATTTTATTAGTTTTTTAATAAGGCTCAAATAAAATGTTTCCATTAAAAAAACCCAGTGAATGTATCACCCAGCAACAGGTGATTTACGGTATTCTCGGTGAATGCTGCCATTGTGCAGTGCCCTATCATCAACGTGCACCTAGTGCAGGATTTGCAAGGTTAGTGACAGTGATTAAACCGCATAGTAACAAATGTACACTTCAGACAATGCGCTGCATTCACCACAAAAATTAATGCTGGTTCATTAAACTACAATAACAGGGTATGACAAATGGGTGGTGAACTAATGTTCTGCGTGGTGGCACTGCTGACAAAAATACTTCTGTCACAACACAGCGTTATCTGCGACCTACAGATCGCTGGCAGAGATAAGACACCGTGCAACAATGGTCGGAAAGATCACTCTCCTCAGGTCTTTGTTACAATTCACGCATGCCTGAGTCAATTATTTTCGGAATGACTCATTTCACCGACGTGTACGCTCGACCGGAAGACCATCTGTAGTGTTGGTAATAAACGCATTTCTACGCTGCCAAATGGAGCATCACTGTCAAATACGAGGCAGTGTAATTAACGGATCAGTTTGATGCCGGCAGACGGTGTACGATAACTGTACATTAATTAAGCTTCCAAGTATGTCATTTAATAGCACTGCCCCCAGCATGACATTGTACCTTAGCGGGTATATAGATACCTTCTGCTAGACATCCCATAAATCAATTCGGTCAGTATGAAGATGCGGCATATAGTGTGCTTTAAGTTTATGTAAAACTTCAGTGCTTCGTCCCATAAGGTTCCACTCTTCTGACAATGCCTAGTATTAGGACAATAACGAAGCACCATACTTGAATGCAGCCTGGGAGACATGTTGACAACCAGTCTTCCGACACTGCCTAGTATTGGGCCAATAACCATGAACTGTGTTTGAATACAGTCTGGTAGACATATTGACAACGATATCTACAGCCAACATTAGGTTCATATAAGAATTACAGCCATTAACATTTTTATATCTTTGCAACTGCAAGCGGTGAGTTGGTACCCAATCGAATTACTTTGATTTATTACTTGCCACATCTACCAGCTTGTTTACCAGCTCTAACATCCTAACAAGGCTGGCTGCACCCACTACACAGACACCAATAACTTCTGACTGTCCTAACATGACAACTAATAATGTCAACAACCTAATTTATTAACTTAATTTCAATGTCTTGAAAACACTCCCTGTCACTATGAAGAGAAAACTTAAACACCAGCTTAAGCCAGTACAACAATTTCTTTGGGATGACATTTTCTGGGGAAGCGGAACAGGCAAACAAAACAACTAAATTTTTTTTAAATCTAAAATGACCCCATCTGTGTAAGCAGCAATCTAACACATGGAAGAGTTGTTGTTAATCCTGTAGAAGACTCACTGAACAATCTCACTTGGATCCACTATCATTTAACATAACATAATCATAACATTATTCTACCCTACCTCATTACTAAGATTCTTGCGAGAAAAAAACCAGCGAATTATGCTAGGAATGCCTAGGATTCTTTATGTATGGAAACGTGTACAGATGCAGCATGCAGAATATCTCTGAGTGACGTCACATTCGGACATTTTCTATCGTATTCCTGTGCAGATACAATTCGAATCGATACATGGAGCGATTCAGTTTGCCGCGTACGAATAACAAAACTCATCCGCCTATGTACATACAGAACTAGTTGTAATAATTTCTGCTGGGCACTATGTTCACTATGTTCATTGTTTTACTGCATGCCACATCAGCACACTGTCTCCATACATGGAATCCTAGCTTTATCCTGATGAAAGTAGTCTTACAACTGACCAATTCCAGGAGAGACGACCCTTTCGTAGTGGTAGGGGTTCACACAGACACTGTCCTGTTTGAGGTCGAAGGCAAACTGGCAGAACTTGCAGTGTTTCAGCTCGTTCTTGTGTAAGTCCGGCCACCGCCATATCCGAGCATACACCACGTGCGGGAAGCCTTTTCGACCTGCCACCTGTAAAGTGTGCACAGTAAATTTAACCATACATTTTTCATAAGGCAACAAATAAGTGAACAAACTTGTTGGTGTTTTTTTAAAGGTTCAACACACATGTACAGTGCAGTATATCACATGGGCAAAAGCTGTTTCTTTTTCTAATCAGTATAATATTTATTTTTACATATGAAATCTCATACGGGTAGAGCAGCATTACTTAAAAATACAAATTGTTATAAATATGAAAGGCCATTTCCTATTTAATAAAGTTGTATAGAAAACTGGCAACCATTGTAGCAACCATTACAGCGCAAAGATCAGTAAAAAAATATTACTGAAATACATAATTTACATAATATAAAATAAGCCAATTTGGCATAGACGGTGAGTCGGTGAACAATGAAGTGAAATGCGAAACAGCTTCCAGAAAGGTATAAGGGCAATTCCAGCATTATGGACGTGGCATTTTGCACACAAAATTTAGAATTTTTATTTCAATAGTGTATAAAGATTTTAGATTTTTCTAATAAGTTACGAAAATCGCTTCTGGAATTATTCGTGGATAATAGCACTTACGACATGTGATCAAGCAAAAATGTTTTATCCGCAATATTTATGAATAACTTGAATTGCAAAATAAGTAAAATGCCTTTGTCGTGCCAGTTGTGCACGCTTGTCAGAAAATTGAAACAGCATCACCATGCGACCATCAGTTGCAATTTGGTTTGAACGCCATTTAAAAGTAATCCTTCAAGCGCATATTTTTTATTTGTGTCAATATACAACGATGGATGAAGTGCGTCAAGACGGACTTCAGGAACAGACTCCAAAACCCAGCCCTGAACGACTTGCTGCGCATTGTCCTCCTCTCGCCATCGGAAACCAGCTTTAGTCCCGAGAAGGCAATTGACCACTGGAACGGAGCGACTCAACGCCGAGAGTTTGCAGGGAAAGAAAGACCTGCTCAGCAATGCTACTGACATCTAAAGTGATGATACGACTGCATGGCTCAGTGGACCAGCCCAATAAAATTTGTTGTCCAAATATTTATTGTTTTGTGTATTTACTTTTTTGTATTTAACTTTGACTTTAACTATTTAACTTTACACGTCCCCAAGTTGTTTTTGTAGTTTTTGGCTTATTTCTAACACTGTGGTTTATATCATAATATTCATACTGGACAGTGCTTGTGTGTAACTTTGTGAGACCTTACACAGACATGCCACAAAAGGATGGTAGATCATCTATGGGTGAAGCCACAGCATCATCAAGTGACATTATTCATTTCAGAGTAAAACGAAAACAATTTAAAGCAGGCCTCGACATTACCACTGGCCCGCTGGCCCCGCGTCTTTTTTGAAGCTATCGGGCCAGTTTGGGCCACCAGTTTTCATATTTTACTGGCCCGATGGGCCACTGGTTTAAATCTGATTGACCACCATCGTGTTTCCAATAACCCGACCATATCTAGAAAAATGGGACGACCCTAAAGCCTAATCTTTTTATTTTATATTTCAATTAATGTTTGTTTTGTTATATTTTTGTTATATGTAACTAACAACGGCATCTAAAATTCAGCCATGTGTACATGATGACATGTGAGCACTGCCGAACTCATTTATGTCCGCATGCGTGATTTTCCGATGGAGGGAGTCATTAATTATTCACCCAATAAGTAGTCTTGTTACATGTTCCGTTGGCTAGGGATAATGGCAGGCAAGCTTGACAGTAGTCTGCTTGATAAAACGTTAACTAGTGCATATTCCATAATGGAAGGATATCAAGAAAAATGTTTATACTGTCAAACATTTAAATTTTGATAGTGTTGCAAAAGACCATGACTGCAGCGGTAGATCTTGTAATACGAGAGCAAGGCGGAATGAGAGCAAGGACTCTGGACAGCATTCACATTGTGCTCACCACGCATTTTTTTACATCGCCAGTGACAAAGTGATATATATAGTGCAAACTTAACATGATATCATGTAAGCCTGATCCTGGCAATACTGGCCTTTGCATTGAGCCTAAGGCACAACAAAAACCAAGAAATGCTTTTGATATACTGATGACATCCAGCTAAAGTTTCAAGCCCCTAGCTGAAAATAGACATAGGCCTATAATAATGTCACATTCGTGATTATATTTTTTCTGTATTTAGTTTTACAGTATTCTTTGAATTTAAACTGACTTTATTATGTGATATGTACACAGAAGTGACACAACACTGACAGTGACTGTTGCCATTGGTGCAGATAGTATATTTTTTATTGGTGTAATAGTGTGTAAATAAATGTGTGAAGATTGTTTATTATGAATGACGTTAATCAGATTTTGCATTAATAGCAGAGTGACAGGATGACTAAACATCTTCATTTTCTCACTTTTTATGGTCGTTATATTAATTATGTAAACTGATATGCACAAATAAGAACTAGCAGTATTATAAAGAAGCAACCCTGTACTGTAGCATGCCACTTGTTTCAAATTTGACACTCTACTACCCTTGGGTAGTAAAGTATGTGTCATAATTTTACTTGAAATACAATGCTGGGATGACAAAAACATTTTTTACTAGTCAACTTTGGTGATGCAACAAGTATATAAAATGAATCGAAAACACATATTTATTTTTGGGGTAAAAAGTTCCAACTTAACTCAGAGCATTTGGATAAAATAATCCTCCAGGATGCATACCATGTCTAGATTACACTAGATTAATTCCATGTATTGCTGGGCAGCATCATTTTACACTTCATCGTCATAGCAAAAACCTTTCTAGAGTGGCATTCCAACCATCCTGCAAAATAGCTTTCCAGTACTTTTTTCTACTCATGTATATGGCATGACCTGTGATTACAACCATGTATAACAACATTTTAAATAAATATTATCATCAGAATAAACTATTTTTGTTCATTAATGCTGTTAAAAATGTGTTAAAGTACAACCTGAACACTCATATTATTTTAGTATTTGCATGATCATCAATTTTAGTTACATTTCGTCTTTAATTTTATACTAAATGAAAACAAGCCTAAATTACTTTAGTATTTAAATTTCAATATGTACACATTTAATATGTACAGTCACGTAATGAGAAATTCTGATTCGAGTCCACACAACATTGGCATTCTGAATTACATACCTGTAACCTTCCATCTAATGTACGTTGTATCGTGACACATTTCGTAGGGTGTGCTCCGTTCGTGGTGATTGCAGTAATTAAACTGTCCAGTTCGTCTCGTTTTTCCTTCAGTTTCTTCACGAGACTTTCGATGGCGCGCTTCGCGAACGACTCGCTCTCCCCACCCTGCCTATGACACATCAAACTGTGTACGATACTGAGACAAGCATCGGACGACGTCGGCGCCTGGTCTGACAACATCATATCAGCACTTCCAGAGTTCCTGCATCCACATTCAGAGTGGTGTAGCCATGGGTTATCTCAGAGATCTTTGCACTTCAGAAAATCTTCAAGTGTGGAAGTTGTTGAGGGTACTCATGGGCTACAAATGAAAGAGACATATTTAATAACACTGCTGACATTCTAAAAGGTTGCTGTGGCTGGTATCACGTGTCTGTTTTGAATTGAGTTGTTTTCATTTGTTTTTAAGATAAACCAACTTTTGTATTTCTTTACCAATATTCTGTGGGTGTGCCACTGCATGGTTTCATTTCTACAGAGGGGGGTCCATCTAATAGGCTATGCCAGTACACTGCCAGTAAATGGAACTACATGTGGTACATCTACTAACAAAATAATTAACATTGCAGAAATTGACAATTATCCAACTAACATATAACATAACTACTGGTGTAGTGACTTATGTATGTTTTCTTGTATATATATATGTGCCAACACCAAAGATGTTACAGTAAAATGCAATTAAGCAGTGGGACATAGAATGGAAATTGTCATCATTCCATACAACACAAAACATCCAAATACACCTGTAAAAACATTTCACACCAAACATGGAAACAAATTAAATGGTATAGTGATGTATTTACTTGGAGAGGGGAAACATGTACTCACGACTGGAAAATTTGAGGCAGGTCAAAATGTGTGGCACTGAAATCTTGTGTTCTAACGCTCTTGGCCTATTTTAATACACTGCATGGTCTTGCACTGATTCGCGTGACATGCGGACAATTCACATAGCGTAGATAGGACCCACGATTTTTGCCGCAGATTCAAATCAACAAGATTTGTATTTCGCTGGTATATTTTCGTAAGTACTTCACCCAAAACAACTTTTGTAACAGTTTGTTTGCAGAAATTAGAAGGAATACTTCACTCCAAACAACTTTTGTGAGAGTTTGTTTGCAGGAATTGTAAGGCATATGTTAGAGATTTAGCACATAAAGATCTTTGAAAGAATTTGATCAGGTTTTAGACAAAATTGGTTGTTTATTTTCTTAATGATTTAGACAAATCCGATATTGCTATAGGGCTATGGGCCTCAGTTATATGATTTCAACTTTTGGTAGCGCATAACCTTAGGTTTGTAGAATAACGGTAGCCTTCTGCACTAAAGTTGACTGTTAACCGCTACCCACTGCCACTGACTGACAAGGCAAGTGCTGTTTTCTAGCAATAATACAACACATATTCCAGCAATCATACACCTCCAGCAAACTCCCACAAGCCTGGACCACAGCTCTTGTCACCCCAGTATACAAGAAAGGCAGCAAAAGCGATCCCGTAAATTACAGACCAATTTCCCTGTCATGCATTCTGTGCAAGGTGATGGAGCATATCGTTCTTAGTCACATGTGGAAACACCTCAGTGCTAACAACGTTATCCTCCATCACCAGCATGGATTCTGAACTGGACTATCCTGCCAAACACAGCTTGTGGAAGCAGTCCATGACTGGGCTTCCTCTATGAACGACCAGAAACAAATAGATGTCATCCTCCTTGATTTTTCCAAAGCTTTCGACAAGGTTCCCCACAAACGACTTCTCAATAAATTAAACTACTATGGTATCACAGGTCACACACTACAATGGATAACGTCATTTCTATCAAACCGCACCCAGATCGTATCAATAAATGGTTCCCACTCAGCTCCTGCAAATGTCATCTCCGGCATACCCCAAGGCTCAGTCCTTGGCCCGGTCCTCTTCCTACTGTACATAAATGACATCACCAATTCAATCAACACAACTATCAGACTCTTTGCCGATGACTCGATCCTATATAGAGAAATCCAAACACCTGCAGACCATAACATCCTTCAAACAGACCTAACCAAACCAGCCGACTGGACAGACAAGTGGCAAATGAACTTCAATATCCCAGTGTCAACTTCTCAGAATTACCCATAAACGCAAACCAAGCCTCTTCACTTACACCATCTCAAACCAACCAGTTTCCCAAGACGATTCACACCCCTATCTTGGCATCACAATAGATTCCAAACTGTCGTGGACAAAGCATGTTAACACCACTGCATCACAATCTGCTAGAACACTTGGCCTCCTTAAACGCTCTCTCCACCCTGCAACATCTAAAGTTAAGGAAATAGCCTACAATATGTTAGTAAGGCCAAAACTAGAGTACGGAGCTGTAGCCTGGAATCCCCATACACAAAATAACATTGATACCCTTGAAAAAATCTAAAGAAGCGCAGCTAGATTTACTTTAAATGACCACCGCCGCACAACAAGTGTAACCAGGCTCATAAACAAACCTGGTTGGCAGACTCTAGAAAGAAGACGATTACAACACCAACTTACCTTCTTCTACAAAATAAAACACAACCTCCTGAACATTACCCTACCACATCTTATAGTCCCATGCTCCCGTACACGAAACAGCGATCCAAACAAATACATACAAATACATGCACGCATAAATACATATGCATACTCATTCTATCCTAGAGTTATAAGAGCTTGGAATCTACTCCCCCCAGAAACAATAAGCCTACCCACACTACGCCCATTTCAACAAGCTCTGAGCACCATCCACCTTGTTGCTCCAGCCCACCTTACCAGACTATAGACAGAGACTGTGTTTTTAACCTGCACAAATTATTGCACTTGTTTTACATAATTATTTGTTTTATTTTCTTTTAAAATGATTTGTCAAATTCAGTTTCACGCACCCTTTGCAACGCGCACTGCACATCTCCTAGGTTAGCCCCAGAAGGGGCTGTGTGGAGAAGCAATACCAAAGAACCTAAGCCAAGGCTGTAAAGCAGTCCGTGTCAGATCACCGTAACGAGTCTATATCCATCGATCATGCACCTTCCACATTTCGTAACGTGTGTTACTAACTGTAGTTTGCAACATTTACATACAATACGTTCTACGTATATACCTACCACGGAAATGTGAAATTGACATCAAGATTTACACGATTTGCGAGATTTTAACACCCCTAGAATGGCGCCGCCCGCCAAGCACGGTAATTACAACACGCATGCGCCATTTAGTTAGCTTCCAATCAAATTGCTCGTTCTATTCGCCTTTCGACCAAGACGCGAGGGGTTTTCCAACAACAACGAATCAACTGCGTTGTTAGGTCAATAGGTTTCGCTGGGCTTTTTGCAGGGATTGTGCGTCCTTGATGACCATGTTGTAGAAAAACGTTATTTATCATGCACTTTTCACCATGCATTTGGCAGCACTTTTATTGCAACCTAACCTCTAAACACTGAGGGTGGTCTTCGCTGAGAACTAAGTTTAGTCAACAATAGCCGTACTAGGGACGGTGTTGCTGACCCAATGTGCCCTGTGCTGTGGTCCCAGTGTGGGGGCTGGCTGGACTCGAGTCTCAGAATGTAAACAAAATAAAACATTATTTATAATATTTTTGTTCCACTAAAAAGTTTGGGAATTAAATAAACGCCTAAAATACATGAATTTCATCATACAAAAAGGAAAATTATATACATATAAAAAATGTTGGCACACAAAAACCTCGGAATACATTAATAAAAATTAACATCCATTTCTATAACCCCCATTAATGTTTGCTCCAAAGGTAACCTCCGGAATAAACATGATGTGTATCCTGTATTGCGACTATTGGGTGCCAAGTATTTCTGCAATGTCGCACTTAATTTTGGATATTACAGTAAATAATTGTGCAACAGGATACATGACTCGGTGTTGCACACCTGCTTTCAATTAACAAGTTGCTGGAAATACTTCCCAAGTAGGCCTAGTAGTAAAAATGTGCTCCCAGGAGTGCATCAACTGAATGCTGTTACCATCATACAAAACATTTTAAAACTATAGGCCACTCCTGCATTATATTTTATAAACAATATTAATGGTTAGTGTTTTTACACATGGTTTGACCTAAATATGTGCATGGTGTATATTTAAAACATGTAATTAAAATAGGCATGTTCAACATTTTATAATTTATTTTAATTATCTTGTGGTGTTATAACAGGATGAGTGGAGGGGCTTGGTCTATTTTTCAGGGTCTGCACGTTGATAATTTATATGCATCCGTTTCATTTGTTATTTTCCACATATTCTCGGCTGCCCACACCATGTTTTCCAGGTCTTTCTTCACACAGTGACATATTAGTGTCAACCGGTATACAGTGTATGGGGCATGATGATTCACTGGAAATTTGTATTTAAAAAAACCATCTCAGAATGCTAAGGAATATGTTGGGCTGGAACCAGTTAGGACAGCTGCAAATGGCAAAGGATAGAGGCAGATGGTTGCAGCCAGCAGTGCTGTACAGGGGCCATCTGTAAAGTATGTCATGTTATTCGTGGACATTTTTAGACGACCCCCACCCCTTCGTCGTACAGGCATGTACGCCTGCCTAAATTTAATTATATTTGATGCATGGCTGTATTGATTCATTGTTTACAGATAAAATGTAAGTCTGTAAAAGTAATAAATACAATACTACATTGTTTATATTTTGCTGGAATGCTGTTGAAACCTACCCAACAACCAGCTGAACAATTAATGCTCTGTCGAATGTTGACAGCTTGATGAGTCATTACATTTTTTTACATACCGCTTGCCCGGAGACCCTCACTCTCATGTAATGCTTTGTCACACTTGCCCACAGATCCCCCAAGTGTGACGTGACATACTTTATCAATAACCCCAAAACTAGCCGATTTAAGACTGGTATTGCAGCAGTTTTTTTCAATATCTCAGTATGAGACATTTCTTAATGAGAATTCTAAGGTGTATAAAATCTTCAGTTTTGATATTGTAATCATTGGTGGGTGAAGGCTGGTTTCTAAGTGTCGATGAATGAATGTACAGATAACATCAAACCAGTAATGTGTTAGTCATATTTATAAAAAGTTGAAATTATATGTACAGGTATTACCAGACAGCACACAGTATATACAATTTCTTCAGTTGGAGTAATAAAAAAAAATGTAAACATCATTCCCAAAAATCAATTACAAATGTGTAATTGATAAGATATTACGGACAAATGATCTATTTAAGAATCTGGTTTTGAAATTATGCTTTAACTGTAACCAATGTATTACCTGTAACTGCAACAATTATGATTAATGATTTTGTTCATATCACCTACATTGACTGGACAGACCTATAAAAAGTGGTCGATCACACATTTTCATCAACCAAAAAATATTATACAAAATATCCCTATTCAATAATACATGTCATATAATAATAAAATACTGGTACTGAATAAAATGTTATAATACACAGTTCCTGTGCATATCCATACTTCATTTTTAAACATATTTATGACGTGCAGTTTTGCATACAGTGTACCCAGGTAGATCCATATCTCATACAAATTATCATTAGTCAGTCAGCCTATATCATTACGATTTACATATTTGCGCAGTGCGCATTGACTGATCATTATAACTTTGTATAAATACTTTGCAAGTTTATGTTTTACTTTATAACAGCAGATTTTTGTCTTTAAATTTTCAAACAAACCCATAGAAGTAATACATGACATAAAGTGACCTACATCACACATATAATTGAAATGGTGTAATTATAATTTATTTGAACAATTTAGAAGTGTAATTGCTATTGAAATGCAAAGTATAACTGATTTTTGTTTATGTAATGAAACTCAACACTTATCCTTCTACATCTACGGTCTCCACATGTAGCATACACATTTATCACAACAATAAATTAATATTGGTTAACTACTTAACTCCATGCATGAGCAAAAATAACACATTTTATAGATTAATAAAAGTACAACCATTTTAGTGTTAATGTGGCTCGAAATAAAATCTTATCAAGACTGTTAAAATCCTATTAAGCCTGTTATATATTTTTAGTGGAGTTCAAGGTTTCCTATGGGTACCGTACACATTTGCATCAAGACTTGTGCATTTGCATACTTTGAGCATTTGCTGGTATTTCTACAGAGTAGAAAGCTAACCTTGTGGCCAGTTTCATAAAGCGTTCATACCATACAAAGGTTCATACAGGGACATTTTATGTAAATTACACAACTTGTAATAATCGTAGAAGACACGGAAAGCACTGTGAACAACTTGACATAACTACATTGAGTTCCTTCATATGAATGTTCTTATGTATGTATGCTTCATGAAACTGCCCCCTGGACAATGCTACATTGATACAGCAGACAACAGCCAATCATGAACACTAACATCTGTCCCCTGGAAGTCTTGTACCATAGAACTGTGTCTTTCTCCTGCATCAGTTTTTACATCAAAACTACTGATTCTGACGCAACAATCCGGAAATATGACGTTTCACAATCTTCATTCTCTGAAGAAAAAAGAAATATTCTTATTATACACACACACACACACACATACTCACTCACTCACACACACACACACACACTCACACACACTCACTCACACACTCACATACACTCACACACACTCACTCACACACACACACACGCACTCACACACACACACACACACACCACACACACTCACTCACAGACTCACTCACACACACACACACACTCACACACACACTCACACACCACACACACACACTCACTCACACACACACATACACACACTCACACACCACACACTCACACACACTCACACACACTCACACACTCACACACTCACTCACATGCACACACACACTCACATACTCACATACACACACTCACACACACACAGACACACACACACTCACACGCACTCACTCACTCACACACACTCACACACACACTCACACCACACACTCACACACACCACACACACACACATACATACACTCACACAGACACACTCACACACACTCACTCACACACACACACTCACACAGACACACACACACACACTCAGTTGCTCATTTAAAATATATTTGATTCATTGTACAGTTTTAGAAACTTGTGTCAGTGATCACTTTTATATTTGCATCGCCATGACAACCACAAAATATACTGCTGAAAGTTATACTGAATGTGGTAGACACAATGAAAGCTAGAGACACTTCACCGATATATAATGATTTTTATTAATACATTTTTTACATATCAACCTGAAGACGTAATTATAACTTTCTAAAAGAACTTGTAAAATATTTAGAGCTTGATCTCGGATTATTACATGACAGATTTCTAATGTCTAACAAACCCTCATATTAAAAGAGGAAACTTTAATGACATAACCGCAAATTCTAGGAATTGCTATTTGGTGTTGCCTAGTTACCACGATCTAGATTGGAAAAGACCGCAATTGCAAACTTCAGTACATTTGTGTTGGCAATACACCAGGGTAGTAGACACTATTACCACCCCTGGCTCGAGAGGGTGATTCTGTGTAACGGGAAAGACAACGAGAGGTTGTCCGTTCTATATCTACTATAACATACTGACTGCCCGAATGTGTTTTAACGAACCATTCTGTTGTTGTTAAACTATATCGACTATAACATACTGACTGCCTGAATGTGTTTTAACGAACCATTCTGTTGTTGTTAAACTATATCTACTATAACATACTGACCGCCCGAATGTGTTTTAACAAACCATTCTGTTGTTGTTAAACTATATCTCCTATAACACACTGACTGCCCGAATGTTTTTTAACGAACCATTCTGTTGTTGTTAAACTATATCTACTATAACATACTGACTGCCCGAATGTGTTTTAATGAACCATTCTGTTATTGTTAAACTATATCTACTATACTGCCTGAATGTGTTTTAACGAACCATTCTGTTGTTGTTAAACTATCTACTATATCATACTGACTGCCCGAATGTGTTTTAATGAACCATTCTGTTGTTGTTAAACTATATCTACTATATCATACTGACTGCCCGAATGTTTTTTAACGAACCATTCTGTTGTTGTTAAACTATCTACTATATCATACTGACTGCCCGAATGTGTTTTAATGAAACATTCTGTTGTTGTTAAACTATATCTACTATAACATACTGACTGCCCGAATGTGTCTTAATGAACCATTCTGTTGTTGTTAAACTATATCTACTATAACATACTGACTGCCCGAATGTCTTAATGAACCATTCTGTTGTTGTTAAACTATATCTACTATAACATACTGACTGCCCGAATGTGTTTTAATGAACCATTCTGTTGTTGTTAAACTATATCTGCTATAACATACTGACTGCCCGAATGTGTTTTAATGAACCATTCTGTTGTTGTTAAACTATATCTACTATAACATACTGACTGCCCGAATGTGTTTTAATGAACCATTCTGTTGTTGTTAAACTATATCTACTATACTGCCTGAATGTGTTTTAACGAACCATTCTGTTGTTGTTAAACTATCTACTATATCATACTGACTGCCCGAATGTGTTTTAATAAACCATTCTGTTGTTGTTAAACTATATCAACTATAACATACTGACTGCCCGAATGTGTCTTAATGAACCATTCTGTTGTTGTTAAACTATATCTACTATACTGCCTGAATGTGTTTTAACGAACCATTCTGTTGTTGTTAAACTATCTACTATATCATACTGACTGCCCGAATGTGTTTTAATGAACCATTCTGTTGTTGTTAAACTATATCTACTATACTGCCTGAATGTGTTTTAACGAACCATTCTGTTGTTGTTAAACTATATCTGCTATAACATACTGACTGCCCGAATGTGTCTTAATGAACCATTCTGTTGTTGTTAAACTATATCTACTATAACATACTGACTGCCCGAATGTGTTTTAATGAACCATTCTGTTGTTGTTAAACTATATCTGCTATAACATACTGACTGCCCGAATGTGTTTTAATGAACCATTCTGTTGTTGTTAAACTATATCTACTATAACATACTGACTGCCCGAATGTGTTTTAATGAACCATTCTGTTGTTGTTAAACTATATCTACTATACTGCCTGAATGTGTTTTAACGAACCATTTTGTTGTTGTTAAACTATCTACTATATCATACTGACTGCCCGAATGTGTTTTAATAAACGATTCTGTTGTTGTTAAACTATATCAACTATAACATACTGACTGCCCGAATGTGTCTTAATGAACGATTCTGATGTTAAACTATCTACTATAACATGCTGACTGCCCGAATGTGTTTTAATGAACCATTCTGTTGTTTTATTATATATATTATATCTACTATACTGCCTGAATGTGTTTTAACGAACCATATCTGCTATAACATACTGACTGCCTGAATGTGTTTTAATTAACCATTTTTTTTTACTGACATTTAAATATTTTGGGAGGAAACTGTTTGTTTACATGGCAGATTGCTGCTTCCGAAGGTGTGTCCTCACAGGCTCAGGTCTGACTATTAATGAGATGGATATGTGCATCATGCTCCTGTCGGGTCATGACCTTTCTTGGAATTATCTCAGCTTGCCATCTGAGGATTTGAGTGACGACTCAATGATTTTTATAAACATCGAACTGTTGAATTCAAAAGGTGTGTGCCTCATTAAACAAATTTTTTGTCGATTACATATATTTTAATACTATATAACACAATTTTACAATAAAAACGAAAAGACAACCTTGTGTGATTGGCTAGTATAGTTAATTAATTCTTACTTCTGATAACTTATTGATTTCTTAATTAACTTCTTAATATCTTTACCCATTTATATATTTTACGTTTTTAAACATGTATTTTTATGTATCACCCTTTTGTATGAACTGCGGGTTTTTACCCGAAATAAATGTATTCGTATAGTGATACCTGGCAGTGGTGGCTCCCCCTGGTGGCTGGTGTAAGCGAAGGGTGCCTTGACAGTGAGGAGACAGTTGGTATGTACGATGTGGTCATCATGGCTACTCACTAGGGACATCGTCCACTTGGTTGGCTGACACCTGCAGTTATTACACAACTAGATCGTTATACACTGCAGTACAATAATGTCTGGCACAATAATAATTATATTTATTTTATATAATGTTATATTCATTAATGTTTGCAGTGCTGTACATAAAACTAATGGATAAAAATACAAATAAAACATTTAAAATACCAGTCGGTAACAAGAATACAAAACTTCAGTTAATAAACATCAGTAGATTAAAGCATTTTTTTATATTAAAATAAATAAATACATTGTTTACTTAAGATATTTCAACATCAATCAGCTAAAGGAAAGTAATCTATAAAAGTAGAATAAATATAAACATCAAGTAGCTAAAACAAGTAAAAATTAAAAAGTAAGTTTCAATTAGTTATAAAACAAATTAAGAATTATGAAAAATCAATATATTGTCATAAAATGAAGTTGCAGTCCTATTTAAATTTGTGCAAGGATAAAAAAAATGTGCGTCTTTAAAGCCGTCTTGAAAGATTCAAGAGATGTTTGTGTTGTGAGATTAGTTGGTAGAAACTAATATACTACTTCGTAATCTATGTTAGGTATTGTGACCCAGAATTATTTATCTGTATTTTATATTTGTGCAAGTTGTACTTTTGAAAGGTAATTATATTCTTATATAACACAGTCCTTTAAGATAATTCAAAGCTTTCTACATTTAGTCCCTTGGCAGACATGTTCTGTTAACATCCAGTTGACTTCTCCGGAAAGCATTCAGCCATGCTGCTGAGAAAAGTCTGGCTTTGTGTGAAAAGTGCAGTTTTAAATACACATACCATATAATAGATCTGAAGGAAAACACCAATATACATTGCAGCCATATTTAGATTTAGCAACCAAACCTTAAAAGTAACATCGCCATATTATTTTTCCTCACCTTTCAAATATTGCGCTGCCCGTACTTGTAGGGACGGAAACCGTAAATGTGTGGCTCTCATCGGCTGTGTTTGTCTCGTAATATTGTAGGGCGTTTCTGTAGGACAAAGCATGTAAATATTAATGCTTTTTACTTACAAACATATGTATGGGAGACAAACATAGGACTACATAAAATTTGAATATATTTGACTTGTGTAAAAGATGTGTACCATGGAATGTGGGGGTCAAGTGTGCTGTTCGAAAACAGTTTGTTTCATATTGGTATAAACCACCATCCACCCTCCCCAATATCCAAAATGGATTACAAAACCACGCCAGAGTCAACTGGTGTGAAATGACTGTCAAGACATTAATGCACCATGCTCCGAGTTCTGATGTCAACAGTTGTGCCAAAGTGCATTAATACTTGTTCCACTTGATAGGTAGCGCCACTATAATGATTAAGTCAAATTTAGTGTTTTCTACACTTTTGGACAGACAAGACCAGTGCATATCAAACCATGCTTTATTTCCACCTTGTGCACTAACTCTACCTCCTGGATGGTCCGGGAGCATACATTGTTTCTGCTGTAGGAGCACAGACAGGGATAATTAATTACTGTAACCATTACAGTGCAGTGTCACGACATTACAGTGACGACCGAATGGTCACCCATACAAACATAATTCTATACATCTTTGGGAATTTTGCAAATTTATGCGACCACCCAGGCCCTTAGCCAGGATTGTGAATATTTCAAATTTATTAGTTCTCAATTTTTATTTAAACTATGAACACAAAATTCCAGTTACACGTTTCACGGGTTGATTGAGACATATGGACTTAATTTTAAATGCGATCAAAGCAACTGTTTCCAGTGAAACACAGACTAAATAACTCGGCATAGTTGCAGCTGTGCCTATGCCTGCAACTCGCGACGTAACCAATAATTTTTAATAAAAAAGGCCTGTTTTATGTCAATGAAAAAAATATTTCTACCTGATCATTGGGAAAATCAAAACCAATTAGGCTCCCACACAAAATCATGGTATTTGAAAAACAAAATACCCGTTATCTAAGTACCACAAACACGTTATTTAAAAAGAAAAACCTGCTGTGATTAAAAAAAACCTGTTGCAATAATGGGTCCCCGGCTAAGGGCCTGCGACCACCTCACCTCACAGCGACGCCGATATTGACACGGGGCACATTGAGGTGTTGCTCTAACATGACGGCCAGCTCCAGCGCAAGATGCAACTTGTACAGACGGGAGACCCGCTCAACTGTGTCAATGTCACTCTCCACAAAATACGTCAGATGACCGGCCGTCACCAGCTCTTTACCTGCACAGGTAAGAACAGACCCATACAACATCAACATTGTAATATCTAAATAATTATTACATTCATTAGAATGGATCAAATAAAGTTATAAATTCGTGAGTGGTTAATAATGGTAATAATTTTTATAAAGTGCCATTTCCGTTAAAATGCTCAAAATGCTTTATAAAATCAATTTTCATGGACTATTTTGTCTAATTAACATGTAAGAGTAAACAATCATTTGTGCATTGCTCAACTGTTTCAATGGTGACCTTGGGTCATATCTTCAACTCACACAAAGTCATACCAACTGAGTCATACCAACAAGTCATACCAATGAGCGTGGCAGAATAGTCGGCAGCCAGTTTCTCAATGCCCGTCTCCACAAGCAGTTGTAGTGGCAGTATGTCAACAAGAGGGGGCACCACCATCTTGTTGTAGTATGCGTCACGCACAAATTGACCGAGTTGCGACTTGTTTCGGCGGTGAATCTATAACAGCAATTAATTAATTAATTCAACATGATAGTAATCATAACCTACGGTTGTGAAAATACCCACATGAGAGGAAGACAATACATATTTGATTAATCTTACTCCGTCTGTTTAGTCCCAAGCTTTTGATCATTGCTGTACCCAGGATCTTTTAAAATATACTAACAAATACCATTAACTATTGGGTCTTCTGCCTAATTTTGAGATATCTGTCATGTGGTCATTCATGTTGACATGTGGTATAACCCACAGGTACCACATAGCAACACTGGCATACATGCATCGTACGCTTGGGCCGTATTCTCTTTGTGTCTCTCCGTCCTGTCCACAGACTAACAGTGGAACAAAATTTGTTTATTTTATCACATCACATCACATACAATGCCACAAAACTGATCAATTTGTTATAGTCTAAAGCAACTCTGTCTGTTCTCTTGCCCGTAATCATCCTGTCAAGCCAGGGGATGTAATATATAATCATGACGTTTGCTGAATGAGTTCTACTTTGTCCCACTTGATTGTGGGAATCAAACAACTTCAAAGAGCAATTCCAGGATTTGCAGTTAGCCCTACCTGCCTCCACTGCACTGCCAATAGATGTTCACTATTTGAATGTTCTGTGGTGTAACATTCAAACTGTGAACAATGTATTGGGATTATTAAATGCAACTTGGCGGGTGCTATACCTTCTACATATTTACTCTAATACATGTGAACCCCTCAACGCAGCCACCTCTCAGAAACGGCCACCCTTGGAAATGGCCACTTTATCAGTCAGTTTAATTTTCTCATTGAAATTTGATTCATAATGCGGCCAATTACAAGTCTAAAATGGCAAAGAAATTGTCCAGCATTGGCTGGTGTTCACTTAAAAAGAAATATCAGTTATTACAGATCTTCATGGGAAATAATTCTTATTGAATGCAAACTGGATTTAATTGTCATCATCCTTCGTTGCTGGCTATAAGCATTTCCTTGAACTGCCTTTTGAAGTTGAGCTAGTTCCAGGAATCATGGGATAAGAACAAGTGATTCAGCACACATCCAATCATTGCATGAGATGGTAGTGACAGTGTAGTATAACTTCCATCCCTGGCCTGCGAGGATCCATATTACTACATTCACTAGTTACCCTGGGTTGTACAGTTCCAGCCTTGAGACAGTCTAGCACATACTGCAGGCACTCTGTCAGTTGTTGGTACGAGCCACACTCTGCAAGCACACACCTGCTCATCAAATAAAGGTAAGTTCTTATATAGCGCAATATCCAGTCATTAGGACTGCTTAAAGTGCTTTAAACTTTACTCCCTGGCAGACCTGCTCAATGAATTGAACACCAACTTAACTTCTCTGGGCAGCATTCAGTCACACTGCTATTAATGCATAAAGATTCATACAGGTGAGTGAACTGGAGCAATGTAGAGTGAACAAACTTTCGCACAGTTTGACACGGCAGCAGAGGATTTGAACTTAGTCCGATGCTCTAGCCACTATGCTCCACACATTTATTTAATCCTCAGACCATGACTTTTTAGCGAAATGCATCCAATTCTCCACAGCTTTTGTACAAATTCAGCAATATACAATATATGTTGGCGTCTAGTTTTCTGCATGTAACTTCTTATTACTTAATTCTGTTAACATACCAAGTTGTGTGTGTTTTAAACATTTGTGACATTACTGTGATTCTGTAAAACACCCAAGAAACATTAAAACATATAACTGACATGTAGCTAGCACAAATCTCTGCCAAATCACATCCATAAACAATGCAAAACATAAACATAATTGCGAACATGTTGCATTGTCCGTAGCTTTCTCACCCTGTGACATTAGTTGCGCTGACGCAGCTATCTTATTAAAAAAGAAAGTCTGTACAGGTAAAAAATAAGTAAACATTCTTATACAGCATGGTATCCTGTTCTTAGGATTATTCAGTTTTTTACACTTCTTGACAAACCTGTTCAACTGAACATCTCAATTTATCTGGGAAGCATTCATCCATGCTGCAATTAATGCTCAAAGACTATTTGTACTTAAATATCCAGAATGTCTATAGCCAGGTACTGGTTCATACTGGTGAGTGAACTGTAGAAATGTTGAGGGAACGACCTTGCCCAAGGTTTGAAACAGGAACAAGTGGATTCGAACCCTCAAGTGGGAGTCTGACGGTCTAATCACTATACCACTGCACCCCATATATCTACATGTAACCCTTGAGTGGGAGTCTGATGGTCTAATCACTATACCACTGCGCCCCATATATCTACATGTAACCCTCGAGTGGGAGTCTGACGATCTAATCACTATACCACTGCGCCCCATATATCTACATGTAACCCTCGAGTGGGAGTCTGACGGTCTAATCACTATACCACTACGCCCCATATATCTACATGTAACCCTCGAGTGGGAGTCTGACGGTCTAATCACTATACCACAGCACCCCATATATATGCATGTAACCCTCGAGTGGGAGTCTGACGGTCTAATCACTATACCACTGCACCCCATATATCTGCATGTAGTAACAAGAAATGTATGAAATAAAATGAACAGAAAAGTATACAATTTGGTATCTATAAAGGGTTGTCTTATAAGTTCACAAAGTAAAAAAGCAGGGTTTTGTACTGATTAAAACCACCCCCACCCCACCAATATTTTGTGTGGGACTAAGTTTTAAGTAAACCTGAAATGGCATCAAAACCTACAGCCAGTAATTCAACTGGCATGATTTGGTTGCATCCACTTTCCGACATCAAAGAAATGTAAATGTTAATTAACATCTGTTCTGCTCAATAGCTGGCGTCACATGCAGCATGCAATACGTTTTGGGTGAGTTTGCGAACTGATGCAACCGCTCTAACCTCGGAGTACATTCCACAGATGGTCGGTGAAGTCGAGATCTACACGGGCCACCAGTATGAGGCTCTTGAGAGGCGATGTTAGTTCGTCAACCTCCTCCTTCTCCTCGCCACCTCGCTTGCGTCTCCACGCAGCGTCGCCCAACTTTAACTCTGAAACATTTCACGCCATATATTCAGTGTTTTCTGTTGGTGTCGCTTAGCAACAAAATCTTTATGCAGAACAACTATGCAAGTCCAGTGTAGAGTGAAATTGCCCAAGTTAATGAAATTTTCTTGTTAATTAGCAATCCAATTCCCCACAGTATTCGCACAAATTAAATTCTGCAATAGATCTAGTTTTTGCATTTAACTTTTTTGTACTTAATTTTTTAATATATCAAGTTGTGTTTTAAACAAAATAAAACTATATTTTGGATATTCTTTATTGATGAATGACAAAACACAAGTTCATATTTTATTAATTATAATATTACTCTGTAAAATACTCAAGAAACATTAAAACATATAACTGACATGAAGTTAGTAAAATGTCAGCCAAATCACAAACATATTTGCCCAAGGTTCAAAGTGGCAACAAGAGGGTTCAAATCCTCGACTGATCTTATAAGAATAAACCAACTTTAACTCTGAAACAATTCACACAATTTAGTGAGAAGGAGTGAAGGGTGAGAGCGACAGACAGAGAGGAGTGGAAAGGTTGGTGGAGACAACAGTGCACGATCAGTGAGGTGGAAGAGAAGAAAACAGAAGTTGAGGATCAGTATCGAGGCTAGCCTCACTCCTGACAGAAGGGAAACAAGAGAACAACAAAGATATTAAGTGTTTCCACATGGTGACCCATAGCAAATTTTTTTTATAGAATTCTCTACAATTGTTATGGTGACTTCAATTTGCATAGAATTCTAGAGTATTCTACAGAATTCTAAAAATCTGTAGAATTTTTAGGGCCAATTTTTTTTACAGAATTCTACAAAATTTTATGGTACAAAATATTCTACAGAACACCATCAAATGAAATAGAACATTCTATATTTTTTGCTAAGGGGTGCGAGGTTGTGGTGAGGGAAAGGTGAGCACTGAAAGCACAAAGCGCCCGAAGGGGGTCAGGGGCATGCCAACCCGTAATTTTAATCAGTTTTTAACAGAAGTATTGAACTACATTGTGATGTCAGAAACAGGTATTTTACCATTGTTCTGTTGTAGTTACTTTTGTAATTTATATACTAAGAGATAAGACGACACCATTTATTACATATACAAAGAAAAACAATCTGACTTGTTAATTTAGACTTTTGGAAATAGATCAGAAACAAAGTGTATATTGTCAACTGTTATGTTACCTTCCAGCAAAGCCTTTACTTTTGGCAACAGAGGAACATCTTGGTTCTCTGCTGCCCAATTTACAAGTCCATCTTTCAACCCGGCAGCAAAACCCTACAGGCAACACAAGCAAATAGATTAGTTATTCTGATACATTTCTGAATCAGTGTTCGTGCTAACACCATTTCAGGGCAACTGTAAACGTTTTTCAAGATGTGCACCATTTTAAATGGTATCTTACCCCAGTGAGATGCTTCTCCAGGCCCAAGTTATTGCTGTTCAAAACAAACAGATGAAAATTTTATTTTTGACTAAAGAAAAGCAAACGTATTTCATAAAGTAGTAATTTGTGTCACAGTGTTCAATGGGATTGGTAATAACATTTACTGAATAAACACTGAAATAGAAAGTACATATGAACCTCACAATGAAGGTTACCCTTGGGACTGAGCAAGTAACGTTAACAGTAAGGTGACTGTATTAGTACGTCTAACGTCCTACACTCCAATTTAAATAATTTGTGACTATCCCAGGCTGACCGTAATTCTGAGGTGGCTATATTACCGAGGTGACCACAAAGCGAGGTGTGATCAACTCTCTATGGTAATCCAAAAATATGAGTAGTTTCAGCTGTCCACTAATGCACACCAACATTGAATAACAACTACTAATTTTAACTAAAATTCAAAGCCGCACTTGCCTTTAATGTGAGTAGTTCTATATACAGACTGTAGGTGGCACTCTGCATGTCCCCAGCACAGACTCTGACCCGCTGTAAAAGTTTTTGTTCTGTGTCATGAGTCGTTTATAGTCCTTAAAATGATGCAATATAACAGTGACACAGGTAACACTGCTAGTTTGGCCAACCAACATTACTAACAATATGTATACTATTGACAGTAAGTATCGGTGGAATAATTACAATTGACAGTACAGCGTCATCATATCGACCATTATAATGTATTGGTAATTGGAGGCATTTTGGCTTTGGATTGTAAGAAAAGCCTCAGAAATTCTGTACTTTCAAAACTAATAAACCTGTACATCTAGTATTGGACAATGTTATTCTTTTTTTAAGTATTTCACAATTTGCATTTATTTCTTGTAGTGTTTTGTTTGTTTTTAGAGAACTTCTTCAGATGACTGCGGCTAGGTGGTGACATGGCAGTCCTTATGTCCCCCTTGGCTGCAATTGGAATGGTTCTTCAACATCCAAAGGAAAACTAAGGTGTCTCTTCTGGAAATGACATGAATCAAGTTGAGAATCAATACTGCCTCTGACATGGCTGTGATATCCTCCTGTAGAGCCATCCAGGCTGCGGCTGGGGGCCACACCAATGACATCACTGCACACAAGCACTACTGTGTCATCATCCAGCGGCAGTCATCTGAAAAATTCACTGAAAACGAACAAAACTTTACAAAAAAATGTGACTGTGAAATAAGTAAAAACAAAACGAACTGAATCATCCAGTCAGAAGAACCTCATCACATATACTATTGGAGATGTTTCTTACGACGGACATGTGGGCATCTAGAGGGGGCATCTGCAGCAGGGCGGTGACCTTCCAGGAGGCTTCAACAACCAGTAGTTTCTGTGTGGGGGCCAACAGGGTCGTGTCGGCCGACACAGACTCAAACATGCTGTACTCCGCCATGCACTGCTTCTCAACCTAGCAACAGGTCCAGTCAAAGTTACATTCATGCAAACAGAGTTGATGAAATGACAAAATAAAGATTCCTTAAAAACATTGATTATGAGTGTTTTCAGAAAGGCAGTTTATCTGTAATATAATTAGTGGTGTTCCGATTAATCAATTTTGCTGGTGATTGGTAACAGGTCCAGTCAAAGTTACATTAACGGAAAGAGAGCTTATGAAATTACGTGGTTCCTTAAAAACATTCATATATGAATGTATCCAAAAAGTAAGTTCACATGTACTATAATCAGTGCTGTTCCGATTAAACAATTTTGTCGATGATTGATTGATTCATGCTTCCGATAAATTAATAAGTTACAATCTCATGTGATCAACGATCGTTTGATTATATAAAAATTTGTTTTGAGTGAAATGTGTATTACTGTCGAATAACCAAAACCCATTTCAGTTTTGTTAACAAAATGCCATTGACGTTGTTTGAAACTGCTACAATTTAGGCATGTTAGGAAACTTCACGTTACAGAAACGCATTAAATGTATAAACACTGCTGGGCTGCTCGATAAGTTTCCTATGGCGATTATTACAAACAGGTGAGTACATTTTTATTAAATATATTGTATGTTTACATCAACTGCCACCAGGGTTACATTTGTACTACCACCTAGTGACCAAACTGTTCTTAGAATGGCTGTCCACAAACTGATTATACAATCAATCATCGATCGGTTTGGCCAAACTGATAATCAATTTTGAAAATCAAACCGAATCCCAACACTAACTATAATAATAAAAAGATAACTTTTTGCACCTGAATCCTCAGAAACCTGTCTGACAGAGATCACAGATGTACATTTCAAAACACATGAATAAATTTGCTGATCTGTGGAAGTATGTTATCCAAGAAATAAATGACAAATTCTGATTACTAAGTCGCTGCAGAATTAAAGTTACCTGTCGGTAATCAAGATATTCTGAAATTAAACACATAATTCTACTTACTCTCTTGCTGCCACTTCTGTGCATGTGTTCAGACAGTATCTTCTTAAAATCTGCGACTTTGGAGGTATCATTCGTCGGCCCTGAAACAACAGTGTCACAAAACACTACTATGAATTAACTGTATGTGCATATATATACACAATATACAAGTAACACTTCCACATAGACATGTGACAAAATGTATGACTTGCAACCCGGCATGTTCATTGCCGTGTAGCAAACTCTGTATGATAAATATACCAGTTTTAGGTGATATGATATGCTCTACACTTCAGACACTGAAGAACATTTAAACACATAAATTATACATACAAAAATCCATTGAATACAATTTCATCGAGGTTTGGTTATGCATGGAGTATAAATATTCAGTAGAACATTGACAGAGAAACAAGTGGGAATCACAGTGCATGAATTATCTAGTCATCATGATGTGTAATTACATTGTCATGTTGGATATTGGAACACCACTGAAGACAAGGTTAGAACTAGACACCACAATGTAACATTAGTGAAGGAACGGTGTAGATTAGATATCAGAAAGTATTCATACTCACAGAGAAATATAAATGAATGGATGCATAAATATATAAAAATTGACAAATATCTCAGAAGGGTGGATTTTACATAGATAAAATTGTTGGACTCTCGATAAGCCATAGACTTCCTTGTTGTGGATAGCAATCTTGTTCAATCTTGTTAACATGTATAAATGTCTCACCACTGCAAGACACGTCATACAGGTGAATCTCTGTCCTGTTTTGTTTGTTGGTTGTCACGTACACACCCATGCACACGCAGGGTTCAGTGGAGTCCTCACACAGGGCCCAGACAGGCAGACTGGAGTCTCGGGTCTGGGTGTACAGAGTGTACTGGGAGATGAGACGTCTACAACAGAGTAGGTTGAGTGATTAGTGTGATAGTTCTTCTTCTAGATAATGTGGTAGCCCCGACTTCCAGGTAATGCCCCACAGGTTAACAGATCCTCCTCACAAAAAGAGTGTTCTGGGTTGAAGGCAGGACATCTGTGTGACAACAGGCAGGCAGGTACACAAAAGCAGTAGGTAGTGTATATGGCATACACGTGTAGCATTCTGGCTGTCCAATGTGCATTAACTGACTACGAGTTCAGAGAACAGATTAATTGGAAGATGAAACAAAGAGTTTACCTAAGATAAGCTGAGACGACATATTTGTAGATGTCCTCATTATCTCTATGATCTCAGCGACAAATGTTAATTCACATTGCAATTTCAGCCACAGCATTCTGAAATGTTGAATCCCAAAGGTCCCTGTGGCACTTAAAAAACTTAAATTGAAATAACTACAAAATCTAGGAACCATCCCAATGGACCCAGTAGTATGCATGCAAACTGTCACCTCCACACATGCAAACTGTCACCTCCACACATGCAAACTGTCACCTCCACATATGCTAAGATGATGAAGCTATGTGGGAATATACCACAGAAACATCCAAACTAATAATGAAAATCTGACCTTGTGTCCTTCATGGAGAGTGGCTTCCTCAGTTCGACGTGTCTGTTGTGTTTCGTTGGACTTGTCACAGTGTCGTGAGACTCCTGACTGTCGACTGAGAAGTGTCGTAGTTTCATGGGTGACCCATCCAGACTCTCCATGCTCTCATCTTTCTGGTCCTCGTCCTCCCGCACAGACGTGTCAACATTCTGAAGCTATTGTAAAGAGAAAGACGCTTGGAGAGTGGAGGGGAAAAGGAGGCGAGGAAGACCTAGACTGCGATGGGAAGACTGTGTAAAGAGAGACTTGGGAGAATTGGGAGAGGAGTGGAGAACGAGAGCAGAAGATAGAGGGAAATGGAGTCGGTTGGTGGAGAGAGCAGTGCAAGATCAGTGAAGGAAAAGAAGAAAAAAAGATAACTGAAATTGTGGAACAGAATCGAGGCCAGCCTCACTTCTGACATGAGGGAATCAAGAGAACAATAATTGTTTATATGTTGCGGTTTGCAGTCCTCAAGGCACTTTACATTTCTTTTTCTGTGAAACCTATTGATTAAAATTACCTTATGATTTTAATTTAGAATGTATGTTAAAAAGTCAAAAGTAGTACATGGGTTAAAGGCTTTGTAAAAATCAAATAATCCCAACAAAATATGGCAGGTGTAATTATATACCAAGTGAAATTCAGTGTTTGTGTTAACATTGTTTCAGGGCAACAGTAAATGCTTAGTTTAGAGGCTTTATTGAAATCAAATAATCCAAATAAAATGTGGCGGAATTGTTAAAACCCCTTATTATGACAGTGGAACATAACGAAAGGTAGCACAACTTGATGACTCTAAATGTGCACTGGTCATCTGTTTCATGTCTCGAAACAACTGGTACTGCGGTTATAACTGGGCTCAGCTCATGGTATGTTGCGATGAAGCTGGACTTACCTCTGTATCCGACATCACCGTCATGATATGTGATGCGAGAATGTACGGCCCAACAGGTGACAGTTTGCCCAAGACATCTTTCAGTACGTGTTCGTCAGTGAATACTTCAAACTGGTACTTCTACAAATACAAACATCTTTTGGTATGTACTATCACTGAATATGTCAAACTGGTATTTCTACAAATATAAACATCTTTCAGTATGAGTTCTCATTGAATACTTCAAACTAATACAAGTAAAGACATCTTTCAGTATGTGTTCATTACTGAATACTTCAAACATCTACAAATACAAACATTTTGTAATTGTACATGTGTTAGATGAAGACCAGTTTAAATAACAACACAAACTGAAGTGAAATAAAACGTTGGCCTACTGTTGTCATAGATCAAATTTGACACTTGAACCAATGAATTGTTACTATATATATATTATATAAGTCTGACAAATATGATACAGCATAGTACCTTGTATTGCAAACTTGCTTCTTCCTGTTTGAGCAACCTGTAAAGCAAATTAAATAATAAGAGATTTAACACATAGATATCTTATGGAAGAATTTGATCAGGTTTTTGTTAAAAACGATTGTATGCACGGTCAGTGTCCCCACCAGTATATTTGTAGATCTGTACATCCTGGGATGAGGCATTGCCATAGCCATAGGGATATGATCAGTAGGATTAATTTAATCTGGACCATTTAAGTATTAAGATTACCAGGTGATATATACTCATATAGGGTCGGTACTAGGACACTAACTCGGTCCATTTAAAATGTTAAGTAAAAGTGGCATTGCCAGTATTTTGTTGCATCAATTGCCAAGTTGCACTCCTGAGTCATGGTCGTGGACGGGGACAGAGTTGGGTAGAGTTGCACGGAATGCCTGATTTCAACTGAAGCCGTTAGTAAGGCACGAGTAATGACGGCTAACGTCGCTATACAGTGAATATCTGTATCTGTATTTTGACTGGCAAAATGTCCTATGGATTAATCCATAAGACATTATGGATTAATTTTTTACATGTTGGGCTAGACTAATCTGGAATGAATTCAGTGATGTACTTGATACAATGCTTGGAGGTAGAGAATTCCACTCTTTTATTGTGACTGGGAAAAAGCTGTTTCCAAATGTTTGTCGAGTGCCTGATTTGTACTAACTGTTTATTATGTTTACGTGAGCATCTGGTGTTGCGTTTGATGTATTGATCTAGTGGAATATCTATGTGACTATGAGGTTATCATGTTCCATTTTATATAATATGCTAAGTCTTTGGGTATACATCATTCATATACACGGCAGCTGAATGCCCAGTATAATTCAAAATTGGAGAAGCCAATACTGAACTGGACTGAAATTTGACTGAAGACGAGGTCGAGGACCCAAAGGAGTGAAGTTTGCAACCAGACTGAGTCTGAGAGAACTAAGCAGGCTAAGCCTAAGGCTAAGAGAAGCCGACCAACTCACCAAGGTCTAAATCGAGTTACCAAAATGATAATGTTTAGGCTACGTGTGTAATGGGATCGGATAAGTTTTCGAATTTAGTCAGCAAACATTTAAACTTAAAGTTTATAAATATGCATACGCTATGACACAGTGATACCTGTTAAAAACTTCTTTCATGTCCATAATTATTGTGAATATGACAAGAAATCACATTTCGCGCCTCATTTCATGACAGCCTCATTGTGGATTATATACCGGGATCTGTCCGTGTCACTGCTGTGTTTTTTTTAGTACACATGTGCTGTTATAGTTACGGCTTACAAGCATAGCAAGATCTTGTATTTGTGGCGTATTGACACTCGGCTAATAGTCATATTGTGCCAGAGACAACACTAGGGACGTAATATAAAAAATTAAAATCATCTTAAATAACACATTATCCCCAGTTTATTTAAACTAAATATTCAGCTTGATTGCATCTTAGCAGTTTACAACAGGAAGTTTATCTTTGTTTACCCTGTTTACGGGGTTGTTTTGACATTGCCGTCTCTACTTTCGACATTTAACTAAGCAAAAAGTGATATAGGATCAGTTACTTTTTTCATTTTTATCCTAGTTAGGTTTTATAATAACACACACGCGTAGATTCAAACGAGGACATTGACTGACGGAGAGGTAGCCTTAGGCTTAGGCTTATTTGTTAACTTAATGTCGTAGCCAGACGTCGTGTCTGAGTGACGGTCGCGATGGGGGAATTGCTGGCGGAACGAGAGCAAGTTCTGCAGGACATGTTCTGTAGTTATGATGTTACAATGAAGGGAGGTCTCATTGCAGAACAGTTACAGCTGTTGCATTCTCAGCTGCGAATTGGTGGAATAAGTATACCACAGGTAATTAAGTATCGTATACAATAAATAGTACATGTATCGTATGACAGTTTGTCAATGACAGTGTTCTTTATTCAGTCTTCGTCACTTGTGTAGAATCCAGACCCACCTCGATTTCGCCGTTATAACTTGAGTTTTGCCTAACTTTTATACCTCAATACGTTAGTTCCATCATTCAACATCATCTCAGACATATTTACGTTTAAGAATATTGCGTGTTAATGCACTTTTGAGGCGTAAATAGCGCCCCGGTTTGCATCAACATACGCCGCTATATCGCTCATTTGACGAGCACGATGTGGTAACGCACGATGCGGTAACGTACGACCGCAGCGGTGCAGACTAGTGCAAACCGGATCGCTATTATGGCATCAAAAGTGTGCTAAGACACAATATTTTCGTAATATAAATATGCCTGGGATGATGTTAAATGATGGAACTAACGATCTGATGTATCAAAGTTAGGTAAAACTCAAGTTATAACAGCGAAATTGAGGTGGGTCCGGATTCTACACAAGTGCCCAGTCTTCTTTTAGGCACTTGTGTAGAATCCGGACCCACCTAAATTTCGCTGTTATCACCATATTTTTGCCTAAATTTCACACATCAGTGCTTTAGTTCCATAATTCCACATCATCCTAAGCATGTTTACGTTATAGAAATATTGTGCCTTAGTCTACTACTACATAACTTAGAGAGCACCCAGTTTGCATCAACACATGCTGTTATATTGCTTATGTCAAACGCGCGGTGCAGTAACGCATGGCTACAGCAGCACAGACTGGTGCAAACTGGGCACTATTGGATCCACAAAAAAGTGCTAAGTGCAATATTTTTGTAATATAGATATGCCTGGGATTCGGATGAATATTGGAACTAATGCACTGATGTCTAAAATTTTGGAAAATATATAATTATAATGGTGAAATTGAGATGGGTCTAGATTCTATACAAGTGCCTTCTTTTAAAGTAAACGATCTATAAAATTGGATATTAACATAAACTTCCAATTAATACATTTCCCAGGCAGATTTACTGCATATATGCAAACATGCATGGATAGATGCAGACTGCATAGCCAAAGAATGTTTATATTTTAGCAAATTATAAAACGTTTGTGAAAACATTATTTTGCCTTTTGGCCCACAGTTATGTGAATTTCACCATTTTATATAATTAGCTTTTTGAAAAAAGTCTGACATAAATTGTGTCAGTAAAGCAGTTTTAGACTGTGGTCCATGTGTTACGTTTTATTGCTAGGTTACAAACGTTCTATTATTCCGTGTTAAATGTAATAATTCTTTCAGGTGAAAGCATCAATCCAGTATGTCTGCGTCGGTGACACGTGTGAGCTGTCGGAACTGTTGGACGTTCTCAAAGAGATGGACCGCCGCTATTTCCTCCTCCAAGATCTCTGCTGGGAGTTCACAATGCTTGATAGGGACCAGACAGACACCATCTCTGAGGAGAATGCAATGTAAGCTTGGCTGATTATAGAAACTCATTGTTATAGAACTTTAGGAACTACCGTAATGACTGTATGTCGGGACACACTAAAAATCCATAAAAATTATTATTTTTTGTACCACGTTTTGGGGACAGCTGATAATTTAATTATTTTTATGTGTCCCAGCACATACGGACGTTGTGGTATGCTGGATTGTTTAAAATATTTTGGATGCCACTAATGTTAATTGAGTTACTAGATTTATTCACTGTTCCAGAATGTTTGAATTGCTGCTAATGTTGCACTGTGCCCTGAACAAAACTCTCCTCTTTAGTATGTGAATAGAGTCACATTATTTTGCTTATGATTTTGTGAAGATTCTGTGAAGAGCAGCAGAAACAAGAAATGTATATCTTTTGAGTAATACAGGCAAAGGCAACACATCTTCTAACCAAAACAGAACAAATAATGTTCATTAATTATTTACTTGAAAAGTTAGCTTTTAAAAAAAGATAATTCTTCTTTTGTTCACTTCTGTCTTTAGAAGCCAACCATCACTATGCAGCATTCTACAGAAGAAGACAGTAATTTCTGTACTTATTTTAATTCAGTAACAAACATTTTGTCAAATTTTCTGCATAATAATTTTTTATTTTCCTATTTTAAGACACTGGTCCTCGATTTCTGTTTTCTTTTATTCCCCCTCACTGTTCTTGGCCAACTCTTTCACACCAACCATCTCCTTCAGCTCCTCCAATCTTTGTGTGTCAGTTCTCTTCTCTTCACTCCCGCATTTCTCTTCACCTTAGCTGAACTTTGTACTTTCTTGTTTCCTTTTTTAAAATATATTATTGCAGTCCTTCTGTGTTAGAAATATGAAGAGAATGGTAAGTCGCTCTCCTGAAAGGTCTGAGGAGAGTGATTCGCTCGTGACTAGAATTATTAAAAAGTTCAAAACTGTATCAAAACTCATTTATTGCTTTAGAAAGTGTGAGTGGAAGTGATCATCATGACTGCCTGAGCCACAAATTCAGTCATCTTAATCATCCAACGTGCCACCTGCTGCATCCTCTTCACAATGTAAGCTGCCAGACTGATTGACAGGGTCACTGTCAAAGTCGTCTTCTGTCTTACTGGCATAGCTCAGCTTTGATGCCTTTAATTGCACCCCAAAGCTACGGTTAATCACGCTTCTAAGATGGGCATGAGGAGCGTGGAGTGCCACCGCAATCGCACTCCTCAGAACAGAAGGTCTGTTACTGTGATCCTTATTATTTCAGGTGGCTGGTGCAGATGGTGTATGGCAGGTTGTTCAGCCAGCATAAGTGGGGGCAGTTCTTGCAGCAGAGGGCTGCTCCGGGGAGCGGGATCAGCTTCCCAGAGATAGAGGTGCTCCTCTGTAATATCCCCAATGTACATGACCTGATGGAAGATGAGTTAGATAAGCAGAGGCAACAGCAAGGTAGGTCGCATGATTGGCATGCAGTCAGATAATGCAGTAGCCCAGATAGGATTTCCTACTTGGGCCAATGTTGGCCCAGTGTATGTTGCTATTGGGCCAATGTTGGCATGCCATCTATGGCCCAAGATTGGGATGTCCCCTGGGCCAATGTTGGCCCAACAATGTAAATCCATTGTTTGGCCTAGCATTGGCCTAACAACATTGGCCCAAGGTTGGCATTCCAAGATACTGCCATGCAGTGGATGCCTATGTACAACCAACATTGGCTCATGGCTGGCATTCCAGGCTGTAGACTGCCATTCTTTGCAAACTTTGGCCCAAGATGGAAATGCTACCTGGGAGCATGTCAAAATTACCCGATGGAGATAACATGATAATTAAAATATCTTCATTCTAAGAAAAAACATGTATTCATTTGAAGTCTTTTATATATTACTTTTATCAATCTCAAGCTGTAATTAAACCAAGGAAGATAACATAAAATTATATATTATTTTCTATCAAACACAAAACTATGCAACTTAGATAGGTCTCATGGAGGCACATGAAGTTGTGCAAGAAATGGTGCATATGCTCATATGAAGCAAACCAAAGATGTCACAGATAGAAAAACATATCTAAGCATAGATACATATTAGTTCATCACAAATTTAACAGAATAGTCAAGTATGTAAGAAATATACAAAAGATGTGATTTTTGGCCATTTAATGAATTCTGGACCATGTGTTGTGTGTATATATATATGTTGTGTTGTTGCAGAGCAAGAGAAGGAGAAACGGGAGAAGGAACGAAGGCTGCAGCAGGAGAGGAAGGAGAGGGACATGGTGAGGAGGGCGAGTGATGCTGCAGCCTTACACGAGAGAGAAGATGAGGACAGGAGACGACAGGAGGAGGAGGTTTGTCTTGCTCTGCATCACTTCATCATCATCATCATCTTTTATACATGTATTCCCTACTAGCTGAGTTACCTCGGCAGTGCGTGGCGAGAAAAGACAGGTGTTAATATTTTCTTAGTTAAAACAACTCTACATACCAATATCCCATGCCATTAAACCCCCTTGGGAGAAATAAAAAATTCTAAATTTACAAACCATCCGAATAGGCTTGAAAGCAGGCCTAAAACGTTCACTCCCATACATGTGAACCGGACGGAGATTGATATGTCCTGTCCATTGCATCCACAACCTCTGCCACCTCCACGTCTCTCCTCACCATGTCCCTCAGTCATGTCCTCTGTCGTCCCCTGCTGTGTTTGCACTCCACCGACAGTCTTCAGACCTTATCCATCACATTATCATCCTCAGCAACATCAATTTATCCAAGATGCAGGACCATTTAAGATGCAGTCCAGGTAATTCCAGCAGTGTAAGATAATATTGGGAGTATTCAGCCATACAGTCATTGCACACCATAATCACTTCCACCAAGAACTCTCCTCATTCATACAGCTCATTGTACATGAGCAAAGAAGACAACAAAATGTTTGTTGACCTCTATTGGATGGCTCTAATTGTTTACCATACCAAGTCATATTTATCGAACAACAAATTTGTCTTCATATAACATATAGTAAGCTAGTTTTAGTAATTCCATATCAGTGGCATAGTTAGTCATGGTCATTGGATCATGTCCACCCTTTGGCATTTTTGTAACATTTATCTATAATTTATTATTACCTCTTGCGCCACAATATTTTAACATGAGTGGCTAAGTTTGGCTCCCCTTTCTGAGATACGGTAGACACGCTTTTGTCCAAAGACAGTTTGAATTTCTTTTATTTCACCCAGGAGGAGAAAAGACAGAGGAGAAGGGAAAATGAAGAAGCGGAAAGAAGAGAGCATGAACTCAAGGAGGAAGAAGGTAAATCCTAAAGGAGGTTTACTAAAGATATTCACAGAGATGACAAATGACTGATAGCAACATAATTTATCTAGAGATAAATTTCTTTAAAAAGCTCATTGCATAATTACATAGTGATGAAATGTTATGGTTGTGTAACGTGTAAAATAAAAAATCTGAACAGCAATAAAACCTAGAACAAAGTGCTATCTAATGTATTACAGTCTGTTTACAAAACGCTTTACCTTACGGAGACTGGTGTCATAAATGTTCACAATGATGCTTACAAATAGCTTCATTTTACAGAGACTTGTCTCGGTAAGTAAATGCAATTGCATTCCATGATCCGCCTGTGACACAGTTGATCACATGATGCATTCACACACACTATTTCTACTTTTAGCACTGCTTTCAATTGGGTTTTTCATATCAGACACTAGAAAGTGAAGATTGGGAACTTCCTTTCATAAGCACTCCACATATTTCATGTTGCATTCCTAAGGGTTATGTCCTTGGACCACTACTTTTCACTATGTATACAACTCGATTGAGCTCAGTTATTAAGGCACATTTTGAGTCACCCTATTTATGCAGATGATACTCAAATCTACAATTTTTTGTTTACTCATGATATTATTGTTTCTTTGATCAGCTCGGAAATTGTCTTTGTGGCATGATCGGATTAAGGTGATAAAACAGTGTCTTATACACACAGAGATGACATATTGATGACATTAAGAGCTTTTATGTGGGACAATACTACACATAAAATTCTAGTGATGAAGGATCCTAACTAGTTTGCTGATGCAAGAACAACATAAGTTAAGTTGTAACAGAGCTTTATTAGACAGCCAGAGTTAAAAGACATGTACATATAAAACCACATTCGAGATGTAAACAGACAACCTCGAAGGTAACAGCAATTGACACAGTCAAAACAAATTGTACATGACATTAACTCTAAATACATCAACAAAGTTTGGGGAAACAGCCCACTACATATAAAGAATAAACAATTAAGGAAAGGAAAATGATACAGCACCTTCATCGCACTAGACCCCTTCCAATATCAACATTGCATAACAGTGTGAAGACAAACGACAGTACAAGCTTTAACTTACACTTATTCTAAGCCATTTTGTCATTCATGCACTTTCAGCATTGTATATCTACAAGTAATTTTTGATGATAAATATCAAATAGAATATTTTTTCAAATTTGTTGTTGGTGTTACTTTTGTGTTTGTGATTTATGCTGCATCCATCAGTATTTCCGTCTTTCTGTTGCAAAAACTTGCTGTTACACTTGTTACTACTATACTTAATAATTATAGTTCACTTTTTTACAATATTGCTCTTTAGCCAACCGAGTTTGTCTGCTGTTAATTTATTAATATTTATTAAAGTAATGTTCTTAATACTAGAACAAAGCATATGTTGAATGAAGAAGGTATAATATCTGCCATGTTGTGCTCGATAAGCCTGAAACATTTTTCACAACTTGAATGTTGCACCTATGAACAAAACATTTAAATGGAAAACACCAGCGGTTATGAAGACAAGCCGTGCTGACTGCAAGTTCCTGGAATATTGGCACATGTTTAGTTTCTACAAACAAGACAGCAAGTGGGACAAACTACAACCGATTCTGCAGACTTCCTGCTAATAATTACCACAGTATTCTAACCAGAGCTGGGACGTAACGAAGTACAAGTACTTCGTTACTGTACTTGAGTAGAAAAGTTTACTTTTTGTGAGTAACAAAGTACAATTTTTTAGGAGTACTTTTACTTGTAACGAAGTACAAATGTGTGTACTTTTCATAAATGTAATGAAGTATCCATAATTTATGCGTTTAAAAATTTGGAGCTTCAAAAATATTAGTAACGAATGATAATGCCTGAAGCCCGGAACTGGTTTCCGCCAGCATATATCTATAAATAGATGCTCAAGCTCAACAAGGTGTTTGTTTGAGGAGCCTGTCACTGTATCCTGCTGAGGATCCTGTCCTGTTCAATAAAGTGTTTGTTTTGCACACTACTGAATTTACTTGTTTGTTTGCAGTGGGTGACCATGTCAATTTTTTTTATAGAAAAGTACTTTTGCATTTACTTCAAGTACATTTGTTTACTTTTTACTTGTACTTCAAGTACATTTTTCAAAAAGTACTTTTACTTGAGTAGCTTTTTCCAGAGTTACTCGTACTTTTACTCAAGTACAAAATAAATGTAGTTGTTACAGCTCTGAATCTAACATACTTACCATCCAAATATGTTTTAGTGAAGCAGAAAAACATTTTTAATTAACAAAAAACCACACAGCTGTCACTCAAATCCCTAAATAATGGGCTCAGATAGTTCTTAGAAAGGTGATGATCCAAAGGGGACATTATTGCATATTACGTGATACACATATCCATCTCAGTTGGACCTAAACAAGCCATTTCCTCCCGAAGCGCTTAAGGCCAATATATATTTAATTTTTTTCACCAACCCTTGGTTGTTGGTTTAGTCAGAACAGTGTCCATCTGCTAGTGTATCCACCTGACGTAGTTGAAAGTTTTCAAGTTTATATGATTGTGACATTGCTGTGACTGACTCAGTCTGTGTCAGTTGGTGTAAGGTAAACACTGCAGTCGGGGTGAGTCTGATCTGGTCTGGTCTGATCTGGTCTGAAATAGTCTGATCGGGCAAACAGTGTCAGTGTATCCCGGGCGTTCAATTTCAACAACAACAAATTATTAAAAACACACATGGATGACCAGCATGTTATAAAAGATGTAGTTTATACTGTATGTCATAATGATTTTACAATAAAAATGCATGGATAATCTCCCTTTAAAGCCTAACAGTTTGAATGGTGGTCACATAAACTTTCTGTTTCAGAGAGGGGTCAGACCGAAGCAGCAGCCAGTGAGGCAGTGAGTAAACAAACATAGGATAGTCTTGGTTTATTGTAATATTAATTCATTTTATCTGTTTATCATAACGTGTGCCGTTGTATTTGAGTAGATATGCCTACTAACTAAGCTTACTTCTCTTGTGCGTGTCCTCTCTGCTTATAATAATTTAGTTGCAGTTATTAATGTAGTAATAGTTTTTAAACTGCCACTAAATATGCTGTGGTTAATGTTGTAATTTCATATGTATTAGTTAAATAATATTTTTTTTTTTTTGAGAAATGTTTTTTGTTCAATTTGCTGCAATGTTTATGCAAGATCTTCATGGATCTCCAAGTGAAAGTTGCAAATTACCACTTGGATTTCTTTGTCAGAGAATAGCCAGTGGTTTGTGGTTATAAATTTCTTCTTTCTATCTTCCACTGTCCAATCCTACGTGCAGGATAATTATTTGGCTACTGGTTTCTCTGTAAGTAATATTACATTCATGTGCATTAGGTAGTTGCCTCTATCATGACACCGCATACACCACTGAGAATCGTTGATCACTCTGCATGTTTAGAGCAGTGTCTTTCAGCATGGATAGATACTTGTGCATGAAGATGAGCACTTTTCAAGGCATACATTGAGCATGATACAGGAATCCTGAGAGAGCTATTCATGCGTGGAGATGGCAAAGCATAATTTTGCACTACGACAATAAGATAAACATTTACAATTGACGCTACCCGAAATAACCTCTGGTGCACTATAATTACACAGCATTCATTGACAGTTGTTTGCAACAAATAACTTTGTGCTATAACTTTAGAGTTTGAACAATGATTATCCTCGACAATGCATGGCCGGTCTTAGTTTGCAAATATTTAATAAATTATGGTGTAGCAAAGAATACATTGTACCAACAAACACTAACATTTACAGGCATTTAACAAAACTCTAAATGTAAAAAATTGTAGAACTGGCATTTTAATAACTTGGTATAATTTGATTTAATGATCAAGCATGCATTGGCAAATATATTGACAAAACAACATGGGAATTTGTTAGAGTTCTTGTTATTCCTTCATTTTATTAAAATTCAATGACACATGGAGACAACTATATGTCACCTTAACAGACACACAATGTAGACTCAAGTTATCATAACTTTTAAAACATCAAAAAAATTAAAAACACACATTTAATAAAATTCATGTCAACATTTCTCCCAGGAAGCCTTCACCATCTGGTAATTAAAAATGGACTATTTCGGGTAGTGTTGATTAAGCATTTTAAAATTTTCTCAAGACATCAGCTTGCACTATGAAACCGAGTGAACATTTGCATCATAGCCCACCAATTAAGGAAGATTCTAATCATGGAATGGTAAGCAAGTTGGCACTAGACAAGGCACACTTTTCTTGTTTGTTTTTTTGACATATACTATAGTTATTTATAATTATTAATTAGAAACATGGTAATATCAAGAACTACATGATTTCATTTACTTGATCATTTATCCACATGTTGATAACAATATATGTTTATAATCGTATGGTCAGAGTAAACTAGCTGTGTCATTTAAGTCATACAATAATATACTGTATACATATGCATTTTTATATAAAATTAAAAAAACATTTCACATTTTTATAATTATCACAAAACAGTGGATTCATAATTGTCATGATGTGTTTTTGGGTGTGTAATCCTAGATATAGATGTGTCATCTAAAGTTGGTCTGTAGTGACAGTGTTTCCTATAATGCCTTCTTCACTACGACACACAATGTCATCTTCTGACAGGTTGTGAGGCGCCTGCAGTCTCTCTTATGCGGTCTGCAACTGAACGCGGAAGTCTACATCATGTTTGTCATCTTCGCATCTTACACTCTGAGGAGAATTCTCCAGGCTCTTAGTACAAACAGACAAGTCTGCAGTGTGTATTGGACTGATTTATTTCTGCCACATGTATGGGACTGTTCTGCAACATATTCTGACAATAGTTGATGGCTGTTGATCACCGAGTGTGTGGCTCAAAGTGTGATTGCACCTTTGACATCAGACTGCTGTTCTGTTTACAATAACATCATAGAAAAAGATGGCAATATATTCTGTGGTCACGCTGCTGTATGTTAGTTGTAATACATACAGCTGTATTATCGTTAAACAAATGCACAGGTAGTATTGCTTTTTATTTGAAATAAACAAACAGGTGAACTGCTTCACGAGTTGTGATGATAGACGTAAAATACCATAAGCTTAAAACTTTTATACAACTGCTATTTAGGATGAAAATCCTGAATCACTATACTGTATTCCATAATTATATTGATGATGTGATATTTGTGAGATAACATCTAACATGTTAGCCATGCTATTATAATAACAATCAATGTTGTGTAGATAGTAATCTGTTCCTAAGCTAATACATAATTTATGCTGCTAAAAAAAATTAACACACTCTAACATGTGTCTGTGCGCCGATAGTTTTGTTGATTTTCATGTTGTATGATTTTACTTGATCTTCCTTAACAGCAAAACATTGGCATAGGATTGGGTGAGGTGTCAACGCACATGCCTTTATTTTTCTTTGAATTCATAAAAATACACAAGACCCACCACAAATACTGTATTTAAAGCCACACTTTTAATTAAAACCATCCCTCAACTTTGACATAATCTTGATGAATTCAGCTACACAATAATGTAATTATAGCCATGGCTACAAATACAGTATTTACAGTACTCTTGTTTTTCATTTTAAGAGTACAGTAGTAACAAACAAAATATGTGTGCTGTATGCAACTGATCAATTAGTTCCATCTCAATGAATTATAGATGTTAAACACAGGTATTAATAGTCACAATGATCCAGGTTTTTACCATTTGGGGGAATTCTATTCTAGGTGATAACTATTAATTAAATTGGTCTTTCACCAGACAACAACAGTTTTCTTCTCAAAATGATTTCATCAAACATGTGGCATTCTGAGTTAACTTACCATTTTTTACTTTCTTAAGGAAATTTGATGTTATTCAATAAACGTTTTATCTTTAAAATGCATATTATTTATATAATAAATTATTATATATTACGCAGGAAAATTTGTATAAAATTTAAGAAAAGGTCTCAGAATGAAACTAACATTTTGCCACCTTTCAACCTGTATTTTGTGCACTGGCTGACGTGAGAGGATGTCTTACAGGAGCGGGAGGCTGAGCGCAAGAGACAGGAGGAGCTTGAGCATCGCCGCAGAGAACTCGCAGACGGCGATGAGTGCAACAGAATCTACGAGGTAGATTATATAGTCCAGGGTTGGGGGTCAAGTGTCTATGTATTTAAGTACATTTTTCAGTACATGTACTTGGGTTTTTGAAAAGATACATACAAGTTCTTATACTATTATGCTTGCCAAAATATCAAATCCATTTTAAGTACATAACTTGAGCATTTTGAATACAAAATGATATTTCCCTACTATTTTACCTGTGCAATGCACGCCCCACCCTGATTGTATACATAATGACTAGTTAGTATTTTATTGAAGTTAATTAATGACACTGGAATAGTCTCTCATTTTGTTGACTAATGTACTTGTACTTTGTAAGTTTATATTTTGAACAACTTGTGTTTGACCTAAAGTTCTTGTATTTGGAATTGTGCTTGATCAGATTTACTTGACACCCGACTGTGATGTAGTCGTTGACACCCAACTGTGATGTAGTCGTTGACACCCGACCGTGATGTAGTCGTTGACAATTACATATTGTTAACTCTTTTCTCCTTTAGACTGATACATGAAGTAAGCTTTGATGTTGTTCTCTTAGCAAAGGACCATACAATCAATTAATATTATGTCAGTTGACACGTGTAATGGTGCAAACAATCTGTTACATTCCACAGGATATAACTATCTATTGTTATTCATGACATTCCATTTGTTTGCAACTTTAATAAATTAATGCTGTACTTTTCAAATCAGATGACTGGCAACGTGAGACTAACAACTGTATATACTGATTGACGCTGGGACTCCATTGAAAATAAGAAAGCACTGTGCTTTCTTACAGATGTAGTTTCGGATAAAAGATGTTGTTTGATGACTAGAGTGAGAATGTGATGAACTCGGTAAGCCAGGTTTTAGAAAACTAGTTATGTGCAGCTTGAATGGGACTGTGCATGTATCAGTTGGTGTCTTCTATTCACAGGAGGAGAAGAAGAAAGAGAAGGCTGCAGAGCTGGAAGCCATTAAGCAGCAAACTAAGTTCCAACATGTGAAGGACGCCGCACTGAAGAAGGAGGCAGAAGCAGCAGAGAGGAGAGCTCGCATGAAGGCTCGAGGTACGTCATGATTAGAGCTCGCATGAAGGCTCGAGGTACGTCATGATTAGAGTTCGCATGAAGGCTCGATGTATGTCATGATTAGAGTTCGCATGAAGGATCGAGGTATGTCATGATTAGAGCTCGCGTGAAGGCTCGAGGTACGTCATGATTAGAGCTCGCGTGAAGGCTCGAGGTACGTCGTGATTAGAGCTCGCATGAAGGCTTTAGGTATGTCATGATTAGAGCTCGCATGAAGGCTCGAGGTACGTCATTATTAGAGCTCGCATGAAGGATTGAGGTACGTCATGATTAGAGCTCACATGAAGGATCAAGGTACGTCATGATTAGAGCTCGCATGAAGGCTCGAGGTACATCATGATTAGAGCTCGCATGAAGGCTCAAGGTACATCATGATTAGAGCTCGCATGAAGGCTCGAGGTACGTCATGATTAGAGCTCGCATGAAGGCTCGAGGTACGTCATGATTAGAGCTCGCATGAAGGCTCAAGGTATGTCATGATTAGAGCTCGCATTAAGACTCGAGGTATGTCATGATTAGAGCTCGAATGAAGGCTCGAGGTATGTCATGATTAGAGCTAGCATGAAGGAATGCGGTTTGTCATGATTAGAGCTCGCATGAAGGATCTCGGTATGTCATGATTAGAGCTAGCATGAAGGATCGTGATATGTCATGATTAGAGCTAGCATAAAGGATCACGGTATGTCATGACTAGAGCTCACATTAAAGCTCAATGTATGTCATAATTAGAGCTTGCATTAAGGCTTGAGATATGTCATGATTATAGCTCGCATGAAGGCTTGAGGTATGTCATAATTAGAGCTAGCTTGAAGGCTTGAGATACATCATAATTAGAGCTTGCATTAAGGCTCGGGGTACGTCACGATTGATTACAGCTCGCATGAAGGCTCGAGGTACAGAATATTTTTAGGTTCTGTTTTCTAAGTTGACCTTTTGTGAAGGGTTGTACTTAGAAAATGTACCTACGAATACCCCAGAGCACTAAGTGAATACCAAGTTGAACATGCACGATGCCTGTTATTAGAACATCGCAACCAGAAGATCCGCTTCAACCTGAAGTACTCGATCAAGAAGCAGGATCGGGTGCGACTGCCGGTGGCGGTGACTGACTTCAAGACGGCCAAGTTACCAGATGACGACCAGGACCTGCCCAAGGCTGAGAGGATCATGAACCTCTTCAAGGCAACTGACGGTGAGCAAGCTTCAGTGTCATTACAACCACCTTACACTCACCCTACAGAGCAACAAACCAAGACCAACTGTTACTATCATTACAATATTATGTAATTTCGTAACAATTGTGCCCTCTGGGGATTGTGTCGCCATACAATTTGTCCAGTGAAAAAAGTAAATAACTAAATAACTACCGTTGTATTTTGTCAAATGCATCACCGATTAGTAGACCAGAGGCCAACGGTCCAATGAAGCAAATAAACATAGCATGAGGCAAGTAGACCAGGGCACCTCGTGGGAGGTAGACTTACAAGGATCCAAAATTTAGAGATGTTATTTCTCTCCGACTATTCAGTGTTCTGTGGTAGCCTTTAATTAACCATGTACAGCTTACTGTTGGAAGTGTTCCTGTTTTATAGCTATTGGTTGGTACTTGATTCTCTTCGAAAACTACGCAGATTTGTTATCCAAGATAAAAAGCAGAAATTCCAATCATTTAATCCTCATATATTCAGATGTTAAGTTGGTGTGACACTGTTGACATACCAGTGCATAATAGATATGTCATTTCTGAAATGTTGAAACTAGTAAGTAGAAAAAGCTTTATTTCATGACAGTGACCACGTCACATATTACATCGTGATTTTCAACAGGCAATTACTCAGGCATACATACATTCCTACATCCAAATTTATAAAATATATAATTAAAACAATAAATTATATATAATAACCAAAATGTCATTGCTATCAAAAACAAAATCATGAATCAGTTTACCAACTCTTGACATAACTAAATAAGACAATAAAAAAGACTAATTCCCATCTCTGATTGGAACGACTCTTGCACACAACGTATTATGATACGTTTAGGGCAGTCATAAGGAAGGGAGAGGGAGGGGAAGAGGGGGCAACGGGGTGATAAAGAGAGACAACAAGGGTAATGAGTCATGTGACTTTTCTAACACAGGTCTGAAAAAGGCAATGCAGATGCGTAAACTTCCGGAGCTTGAGAAGGCCATGAACTACGTGAAGCACAATGGCTTCGAGCCTCAGCTTCACGACGAGATGAGAGAATCACACCTCGTGTTGCTGCAACTGCGAAGACTTGAACGCATCCGTGCGGAAATCCTTGAACTGAAGCAGTCGACCGTCGCCGAGATCCGCAGTTACTCGAATCCACCACCTGTCGTACACACCGTGATGACAGTGACCTTCCTACTGCTGGGACACAAGGAGAAGGAGACAAGGGTGAGGCCACTTCCTTCTTCCTTGCCCCACTTGGTCACTAGTGGGGTGGGGGTCACATCACTTGGTCTGTTCTGCCATCTCGATGAGTCACCTCCACCTATCATGATCTGTCGTTTTGTGGAGAGCGCAGTGGTGTAATGCTGGGCATACACTGCTAAACTTTAGTTGCGAGTCATCTGTTTGACCGACTAAAAATGCTGATAAGTCGTGTACGATGGCCCGCAACTCAATAAAACTTGAGTCGCATGTTGATTTGACCGGTACAACAGTTGTAGAACCGATTCGTCATTCGAGATGAGACATCATCATTGCTTGTTTGATCACAAAGATGACTTGCAACAAAAGTTCAGCAGTGTACGCCCATTATTACTGCTAGAACAGCAGACTCTCAGTCAAGAGATTCCAGTTTCTAGTCCTCTTGCTGCAGTTTAAAACCTACGGTACATTTGTTCACTTATGCATTGCTCCAGTTTACTCAGCTGTATGACCGAGTACCTGGCAATATATATTGGTGAATGTTGTGTATGCTTAATCTTCATGCTTTAATTGCAGCATGGCTGAATGCTTCCCAGAGAAGTTGAGATGGTGTTCGATTGAACAGGTCTGCCATGGAGTTAGTAAAGTGCTTTGAACAGTCCTAAGGACTGGATACTGTGCTACATAAGAACTTACTTTCCCTTTACTTCTCTCCCGTTTTCTCAGCTGAGTGAGTGTGGGAAAACAACTGATTTTTCAACCCTGCCCTTTTGAGATCTCTCTTAACACTGTCTCTCCATCTTAACTTTGGTATTCTTCTCTCCTTCTAACACCCTCATCAGTTGTTCATGCTCTCTGTCAATCTCTCTTCTTCAGCATGTTGCCTGCAATGCTCCAAATGTCAAGTGCTTTGAGCAGTCCTGAGGACCAGATATTGTGCTATATAAGAACTTACCTTTCTTTAAGAAAAATTAATATAAGTAATTACAAGTAACAAATATTAATAATAAAAATGTACATACATGTGCATTAAAAGCACAGGTAAAATATATAATTATTATTATATCAAGTACTTGGAGATGCAGAAGTGTCTAATGAGTGAAGACAGAAACACTGGGACAACGAGACCTGCAGTCAAGTGAATGTAGAGATGCACTCACACATTGTGCCAGACTGACTATAGACAATAGATGCCTGTAGGACCTAGGCAACCATTGTCACACCTTGTCTGGTGTCACTGTCTGCCTGATGACATCTGGGCATTGTCACACACTGAATGGCTCAGTTGTGGTGACACTATGTTAAAACTCATCATGAGCAAACACTGGGTGGAGGTTGCTCTATAAAACTGTGGCATCTGCGATGTCTGTCATTCAACCATTGCCAGGAAAGTACTACTACAGAAGTTTTTTCATCTTAGAGCTAGCTACTGAAGGATTTGTTAATTAAAGTTCACGTTCTCCAAGTTTATAATAAAACTGAAAAAATCACAGATGGCTGCTCCTTCAACCAGCGAAGTGATGTTTTCACAGATCCGCATTTTGGACTGGAAGTTCCAGCGTTCCTGCAACCAGATCATGATTTTGAACAACTGCATCGAAGACACGCAGTCGCGGTTCGATCGTGCCGTGGCAGATTGTCGGCGTACCTTCTGCTATAGCATTCGTTTGCGTCTGGCGACACTAGAGGGCATACGCAACATGTTTTACGAATATGCCAGTAGACTCTCAGACAAACTGGAGAGTCTGCAGCACCAGCTGATGGAGGCTGGCATGTTCGAGCTGGAGTCGGAAGGTGAAGCCTTCGATTCAGACATGCAAACAGAAGACGAGGACTGAAAGATGAGTTATGGTATAACAAAGGAACGGCTCTTTTCAGAGCCAACTGTGTCGTTACAAAAGAGTTGTTATCATCTTGTATGATTCAGATCTCAATATACTCAGCCCCATCGACAGTTGATGATGGAAAATCTTTTTTATTGACACGTTATCTAATCAGTGCTTTGTCCAGATCTTCAGGGTGGCCACAATACTTGCAGTAATGTTGTATTTCATGTGCATCTAAACATAATTTATTATTCAGCATGTAAGGTATTTTAATAATACAAGTTGTTATTATTCATTATTGCAATACTAATTTTTTAATATTGTGAATAAATCCTATGGCTATGCTTTGTTCCACCTAAAACTCCATACCATGGAAGTATTAATTTCATATCATATGCAATGTGAGGTAGTTCTTGTTCTACAGGTATCAATTTTCACTGGTTTTGCTGAGGCAATGATGAAAATAGCATGATGCACAAACATGTCCCCCACATCATAGAAAGCAGTTACAAGGAATCCCAATATCAATACCCATTTGACCATTCTCACGATTGCCCGAGTGATACTGTATATTCAAATAATTCTACTTCCAAAACATTACTTGTAACATGAGCCACGGTTCGCCAAAACGAAAACAGCTGAATTTATAGTAGGCAATGATATTAGTGGCTGTGCTTAACTTAAACGTTTTGCAAGGTAACCTGCCAGAGGGTACCGAGATGTAATCAGCTGTGCCCTCTGGAACATGAGGACGCCCTGCTCTGATGAGTGGAGGTGCTGTTGTAGGTGTGGAAGCACGTCCAAGCGCTGGTGGGGAAGACAGGGAAGGAGGGGCTGAAGCGTTGCTGTCTGCAGGCTGAGCCGAGTAAGATCAACCCAGCGGCGGCACAACGCGCCGGCACCTTGCTCTCAGCACTAGACTTGGAGGAAGTCCGGGACGTGTCGGCTGGCGCAGCCACTTTCTTTGTCTGGGTGAGTTATTGTCTTCTCAATTCACCAATCCGTCATGTGACCTGGCAACCGTTTCACAAAGACAATGTTCTATGAGATCAGCATTAAACAGAATCTTTCATTAAACTTAAGGAGTGTTTTTAAAATGCGAAAAGCTGCAGCAGTATTACTGAGGATATTAATTCTGTGACACACTAATAAGTGTCATCGTGGCGTGTCCTGGTGTTGACAGTTTTCAGTACAATAGATCAATGTTAAGGAGCAAAATCTGTTTTAGAAAGCAAAATCAGGCTTATGAACATAGGAATGTTAGTCTTGTGGTCCTCTGTTCCCTACCAGTATATCTCTAAAAAAATGGCTGCCAAACTCATGGAGCATTCAGACGTTCCGTCATATATATTTTTTTTATTTTGGCCTCAAATCTTTTTTCTTTATAATAAAATTACATGTTTAAGTTTTTAAAGCAATATTCGATCTAGCAGATGTCATACCGACCTAGCAATGTAATGCACATATTTTAGTGTTATCGACATTGTTGGCAAGGCAAAGCTTGACGGAGGTGACACATGTAACTTTGATTGTGTTTGGGCAAACTGTAACATACTGAATCCATCAACTCTTAGGTATGAAGCCCACCAATGTCAGTGGGTTCTTCTGTACTTGATATAAAATGTTGTTCTAACAATAAACATGAAAACACTATAGATGTGCAGAAATTCATAAGAAATACATAATGAAATAATTGGGACCAATTCATTTATTCATCACTGTAAGATATTGCAACATCACTGCATGTTTTTGACAGAGTACGACAATGATCGAGGAGAATGAGCTGTACGTCCAGTCAAAGGCTATGGAGGAGGAAGAGAAGAAGAAGGCAGCTGAGGAGAAGAAGAGGTTGGCAGCCGAGGAGAAGGAACGAAAGAAGGCCGAAGCCGCAGATGAGGAGGAACGCAAGAAGGCAATAGAGGAGGCCAAGTTGGAGGTTCTGGCTGACGCAGCAGACGTTGCAACGTCTGCCGAGTAATTCTCATGGACTCTTGATGCGCATGTGGGGAGTCGTAAGTTTGCAAAGATAAACAATGTGGTGTGTTGTATTGGTTCAAACAACCACCCTTTCCACCAGTATGGGGTGTAAGTGTTATGATTATGAACAATCTAAAGTGACTTCCAAACTCACAGCCCACTTTTGTGAACTTAGGCGAACACCCGTAAGTTTCAATGATAGATGCTGGTGTCATGCATTCACATGAGCAGACGGTTTGGTATAGAGCTTTTTGGAAAGTGTTATCCCCATCAAAGCTTGTGCATTGTATCGACTTCCTGTCTCGACAATGTTAATCTAAATAGTGTTGTTAAGATCATGTTTCTTAACATGTTAATGAAGAAAGCTCGTACAACTGCTGTTGGTGTAATGCCTTTTATTTATAGATTTGTTTAATGTAATACTGTTTGGTTTACTTTGAAGTGATAATTATTGTAATTTTAACATTTTATTTAAATATGATAAATTTTCTAGATGCCATTACTAGCGTTTTATTGACATGAAGTAGAGCAATAGTTGTGTGATGTAGAATACACCCTCTACACAAATTAACTAAGCTATGATGGGGTTTTCTAAATGTTGTTGATGTGCTAATGTTTTGTTTATTTACAAGTATAGTATTATATCGCAGTATGTTGTGATGGCTGGCCCATTCACGTTGCTTCACAATATTACAGTTTATGATGTATATTTATAACCATTTCACTAATAAAAAGAGAACCAGGTGTTTTATATGTATTTATTTATAATAACAACATTCCAAGGTAAACATGTTTAGATATAAGAGATTTATATTCACTTGCCTAACTACAGCTGTATGTACCATGTGCGTGTAGTTTTGGAAACAATAAAAAATTACTTGTTGGTGAATGCATATATTACAATAACAATAAAATTATATACAAACTGGACACCTTTCAAACAGATCATGTTACACGTGAAACACATTTTCTCTTGACTGTAGATTTTGTTTGTTGAATGAACACTAATGTAGAATTTTTTGTAAAATGTTTTGATGGCACAACTATGTCACTGTCTCATCTGATTTCATCCTGGTTCAAGTTATATGACTGACAGTGACAGGAAATAGTTTAAATGACAGCTGGATCACTTCACACTGTGCCGGGATTCCGTCTGTCTTGTTCTCTATGGGTATTGTGTACAGTGTTTTGGAAATCCTACAAAGACAGAAGTTGCCATTCAGAGCAAGCAGTGCTGTTATCAATGCAATACAAACAGTGTTCGCATACAAACTATAAATATGGGGTAGAGTATGTATCAGCAATATTTGTGAATAAAACATTGGCTGCATAGTTTAAGTAACTAGGTATAAACATTTTACATTGTGTCATGTAAAGTAAAAATTGTTCTCACTTTTGGTCTTCATTGGTTTCACGGATAACGTTTTGGCCAATGTTTCCTACAAAATAATACACAGGATATACAACATTAAACATTTCTATCTGCAAACTCGTCAACTCATTTGCCTTTAGTGGCCAACTCATTTTTTCTGACCCAATATTCCAAAAATCTGTCCTAATACAGTGTATATTTGACTTGAATACAGACATAATGCACTAAACATTTCGTCAAGTTAGGATAGTTTTAAAGATATTTTCCACTGGTGGCGCGTCATACTTATTGTATATCACTTGAATTACTTGCAAGCTATGATCTGGTTCTATATCTGGCCCGCCCATGAAAAACATGAACATTTGCTAGAAAAGTGATCTTCAGGTTTTTGGCAAATGAACTGTCATGCCCAAATCAGTGTGAGATCTTTATGTCAAACTGTACCTTTGTAAATTGCATGCAGCTGTAATCATGAGACAGTGGTATAGTAGCACAACTAATCGAACAAGGTCACAGGTCATGTCCGATTACTTGTGCTACTCCTCCACCGTTAAGTATGAATACAGCGGAATGCGGTTTTAAAACGATTGACATTTTCCCCTGCCATTGTGTACGCAATGACACAAACAATACGTTCATCATCACATGCGCCATTTTGAATACGATGACCACATGATCATGACAAATAAATATGACGTCATCCAAAAAATCAATGTGCTCGATTATGAAATTATAACTGCACGACTGTATTAATTAGACAGAACATATTGCTTGTGCGCATTATAATCCATCGTGTTGAGAGACGTGGAAGGTGTCATGCATGCAGGTATATGCTCCAATCAAGATGACAAATACATGTATCTCATTTTGCTTATTCCATTTTTGTAAGAAACAACACCCACCATTAGACTGACGAGGTTGGGGTGATAAGGAATACCCCCAAGGTGGGCACAGTAAACCATGTGTTTCAGTTCAGGGTCACCGGCCACGAGAACTGGCTTGTCACGGTTGATCTGAGCAAGAGCAACATTGTGTTTATCTTGGTCAATGTCCAACAGGCAACTGTTTTACTAACGTAATGACTACATAATGTATTCATACACCTAAAAATAATGAAGTTTTCGTCCCGTCAGAAAACATGCTATTAATATGGCTTTGTAATGTTATCAGTAAGAAGTTGTACTTTATAAAAGATCACTAATAACTGGTGTCCAGTTACATAGAAACAAAGATAATTTGTTTATGTGTTTGAAAAGGGTGCACTATAATAAAATAACGTTGTAGATTTTAGGCTGTTTGAAAATATAGTGTTTGAATACATCCAGTAATTGTGCACAATAAGGCACATTTAACAAGATTGCCATCCAAAGAATTAACTCTAGATGGCAGGTGGACAAGGAAGCCCTTTGGCTTATCGAGAGTCCAACCCTTTTATCTACATATATCCAGCCCTTCTGAGGTATGTGTTGATTTTATTTTTAAACATATTCACACTACTAGCACCCACACAATCACCAGATAATCTGTTCCATTCATTCACAGTCCTTTGTGAAAATGAGAACTTTCTTACGTCTAATCTACACTGCTCCTTTACTAATGTAACTTCATGTCCTCTAGTCTTTCTATCTTTCTTAACTGAAAAAAACATATTTCTATCAATATTTTCATAACCATTCAATATTTTAAACACTTCTATCTGATCTCCTCTCAATCTCCTGGTCTCTAGTGTTGTTAAACTACATTCTTTTAGGTGTTTTTCATAACTAAGATCCCTCAGTTTTGGTATCATTTTAGTCGCTCTCCTCTGTACTCTTTCTAGCATATCTATGTCCTTCATAAATTAGGGGCATTTACAAATAATCCACCAGGCAGCGTAATATTAATATTGCTCTGACATGATACCAATTAACATGCAAAAGTTTGTTATTTTCTCCATTATAGTAACAATTCTTTTTTGCTTGGCAGGTGTTCAGAGTTTCTTTTGCAATTTAGTCTAGGTTAGGTCATATTTAGAGTTAAATTGATTGGCTATGGGTGGAAATAGTTCGGAAAATTGTAGTGAAAATTACATGATTTTACTGTTTTTCGCAAATAACATCAATATGGCTGCCTCCACAAAAATTGCACTGGAAATAAAACAACTTGAAATGAAATTTAACACATGGCTGATTCTCCACTAGTAGTGTAGTACACATTGTTACCTAGATGTAAACATTGTTGGTTAGGCAATGTCAGACGGAGGTGACCTGGATAAATTTTATTGTGACGCAGGCAATCGGCGACCTACTGTGTGGATCCATCAATTCAAGAAAACTCGTAAGATGTATAAGTAAACTCTACGAATAGCACCCACAGGTAACAACACAATATGTAGGATACACTGTAAGCCATGGCTGCAGTCTCGCTACAGCGTTTCATTATACACAACACATGTGGCCACACATTCCATATAATTGTATATTTTCCTACAGAATTGTATAGAAAATCTATAGAATTGTTATGGCCACATCAGTTTTTATAGAAAAGGTTCTACAACAATCATATTATTCTATAGCATATATTCTATAAATAGTCTACAGAATTATTTGCCAAGGGAAGGAGATGTACCGACTGGTTCTCGTGCCCGCAACAGGTCTGACATGTGCTGCATCCTCGACTTGAAGCCACTTGCGAAGGCGTCTGGGTCAATAGCCACAAAACATTGTCCCTACAACACAACATACACTATCTGTATACACAAACATGTTCAATAACTGTTCCCTAGCTAGGAATATATAAGAAACTCTGATAATACAAAGCTTAAAGACTAACTGTCTATAGAATATATACTATAGAATACATTCTATAGGATTTTTGTGGAAACATTTAGAAACTTAAGTGACCATGAACATTCTATAGAATGATACAGAAAATCTAATGTATATGGCCACATAAATTATTATAGAATTCTACAGAAATTGTGGTTTCTGTAAATTTTCTATAAAAATATTGATTACATTATTTTACACTATTTTATTTAAAAAAACCAATATCATTTTCATTCTCTGTGTGTATGCATGCGTACATGTGGGTGAGATGCATGCACGTGTGTGAGCATCCATGTGTGTGTCTCTGCATATACAGAATTAAATTACTTTGATTTCGCAATGGTCAAGAAACAAAATAGAATTGTTTCTGTTTCAAAATACAGAAAACTGTCATGTCTCCATTCTCTCAGTTAAGTTCTTTCAGTTGCGTGGGTTAGTGGTAATACGTATAAACTGTGTTGCGAATATACAAGATAAAACTCCAATACAACCTACCAAATTGGCTGGTGTAGTGCCAGACTTCCAAGATCGTATCTTTGGTCCATAATCTGCGTCGCCCAAAATCCCAGTGAATATTTCTACCAGCATTGCAAGACCATAGCCCTTGTAGCCACCTGGTGAGACAAAACAAGCTGACTGTCCACGCAGGTATCTCACCATCAGGCACATATGCTGACATTTCACACTAATTACTGATGAATACCAACAAGTTACTTATTTATAAAATCAACAGATCAATAAATTGTCGCAGTAATTGTGTTACAGGAGTAATAATGATGTAAGTCTAATAACCTCAGAATTAACTCAAAATTGGATCGTTGTGTAATTTTTATTAGGTCGCCAAGAGTCTCTTGTGAACTGCCTTCAGACTCTATTATCTCACTTGAGACATGCGAGACGAATAATTGTTGCCAAATTTTGCCTGAATTTGAGTGATATATATGTGATATAACATGCAAACATGGTTGTCGACATTTCACGCAACATTTGGCATAAACTGTTCGTTCTGCAAACATCTGGTAAGGGCACGTCATGTTCTGCTTGGTACCGACAAAAATGCGCCATGCATGCAGTGGGCAAAAATCGGTGGCATTTTTTACTCCTACCAGAATATCAGCCTTTTTATTTTGTTATGTCAGTATATACAGCAGGTTTTTTCGTTTCCCTGTATGAGATCTTTTACGTCCCAAGGACTACCTATTCCAGGTAGAAGGCACAAATGACTAGCTACTGAAAGACACAGATAAAGTGGAAATAAAATTCCCCACAAAGTTCTGAAACAGCTAAGGGAGATAGACTCGAACCCCAGTTCTCTCAACTGACAGTCTGGTGTCTACTGCTGTGTTACCACTCCTACCATTGCAATCATAAACAAATCTAACGCCCACAATGCACAAACAACCACTTAACCAAAACTTACTGGTCAGTTCGTCTCCGCCTAGTGGCAAAAGAGCTCCCTCTTTGAGCACAACGTCAGGATTATCTGTTGGCTATATGACAACAGTCCACCAACGACAAGACAACCGTTGGATTTGCAAACAACAAGTTTTTAGTATTTGACCTACATAAACAAATAGATGAATAATAAAAAAATTATACCTGCCTGCATTATTCCACCTTTAGATGTGTGTTACCAATGTATTAAGCTTGCTCTTACCATTCCACCTGCGTCCACACCCCATCCAATGTATTAAGCTTGCTCTTACCATTCCACCTGCGTCCACACCCCATCCAATGTATTAAGCTTGCTCTTACCATTCCACCTGCGTCCACACCCCATCCAATGTATTAAGCTTGCTCTTACCATTCCACCTGCGTCCACACCCCATCCAATGTATTAAGCTTGCTCTTACCATTCCACCTGCCTGCACACCCCATCCAATGTATTAAGCTTGCTCTTACCATTCCATCTACGTCCACACCCCATCCAATGTATTAAGCTTGCTCTTACCATTCCACCTGCGTCCACACCCCATCCAATGGGAATCTTTATATTCTTCATTTTATGAAGTTCCACCTGCAAAAATATACAAGCATCTGCTGTATTTGCCTTTGACTTTCCTCATTACTTTCTAAAATCTGTAACTCAAGGTTTTTATGGTTTCTCTACTGAAATTGCCATTATATTAACTTGTTTTTTCTCCTTGCTCACACCGCAATGCAACCGTTATTAGAAACAGTGTACATAGTATGTACTAGATGCACCATGATATACCGGTAGGTGTACAAATTATAACTCAATTTTATTACCTAAATCATCATGGTGACGTCAACTTTACTAAACTGGAAATCACTTAAGTTTACCTGCCAAACTTATAAAACCAAACACCTCTGTCAAGGTGCAACACTGGTACAACAGAAATGTTCCAACAGCACAGACCACAGTAGGATGCCAACCTTTCCTATGGTTGCGCCTGACGTAGCCATATCGAGCAGGAAACCATCGCCTTTCTTTCCTGGGGCCGACAGAGTGATCGGATTTGTGCCGAGAATCGGCTACAAACAGTGTTATCAGCTGATACAATCATAATAGAATCAACCTAGAGTATGTGTGTATGTTATGCTATTACTACAAAATGCTTTGCATTTCGGGCGCCAAACTGGATCATCCATGAACCGAGGAAGGATCCATAATACTATTAATTTTTTTATTCAGTGAAGACTAAAGGTTTGGTCTGGTTATGTATTACAGTAATGGTTCATTCCAGATGTCTGATGATTGTTTACAATGCTATGTATATTTTCTACAATTATTGTTTGAAGTTATGTAAGCCGTCCAACCATCAGATGGGGAGAGCTTATGTAACTTCAAACAGTGGTAGAAAACATGCGTAACATTGCAAATAACTGTTCAAAGTTATATAATCTTCGTCAAACATCTGGTACGAATGCTTTGCAAAATGTCTGGTATGAAACTATCCCCTGCATCTGTGTGTCTGTAGCAGTGTGTTTGGGAGCGCGGCTAGTGTAGTGGTTAGCACATCCGCCTGGCGCTCTCAGTTCGAAACCCGGACCGGGCAGGCATGATATTTGGTGTAAAAACCTGGCTCTCAACATTGAAGACTGTGTACACCCCCTGACTCGGAGATCACATTAATGTCGGTCCCGTCTCAATTTGGGACGTAAAAGAATCACTGAGGAAACAAGCACCCTGGCAGTGACCACCCTCAGTGCCAGCATATAAAAGTCAGTTTGGCGATAATGTTCTAAAAAAGGCTGACTAGTTGAATGAGACTCATAAGACCATTACATTGTAAACACAATAATACATACTAGTCAGTTAATAGAACATTGCCGAGTGCTGGAAACAACTAGAACTAACTAGAACAACTACAACTAGAACTAGAACACCCTCTGGCACATAACGTCAAACTAAGGACTTGGTTTTGACCTCATCAACTACCATTCAAGTAAGCTTTTCCAGTGGATGGATATTTTGTTAGTGAAATTAAAGGACAATAAGAACTACTGTAGAAATTGACATTCACCATGTTGTGATATATAAGTCACTGTTAATAATATAATAGTTTTGCACATCATTTTATGTAGCCTGACCTTTCAATGTTCTTAAACTGTAATGACATTCCAGCACATTTCTAGCAGTTATCATTTACCTTCTTGCCTCTAGTGGGCACTTGCAGTGGAGATGTGTTCGTGAAAGACATGCCCTGAAAAATAACAGTCAGAATTATAATAGATCTAGGCAAAACAAAGGCTTGTGCACTAGCATGTTTTACATGGGACAATTTCAAGAGAGGCACAAATCAAACAGATTACTTGACCAAATAAAATACTTGCTACCTGAGTAACTGTTGTAACAAAAAAAAGAACAACTACCATTAATCAATTATTACCATGTCTCTATGCAGAATGCTTATACATGTGAGTTAGCAAAAGATTGTTAATTTTATATATACCTAAGAGCTGTTTCTTAGAATTTGGACGAAAGTGCTCATTCAATGTAACGTATACATATTGGTTGTGTCACACGTGTTAGTAGTTCTGACTAACACAAAAAGGGTATACGTGTGTACATTTTTTGCTCTGATTACAACTAGTCGATGAACAAACCACTATATTTAGTCAACAGCACTTGGTCAAATCGTGCAATTATGTGACATGCGTCTAACAATCAAACAAATGTTTTGTGAATGTTAAGACGGCAAAAACTAGCTGCAGCTGAAGTGTACCTACCAGAAGGCCAATATTGCAGGCTTGTTTGCTATAATATGCAGCAATGCCATAGTGATTTGAACCTAAAACGGCCTAAAGTCTTGAGACATTCATGTACATGCTGTGTGAATATCTCTACAATTATATTCTACCATGATGCTCAAATCATAATAATGTATTTGCTTTAAATGGCAACATTTGAACAGATTGAACACAAAATACATGATGGCTGCTGTCATAAATATAACTAGCAAAAACGCATATTGATAAACGGTCATGCCGAAACAAAAATGCACATTCCGATGAATGTAGGTAACATAAATTAAAATAATTTCAAGGATCAATGTCATAACACATGGGAACAATTTGTTTAATGAATGCAAATATAACAACAATAATCATAAATTGTATTTGTACAGTGCGATGTATCCGGTTCAGAGGCTATCAAAATATACCATTGTTAAAACATAATCACTATAATGCAATCATTAAAAAAAGAATATGAATATATTACAGAACGTAACTATATATATTTTTAATAAATAAAATAAAGTATCGGCTATAAACACTGACTCTAGTCTTACAACTTAAAGATTTTACTACCAGGACTGGTAAATAAATTAAGACATTCTGAATCACTAAGACCAAATAATTGATGACTCATTATGACAACAAATGTCACTGTTGTAGGTATAAAGTGCATGCAGGAATTTATGATTACGTACATGATACATAAGTCATGTATGTGTTTTGTGCTGATCTCGCCATACCTTTTGCAGTGACCCAACCTATGCCAGCTTTTTTTGCCTTGTTGATGGCAAGTTGCATTGAGAAATTGCCAACCACAGGCCCTAGTAAATTCTCACCATCCACATAAGCTGTAGCTGCTTTCTCTGAGAGTATCGTTGGTTCTTTGTCGGAAATGGTAGTCTTTGATTTGATGTCCTTCACATACATTTCTGAAGGCAAGTTAATTAATAAAAATTACAGGCTAACCACAAAGTAATTGTATACAGTTTATAATCTATGTCAAATTTAACTAGTTCTAACTGTAGCTGGGTAAACATTACTAATTGTGTTATAATTCACAACATTATTAATGATCTATTATAACATATAGCAGCTTGTGTTTGTAATTTGTGAAGTTATTCCATACCAACTTTACCCATTGTCTTTCTTTGAAGAATAGAACTTGCACAATGGTAAATTGATGGGCACACTTCCTTGACTAATGAGATTCTTGAAAATGAAATATTTCAGAATGGAATAGTGCCAGTTATGTTGGAAAACATACACAAAAAGTATTATTTATTGTGTGTACGTGCCCTAGTAAAGACAATCCACTATGACTGTTAGTATGTAAACTCAGTGACACACTCAAGGGTAGGCCAGTATACTTGAATAGTACAGACTAGCCTTAGTCTAGGCTGCCTTTGAAGTTCCTAGGCTAATGAGTAAATAATAGCAATGACTTAATTATGCATTTAATAGCTTTATGGTGCCTTTTTAAGTTTTTGACTACCAGTGATAGTGTCTATACTATATAACCACACCGAAGACCATCTCTATGACGATTGTGTTTTATAATTATTACATTAAACATTATACACTTGTGACTTGATGCTTACTTACACAGTTACATACATAACATATATATATAGCCTTATAATTTATTGTAGCCGTAGGCCAATGGCTATGACTACTATGTCTATGAGGCTATGTCTAGACTATGTGAGTATGTCTATGAGGATTCAGGCTATATAAAACGAATATAAATCTGCTTAGATTTTCGTTTCGGATTCTATCACTAAGAGTACGGTGGAGTAAACGCTGGCACTTGTATAGAATATGTTTTGTTGGCGCCATCTGGCATATTAAAGTGATACTGATAGCGTCTTTGAACGCTAGCCAACTTACCGAGTCTGTTGAGTCCGTGACTGAAATGCCCGCGATAATCAGCATCAATCAAAACTTCTGCCAACTGCTTTCTGTGTTCAGGCTTAGTCCCAACGGCTGCCATACAATTTTCTATAAATGCCGTTACTTCTGGAAATGGTATAATAATCGGCTTCGGCTGTTCCTCTGGGACTTGGACTTGGTCTTGGCTTTTTTCCTGCGGCTGCGCGACACCAGTGGTTTTTGTGTTTTCCGCCTCTTCAATTTTGACATTTTCTACATATTTAATATTTTCAAACGTAACATCTTTCTTCGGAGATTTTACTTCTGGAAATGGTATAATAATCGGCTTCGGCTGTTCCTCTGGGACTTGGACTTGGTCTTGGGCATGGGCCTGGCTTTTTTCCTGCGGCTGCACGACACCGGTGGTTTTTGTGTTTTCCGCCGCTTCAGTTTTGACATTTTCTACATATTTAATATTTTCACACGTAACGTCTTTCTTCGGAGATTTTACTTCTGGAAATGGTATAATAATCGGCTTCGGCTGTTCCTCTGGGACTTGGTCTTGGGCCTGGCTTTTTTCTTGCGGCTGCGCGACACCGGTGGTTTTTGTGTTTTCCGCCGCTTCAGTTTTGACATTTTCTACATATTTAATATTTTCACACGTAACGTCTTTCTTCGGAGATTTTACTTCTGGAAATGGTATAATAATCGGCTTAGGCTGTTCCTCTGGGACTTGGTCTTGGGCCTGGCTTTTTTCTTGCGGCTGCACGACACCGGTGGTTTTTGTGTTTTCCGCCGCTTCAGTTTTGACATTTTCTACATATTTAATATTTTCACACGTAACGTCTTTCTTCGGAGATTTTACTTCTGGAAATGGTATAATAATCGGCTTAGGCTGTTCCTCTGGGACTTGGACTTGGGCTTGGGCCTGGCTTTTTTCCTGTGGCTGCGCGACACCGGTGGTTTTTGTGTTTTCCGCCGCTTCAGTTTTGACATTTTCTACATATTTAATATTTTCAAACGTAACGTCTTTCTTCGGAGATTTTACTTCTGGAAATGGTATAATAATAGGCTTCGGCTGTTCCTCTGGGACTTGGACTTGGTCTTGGCTTTTTTCCTGCGGCTGCGCGACACCGGTGGTTTTAGTGTTTTCCGCCTCTTCAGTTTTGACATTTTCTACATATTTAATATTTTCAAACGTAACATCTTTCTTCGGAGATTTTACTTCTGGAAATGGTATAATAATCGGCTTCGGCTGTTCCTCTGGGACTTGGTCTAGGGCCTGGCTTTTTTCCAGCGGCTGCGCGACACCAGTGGTTTTTGTGTTTTCCGCCGCTTCAGTTTTGACATTTTCTACATATTTAATATTTTTAAACGTAACGTCTTTCTTCGGAGATTTTACTTCTGGAAATGGTATAATAATCGGCTTCGGCTGTTCCTCTGGGACTTGGACTTGGTCTTGGCTTTTTTCCTGTGGCTGCACGACACCGGTGGTTTTTGTGTTTTCCACCTCTTCAGTTTTGACATTTTCTACATATTTAATATTTTCAAACGTAACATCTTTCTTCGGAGATTTTACTTCTGGAAATGGTATAATAATCGGCTTCGGCTGTTCCTCTGGGACTTGGTCTTTGGCTTGGGCCTGGCTTTTTTCCTGCGGCTGCACGACACCGGTGGTTTTTGTGTTTTCCGCCTCTTCAGTTTTGACATTTTCTACATATTTAATATTTTCAAACGTAACATCTTTCTTCGGAGATTTTACTTCTGGAAATGGTATAATAATCGGCTTCGGCTGTTCCTCTGGGACTTGGTCTTGGGCTTGGGCCTGGCTTTTTTCCAGCGGCTGCGCGACACCGGTGGTTTTTGTGTTTTCCGCCGCTTCAGTTTTGACATTTTCTACATATTTAATATTTTCAAACGTAACGTCTTTCTTCGGAGATTTTGACTTTCTGCGTTTCCCAAGGGACCATGCTTTGCGCACTGTACTTACAGCATATTCTGAAACAATGCGTTTTCCAAGCAACCTTCCAAACATCGCTTATCGATTCGATTCTTCTCGCACGAATGCAGTTTGCAATGATTATTTTGATTGGCTGCATGTAACAGTATTATTTTGGGAAATTGGTGACCGCGAAATCATGTGATATCGTTTCCGCATTGTGTTTTTTGCAATTAAAAGCATAATGAATAAGAAAAATGCGTTTGCTAGTGACTATATAAGCTAGAAAGTTATCCCACGAACGATGTATTAGATTTAACAATATAAAGAAAGCAGTGTATGCGAATACGTCAACGCAAACATTTGAAGTAATTATAATAGTCAACTATTCTATCCTCTTGCAGTAACGTCGTATAATAATAACAATATTAATAATGGGGTGACTTCTTTAGCGTCGGTATCCTCGGAAAATCCGAGTACAGTGGCACTACAAATCCAAGGGATTCAGGAGTGTGTCCAGAGTGTCAAAGAGGGTAGTCCAGGGGGTTACAAAACCTCCACTGGCTGCCGAACCAAATTGGTGTAGAATGTTTTCGCTGCGGCTAGCTTCTCTCCACTGGCACTGTCTCGGCTCGAGTCGTGACATCGGAAAACGGGGGGATTGGTGCATGTTGAAAAATGTTCTCTTCATTCCTAACCGTTTCTAACGATTTTGGCACATTCTGCTTGCGAAGTAAGTAGGCCCTACCGCACCGTGTATGTCCCTTCATAAGTGTTGTTAAGTTGACTAGATTCGTACACTTTATTACGCAATTTACGGGAAAGGATCACAGTACCCAAAGCTGAACGCAATCTCCGAGCTAATTCACATTCGGTACACTGACAACAGAGCTCGATCGTTGGGGGGGGGGGGGGGCTTTTAAATAAATTTGCACCTATTACTTGGGGGGGGGGGGCAGAAAACAATATCTCTATCATTTCCATCCGCCATTGATGCTCGCCACAAAAACAAACACTCCAGCTCACATTTAATAGGGGGTGGGGGGGGGCAGAACCATGTGTCTGCACCACAAATAAATTCCAGGGGGACAGATGCCCCTCTGTTCTCGAGTCTATGGCCGCTGAGCGGTATTGTGTGTTCAAATAATTACGTCTACTGCCCAAACAGTCCACGGAGACCACCCAGAAGACCACTGGACTTTTCGGCTAGGCTGAGCTTATCTTCTGAGTTTTGCAAGGCGATCTGCCAGGGGGTACTGAGACTGGTGTAATCAGCAGAGCCCCTTACTTGTATTGGAGGACAGTCATATTAGTCATTATTAACTTCTCCAAGGATGAATACGAGATGATAGACAGCGTGTGTAATGTGTAATAGTTATTGTTATTCTTCAGGACGAGTATATGAGATGGTAATGAGCATGTACAATATATAATAGTTATTGTTATTCTCCAGTACGAGTGATAGTCAGCGTGTACAATTTGTAATAGTTATTTTTATTCTCCACGATGAATATGGGATGATAGACAGCGTGTACAATGTGTGATAGTTATTGTTATTCTTCAGGACGAGTACGATATGACAGGCAGTTCGATGTGTAATAGTTATTGTTATTCTTCAGGACGAGTATGAGATGATAAACTGCGTGTACACCGTATACTAGTTACTGTTATTCTTCAGGACAAGTACAAGATAAAAAACAATGTGTACAATATGTAATAGTTATTTTTTCTTCAGAAAGAATACAATATGATATACAACGTGTTCAGTGTGTAATAGTAATTGTTATTCTTCGGGATACGTACAAGATGATCAGCATTTGTGTAATAGTATTGTTTTTCTTTAGGACGAGTGCGACATGATAGACGTACATTTGAGTAAGAGTAACTGTTTTCCTTCAGGACAAGTATGAGATGACAGCCATCCTTCCTTTCGTGTAATGATCACAGTCATTATTGACTATTTTATATGTGTATAAAAGTTATTGCTTTTCTCCAGGACGAGTAGGAGATGAGCGGCAATGTTTTCAATGTGCAATGCAATAGTTATTGTTATTCTTCAGGACGAGTATGTCATGATAGACGGCATGTACAAGGTCTAATAGTTATTGTTATTCTTTAAGACGAGTACGTGATGATAGACAGTGTGTACAATATATGTAATATTTATTGTTATTCTTCATGGCAAGTACTAGATGATAGACAGCATGCACAATGTGTAATGGTTATTGTTATTCTTCAGGACGAGTACGTGATGATAGACAGTGTGTACAATATGTAATATTTATTGTTATTTTTCAGGAAGAGTATGATATGATAGTCACCGTGTTCAATGTGTAAGAGTTATCGTTAATCTTCAGGACGAGTACGCGACGATAAACAACGATTTCAGTGTGTAATAGTTATTGTTATTATTCAGGACGAGTATGATATAATAAACAGCGTGTACAGTATGTACTAGTTATTATTATTTATTCTGAAAGACTAAAACATGATAGACAGTAGTTATAATGCATAAAAGCAATTGTTATTCTTCAGGACAAGCACGAGATGTTTGACAGCGTATACAATGTGTACAGAAGAGAAGAAGCAACTGAACGAGCTGGGGAGTGGCTTCAAGACCCTGGAGGAGGAGTACGACCAGATCATGGAGGAGCAACTCATCGCACGGGAGAAACGATAGGAGAAGAAGCTGCGCATTTTGAAGAAGACCCGACCACCATCTAGGGTTTCTGGCTCTCATTGAAGGGGTTCAAGGTTCGCTGGGTACTCTTGACGAATGCAAAAGGAAAGGACAAGGGCAAGAAGGGAAATAAGTACACGCGACGCCGATGACAGGGTGTGTCACCATTATTGACATCGTCGTTGCAGTGCAGAACTGGTGATTTCGCTAGTCTTGATGTCTGTGTTTGTTCTGTAACTGCTGATGAGTCACTGTTGTATTTTCACCGATTGGTATACATCATGTAATGCCCATCAATTTCTTTCTGCATCACAGCTGGCCAGGTAATTCTTCCATTATTTTGTGCCAAGTATGTGTTCCATCACAACTGGTCAAGTACTTGTTCCATCACACCTGGTCAAGTACTTGTTCCATCACAGCGTGTCGAGTACTGTTTATGTAAGATTGTGAAATAAGTACTTGTTCCACGAAAGCTAGTCAAATACTTGTTCCATCACAGCTATCAAAGTACTTGTAACATCACAACTGGTCATGTACTTGAACATTCCATCACAGCTGGCATACTTGTTCCATTACAATTGGGTGATACTTATTCCATAACTGCTGGCCAGATACCTGTTCCATCACAGCGGGCCAAGTTTGTGTCCATTCACAACTGGTCAAGTACATGTTACATCACAGCTGGTGAAGTACTTGTTCCACCACAACTGGTCAAATACGTATTCCATAACAGCTGGTCAAGTACTTGTTCCATCACAGCTGGGCAAGTGCTCGTTCCGTCACAGTTGGTCAAATACTTGTTCCATATCAAGTACTTGTTCCACCCCACCGGTCAAGTAGTTGTGCCACCACGGTTGGCTAAATTCTTGTTTTATCACAGCTAACTCGGTGCTTTGCTTGGTGGCGCGCGCGCGCCCTTACACAATCGCAGACAAAAGCTGTTTTGTCAAAGTCGCTAAGGGAGGGAGGACATTGTAGTTGGTGCAGGTTGTCAAGTGTAGACAAGTTGCTTACATAAACCATAGCTATATGTTTGAACATGTCTGCTTTGGTGTGTTCTGAAAATATTCATCTCCCAAAGAAAATATTCAAAAAGCTTTGTATTGTGGAGGTCCCATAACATTTTTTTATTGTGGAGGCCCCATAGACAACTCCCCCACATGTCCTGCCCTAAATCCGGCACTGCTCCCACCGCCACAAAATGTCCTCTTCTCACAGTTCAGCCACGGCCAAACAACCCGAGGTGACCAGTGGAAGTCTTCAAATGCCATTTTTGAGTTACCTAAAATATACCTGCCAACTCTCCCGGAATTTCCGGGAGTCTCCTTGATTAATTGTGGGTGCATTTCCCGATCTCCCAGAATACAGGCAAATCTCCCGGCTTTTCGCTTAAAATCTCCAACAGCACCCCCCTCTTCCGATGTCATTATCCGAGACCGCGCGATACCATGATATATGGTGAGACGTGCAGATGAATCTCCCGGAATAAAAAAAAAGTTGGCAGGGCCACATACAGCTAGGGCCATATACAGCTAGGTGAGTCGGCGAAGATGTGCACGCTTCAGGTAGGCCCTACAGATACCACTCTCGGCCGCGGAATAAATGCAATGCTATAAAATAAACAACAGCGATCAGGCCAGTATTAAGAGGAATTAGAAGCGCCAGCGTTGGCATAGAGAAAGAAAACAGGCAAAAAAGGCAGTGAAAGAATGCAGCGCACAAGAGCAGCGAAAGAGGCGGAAAGGGCGGAGGTATGCGAAAAAGGAAGCAAGACGTCGCATTACTGTTAGCAAAATCAGGCGATCAAGTTCCTTTGTGTGTTTTTGGCAAGACAATAAATTAGTACAATAAAATACGCTTTCAGCGTCGACTTAATCGTTTTGAATTACCAATATGAATGACAATTTTAATCACAAATTCAAATGTGCGCGTGCACACGTACAAATTCACGCAAACGAACTCGCGCACGCACACACGCACGCACACACACACACACACACACACACACACACACACATACACAACCTGCGCGCCATGAGAATACGCGCGCCGTCATCACAGAGAGAGAAACCATGGACGAGCCAGGCCGACAGAGGGCCTACCTGACCAACCCGCGTGTTGTCAACAGAGAAAACCAGCGCGCCGTCTAAGCGTAATTATTAATGCTCTTAAATAAAAGTTTTTACACCGTCCAAATTCGTTGTCACTGTTTATTTTGTGTATGTAAGGACGTTAAATTATCGTAATAACCAGTGCCATTTGTCCTAATTACTGATATTACATTTATTTTGGCTCACCACATAGCCCATATTGCACGCATATATATAGTTCATTGTAACGTCGATAAGGAACGCTACACTTATTAATCAATGCCACAATCGTCATAACAGAGTTAACACATACTGCATGGACCCAACCCTCTCTTTCTTCGAATTTCACAGATAATAGGCATAAGCGCAGCCTGTCACATTTTTCGAAAGGACGTGTGTGTGTGCGTGTGTGTGCGTGTGCGTGTGCTTTAATCGATTTTTTCACATGAGGATGTGTGTGGGAAAGGCTACACCCCTCTTTCACTCATTTCATACAACACGTGAAAAGGTGCGATTTTATAACACTAAGAATTAATTCGTTGTGCAGCCAACTGCACCAATCGATAGGCAAAAGAGAGAAAACATTGTAGAGGAGGGATGTCCTCTTATCCACCTGTTCAATGTTTTATACCAAAATGTTTGAAAGGTGCACTTTTGTGACAGGTATAGAGTGCAGTTTGGGCCGGCTGCAGTTTGTAATCTGACGCTGTCACGAGATACCCCAGCTGATCCCAGGGGGAGGGGTATATTTGGCCTGGATACAGTACCCACATGGACAGTAAATTAGCATATCGAGTAGTGGGCGCTGCCGTTGTTTAGAGTAGTAAACCAGACTAGGCTAGGGTTAGATCAGTGCACGCTTGTAGCTAGATAGCTACGTAATAAACTTATATGATCGTAACGTTTTGTTTGTATATTATTCAGTTATATGCATGCAATACCGTTACATGGTGTCAGGAAGTGACCTACCGCAGGCCGGTATAGCCAGCTTTTCACAATGGGGAGTTCACATTTTACCAATTCACACTCCAGGGGGCGCCACACGTTCATATGGGGTTATATTTTTTACAATGCAGAGGGCCCCACGTGTTCACGTGGGGGCTCGTAATGCAGAAGGTTACAATTAAAATGTTCTAACTGGAAGACAAATGAAGTGGGTGTGAGATTGGTGGACCACGTGGTTTCGTCTTATATGTTTTCATCTTCTTCTTGTGTATTTGTTTCCCCGTGCGTTTACATTACAGGAGACCCTGGGATAGTGTGAAGTCCTTCTGCATGACTAATTGGTGCAATGGTCCTTTGGCACACATTCCTCCAGTGACTGCCCTTTTCACACACGGCATTGGAGACAGACCCCTCAGCCAGGCTCCCTTTAACATACGTAAAAAATCAGGCTTTCTTGTCATTCCTTGTAATACTTGAACACTATCCAGCAGCTTTTAGGAGGGGGTTAACGCTTTTGAGAAAGAATACAATTAGTGGTTCACATTTTAAGCATGCAATTTTGAGGGGGGTTCACATTTTGGAGAAAGGGCCGGGGTTCACAAAAAGGAGGATTCACGTGAACCCCCCCCCCCCCCGGCTAAGGGCAGCTGTACCATTATATGTGTTGACTGGATTACGTAATCTGGATCGCTGAATTATAAGCTCAGCGGGATTGTGTCAACAATACCTGATAACAGATAAACTAGACTAGAGATCCGGACATGGCTACGCCACCGCCATCGACACGAACTGTTAGTTAAATATGGCCTAATCTTCAATATAGTAATCCCCCGTTCGATGCGAGCGGGAATGGTCAAACTAATACACCACCAGGGACACATTGGTGTAGATTGATGCCTGCGCAGAGCGCGCGAGATCATCTATTGGCCCGATATATGTACATTGAGGTGAAGGACCACACCAGTAATTGCGATGTTTGCAACGCACAGCGACCGAAACAGTTCCGGGAGAAGTTGCAAACGTACGAGTTCCCCATCTGCCATGGTCCAAAGTTGCAACGGGCTTGTTTGAACTCGACGGACAGCATTATGTCGTACTGGTAGACTACTACAGTAATTTCTTCAATTTTGATTAGCGATAACGCTTCACAATAGCGATCACAGGAATTTGCGAAATTTGCTCGTGAGTGAGGTTTTGAGCACAGAACATCAAGCCCGCACTACCCACAAAGCAACTGGGAAGCGGACAAGGCTGTTAAAACGGCTAAGGCTTTACTCAAGAAAGCCAAACTGGATAGAAGCGTTCCACTGAAGGTTATTCTGGAATGGCACAACACACCAACAGAAGGCTTGGAAAGTTCGTCCGTGCAACGTTTGATGTCACGCCGGACCATGACACTGTTGCTGACAAGAAACAGTCTGTTGGCACCAGAAATTCAAGGAAGATCGAAAGGTCAGCCTTGCCATCGAACAACAAAAGCGAAATTACCGACGGCATTACGACATGCACTCAAAGCCGCAGAAAGAACTTAGAGTTGGACAGGCAGTCCGCATGAAACTGCCTGGACGCAACACTTGGAGTTTGGGTGTTTGTAGAAGGGCGTTGGGACAACGGTCATACAGCGTCGAAGTCGCCGGTCATATCTATCGGCGCAATTCATTAATAGACGGCAACCAACGAGTTGGCGCCGTTCGGGACTGCAGCTGATGACCTGACGCCAGACGAGGGACAGTCCGTGCCCCCGAGCACCGACCTCCAAGCCGGCCGGCCATCGACAACCAGTTGTTGTTGACATTCTGCTATCGCCGTGTCCTCGCCCGAACACGCCGCAGGGGACACCGAACGATATGCCGAGGCGGAACGAACCATGTGCAAGACGCGTGACACTGCGTGACCGTGTTGACATTAAGCCACCACGACGGCTTATTAATGAACCGTGAATCCATAAACTGTGAAAAAAAATAATAACAAAATAACAAAAAGGGTTGTCACGAGATTGTCATGAGATATACCCACCTGATCCCAACGGGCGGGGTATATTTGGACTCGATGCATACCATCAATCTTTGGACTCGAGGCAGTATACCCACATGGACAGCAAATTAGCGTATAGAGTAGTGGACGCTGCCGTTGTTTAGACTAGTAAACCAGTCTGTCTCTATTTCCGCAATTGTAAAATATTGTTATAAACACATGCACCAGTTGATTGTGGAAATAAACTTTCATTCAGTCAGGCAAGGGTTAGATCAGTGCCACGTGTAGCTAGATAGCTACATAATAAACATATATGATTATGACGTTTTGTTGGTATATTATTCAGTTATATGCAAGCACTACCGTTACAGACACTTAGAAAAGAATTGTGCGTGTTCAGCCAAGTAAAATATGTGAATTCAAGTACAAAACACACCACTTGGTTGCTACAACTTGAAGCACCGTTTGGATGAGGTGGGAGATTTTTTTAGACTGGGTCGTTTTTGGTTCTATATTGAACTCCATAACCCCGTATTCGTCCCTAGCTATTATCAGGTGTTTTGATACTAAAAAAGCCGACAGACGGCAGTGAAGTGTACTGGAATTTACTTATCTTTGAATGAAACAAGATATGCGTGTTTTGAATGTGAAGGGCATGTTCATTGGCATGCGGCGTTCATGTAGCCTTTATGGCATCTCCGAAGCGAGGGATTCCACGTTGGGAGTCTCCAAGTTAAATCAAAACGAGGCAATTGTTATAAATAATTTCATTGGATAATAATTTGGCACGGTTTCCCTGCTTGCTGTCATCATGAAGCCGTCGAAGAATCAAAGATGTTCTCACGATGTTGGTAGCAGGGAATTCTTGCATAGTATCGATGTTTAATCATCTTAATACCACGACTAAGAGCCAGCAAACATAGTACTTAATTTGGGTAAGTCCAGGATGTCCTGGATAGTAATCATTGCCATTGGTATTGCTACTTATTGGGTGTACAGGTCTCGGCTCTGCCTCTACAAGTCTACAACTTACAAGACTACAGTGTCTACACCTACGCTGGCTACGGCTACACTCTAACTCTTACCCTGGGCATAAAGCTTACCCAGCCTAGACCTAGTGAAGACTAGAGGCTATTACTAGCGTAGCATTAACTAGCTAGAGCTAGCCTCGGGGTAGGGCCTAGAGCAAAGTTCTAGCACAAATACTGGCACGATTTATTGCACGACCAGCTGTCAGTGTCAACACCATCGACACGGCCCGGGCTGCCATGACTCGGTCTCGAGTTTTGAGAATGAATGAAAATATGTTATGAATTATTGAATGAATAATTGAACGAAACGTGATTTCAACAACAACAGACATAATAAATTAGGGAATTATTAAATTATAGATGTATACAATTGTCGAAAAAACTTAAAAGGGCAAGCAGAAGTGTAGCACTTTAATTACTTGCCCTGTTAAGAAGAGCTATCATGATGAAGATCCAGACCTCACGTTTTGCCCAAACCTAGCCCTAGCCCTGGGTAGGGCTAGTTGCAAGGGATAATAAGTTTTTTTTATTAATTTTGGCATGTAATGTTAACTGGAAGATTTCCCTAGTTTAGACTAGGGCTAGACTAGGCTTACATCATGGTTATATATGACTGTGGCATTCCAAAGAAAGTAAAAGATTCCAAGTGAAAATTTATACCTCTCGTTGACTCACTGTCATCAACTCAACCTACTCTAGATTAGATAGTTTCTAGACTAGAGACAAGAGTCAAAACAGGAAATTACTGTATAGCCATAGGGGGATTCCTGTAGAATAGGCAACGATCCACCTAGCCTGGAAAGCCTCTAATTTGAGTCAACTTGACATGTTAAGTAAGTAAGTGAGGGTGAGTTTTAAAATGTTATGTTATGTTATAGGTGTCTAAAACGGCCCCAAATGTCAATACAAATAAAATAAGACTGCATACTTAATTTGAGAAACTATACCACATATATTAATTTGTATAAAAAAAAAAAAAAACTAGTTAAGTAAATAAATATTGGGAGTTGCATTCAACTAAGAATTAATAATACAATGAAATAATTAATAGCCATAACGATAATTAGTGAATTTATAATTAGAATAATACATTATTAATTGTCGTTTAAAAAATAATATATTGTGATAATAGAATAATAGATAATTTATGTATGAAAACTAAACATAAATATGTAAAGATAATGTAATTTTCTTCACAGCGCCTACATTGCCAGGTTATGTGAGCTGACTCAAAATGACAACTACAGAAGATGTGTTGCGGTACACTTCAGACAGCCATGCTAAGACGCTACTACGAGGTCTGTATCGGCTGCGACTCACACACGAACTGCACGACATTTGGCTGTGCGTGGGCACCCAGAGGTTCGCTGCTCACAAAAATGTCCTGGCCGCAGCGAGTGATTACTTCAATGCCATGTTCTTAGGTGGACTGGCAGAGGTCGACCAAGATCGTGTCGAAATACACGGCATCACACCAGATGTCTTCAAGATTCTGCTTGAATTTATTTATACGGGTGAGATGTTTTGTGCAATTCAAATTACTGTTGATTCTCACTATAAAGAGTAAGGCTTCCCAATGAAAATCATATTCTTAGTGACACTAAATTGCACCTTTTTAAGTGGTTGTTTAAAAAACACCAAACAAGTTGGAAGGGATGTGACTCTTCCCACACCCATCCCATGGGTAAAAATCAGATTTCATATGTCAGCATATTGCACCTTTTTCAGGTGGGAAGGGGCACCCATACCCACCACTCAGTGCTCCTGTTTTGGCCAAAAAATCAGTATACAGGCCTGCATTCATAAATGAAAATACTTTTCTAATGTATTGAATGTAACGAACAACCACTTTGACTTAAGGAGATTGTCTGTTTGTTTTTATTGTAGAATCAGTTGATACAGTAATCAATATGTAGTCTAACATCCTAACCACCCAGATATGTTTTAATGAAGCAGAATCACCTTTTTAATTCAGTAGTTCAGCAATTACACAAATCGCTGAGCTGTCAATCAAATTGTCATATAGCAAGCTCGGATAACTCCCGGAAAGGTTGTGACACGACGGGGGCATGACGACGTTTTACATGATATCCTTCTCATTAGTATGGACCTGAGACCACGCCTTCAAAACCAGGGCTCTACCATGTAAACAAACTGTTTCCTCCAAAAAAATTTCTAGTTCATACTAGATCTATAACATGATTTTACAATAAACTGAACAGACAACCTCCATATTGTTATTGTATATGCACATTTGGACTGGATTGTGTATGTGTGCACATGCAGACATGCATAGCTACTGGGTTATTTTTGGACTGGTAAAATTTGATCCTTCATAAAGGATTGGTGTCTAGGGTTGTCAGATGACATTGTGTCGATGCAGGTGACATAGAGGTTACAGAGAGCAACTGTCAGGATGTCTTGGTGGCATCGGACATGCTGGGTCTGTCGGACGTTGTAGAGGCGTGTTGTACCTTCCTGATGCAGCAGCTGCACCCGTCTAACTGCGTAGGTCAGTCTCTTGCATCTCTACCAGTAGAGGGCAGCATATAAAGTTTAACCCTTTAAACTTCACGCCATTTTTATAAAATGTGCTCCGAATCCTCGCAGCACACACAAAGTCACCAAGATATTGTTGCATCTATGTTTGTGCATTTATCTTTTTGTTCTTTGTTTCTTAACATTGCAAGTTGTACTTATCATAAAGATAATTAAATTCCACACAAGATGGTGCTAAATATGCTAATCAGCATTTAAATTAAATTTAAACATGCAATATGTTTTTGCACAGAATGCAATGCATATCTCTGAAAATTTAAGTTTTCAATGAAATATGTACGATTACTGAATGTCCAAAATACATTGCATTCTATTTACCGGGTCATTGTTTGACCCACACCAAAATGCATCGCTTTAAATCTCGAGAGATCTAGCCGCTGATCTCTGTGTATGGCTTATGAGAATTGAGCGTGACTTTCCAAGGCAACTTTTTTTTACGTGCATCAACACAAAACAATATGTTTCTGTGGAACGCAGTAGTGCAGTGGTAAGAGCTTCAGACTCTCGATTGAGAGAACTCGGGTTGTGTGGCAGTGTTGAACGTGGGGCAAGTTTGTTTACTCCACATCGCTTCAGTTCACTCAGCTGTATGAATGAGTACCTGGCTATAAACAGTGGTGGATATTTGTGAACGAATAGTCTTCGTGCATTAATTACAGTGTGGCTGAATGCTTCCCAGAGAAGTCAAGATAGTGTTCGATTGAACAGGTTTGCCAGGGAGTAAAGTATAAAGCGCTTTGAGCAGTCCTGAGGACGGGATACTGCGCTATATAAGAACTTACCTTTCATTGGTTATAACCGCTAGCATGCAGAACGCTGTTACCAAACTTTCTGCGCAGCGCTGTGTTTTCGTATGGTACCTGTATTTTGCTAAAACCAACTTTTCTGACAATTTATTTGCGTACGGCATGTTATATTATTGGCTCGGTCGTCAAAAAGACCATAATAATAGATGCTATTGAGTCCACATTGCTGTTTCAGGGATCTTCCTGTTCGCGGAGTCGCACAACTGCGTGTCTCTGAGTCAGGCGAGTGAGGGCTACATACACACTCACTTCACGGCGGTGACCGCGGAAGAGGAATACCTCGACCTCACGAAGGACGTCATTGTGAGGCTGCTACAGAGCGAGAACCTCATTATAGAGAACGAACTACAGGTCAGAGACGGAGTGATTACATCACGGGTGTAATTGATTACGATTACTGTTAAAATGTATGCATAAGATTATGAGTACAATTACTGAAAAAGTGAGTGTAATCAATTACAATTTTGATAACATCTGCATGTAATCATGACTACAGTTGGGAGTATATTAATGGTTACAGCTTCATGGTTTTACAAGACATACTGTATTGTACTAACAGCTGAAAGAATGGCAAACAAATCTTTTTTTTTAAAGAATTGACACATGTCTAACTACTGGACAATGCACAAGAAAATTGTAGTTTTGCTTGTGATCATGACTGTGATTACTTTGACATTGTAACAAAGTGCAATTAGTTTACCTTTTGACCACTGTAATTGAATATGAATATTATTACTCAAAAATTACAGTAAAAAGTTTTTATATTGTGCAGTATCCAGTCCTTAGGACTGCTTAAAGATAAATTAACTTTTTAATCCCAATCTGAATGAAATATACTCTAAAAATAGTGTCCTGGTATTAAACTAATCTCTGCGGGTTGGTGTTTCAGGCCGTACCTAAAATTGCAATAGCGGAATTTAATATTATTTTATATCGCTGTAAAGATAATAATCTTACCTATAAATGTGTCACTGGATGCACTCAGGAATTTTTTTACGTTTTCAGTTACTGTCGTTTGAACATTGCGAATACTCAAACTTGCAATGGGATTTAATATTTTTTGATATCACAGTAAAGATAATAATCGTATCTACAAAGATGCTGCTGGATGTATCCATGATTTATTTTTAGTTTTTGAGTTATTGCCATTTGAACATCGCGAATGCTTAGCGGATGTAATGAAACGTTGAGTATTCGCGATGTTCAAATGGCAATAACTTAACAAGTTAACACAATTCTGGTGTATTTCCAGCAACAAACTTGTTGATAAGATTATTATCTTTACCGTGATATCAAAAAATATTAAATTCCGCAATTGCAATTTCATGTAGTCTGAAACCAGCCGCACTGCCGCTCGCCGTGCTAAAGGATAGGGCGTGCACATTGCCTCTGGTGATGTCAGCAACATCTGATGGGCTGGTTGCTTTGTGACACGCAGATGACCACATCTGAGTGGGCTTGGTGACATGAGCAATCAGCAGGCTTCATATTTGGCACATTACTTGACAAGAGTATTAAGTTTTCGTATACGAAGTTTCAAAGACATTTAAAATTTCATTTCACTTAGTCTTTAATAATAATAATTCCACTTCTTAATATAATGCTTTTTAAATAAGTAAATACCAATCAAAGCGCTTCACAGTCTTTAAACCGCTTTACACGTTCCTCCCTGTCAGACCTGTTCAATCGAACACCATTCTTTGCATGCAAACCATCCATCAGCTGAGTGAACTGGAGCAAGGTAGAGTGAACGAACTTGCCCAATGAGACAACAGCACAGGATTCGAACCGGGTTCTCCCGATTGAGAGTCTGATGCTCTAGCCACTGTGCCACTGCACTCACTGAGTACGATTGCTCTATCTCTGCTGCAGGTGTTCGAGGCGGCAATGAAGTGGATCGAACACAACGTTTCGCAGCGTCGACGCTGTGTCTTTGACGTCCTAGCTCCCGTCCGCTTCCCAATCGTCTCCTCAAAGCAGCTCCACAGCCACATAGAACGGTGTGACGACCTCAGTCTCAAGATCGCTCTACGTAAACTAATGCAGGACTTCTACGGCGGTCAGAGACAGCCGTACGAACGACGCATCGGTCGACTCAAGCCGTACTTGCTGCAACCTCGCAAGTGTGCGCGTAAGAACATGTATGTGGTCGGGGGGTACACCCGCGATGAAGGGGGGCGGTGGAGCGATAGTCGATCTCTCGCCACGGTCGAATGCTTCAATTCTTTCCAGCAACAGTGGACTAAACACGCATTGTTGAGACACCCTCGCAGTGGACACGGGATCGCCATCCTAGACGGGTGTATCTACGTCGTCGGAGGCGAGAGTGACTCGCTGATCTTCGACAGTACTGAATGCTTCAATCCGGCAACACAGCAATGGAGTATGATTCCTAGCATGACCGTGCCGCGGTGCGGACTAGGGGTGTGTTCCTGTGATAACAAGATCTATGCATTTGGGGGGTGGATTGGCTCCCAGATCGGGGACACGGTCGAGAGGTTTGATCCAGAGTTGAACAGGTGGATACAGGTTGATCAGGTGCGGACTCTGAGGTTTGCCATGGGTGTCATCGAATACAAAGGTGAGTTACTGAAAGACGACCACATTGATCTGTTTGCATATTATTGTATCAGTAATAATTAGAAGCTCTGTTGATACTGTAGCCCTGTTTATCATCTCTAGGCAGTGATTTAATGCCAGTGCATTTGTTCATGAAATTGCTTTTGAAATGTTTTATTATAGATGTACAATAATCTTGAACTAGTTGATTGCCATTGCATTAAAATTCCATATGGCCACATGGCGGCTGGTGATCTTTTCCCTGTTGATGTTTTGATTTTTATAAAACTACCAATGTGGATTTGTTCAAAAAGTGGACACATGGGACAGTGCAAAATAACTACTTTCCTGATTGTCTGGAACAAGTAAATTAACAGCCAAACAGTTTATTCCTACTGGTTGTCCATGGGACAACTGAGCTAATTGCAGCACAGGCAACTTAGCAATTATTATTAATATGTTTAATTTGTTTTCTGTTGATTATGGGCAGGTAGGTTATGAAAGTTAGTTTTCTATTTGTCTATTGGACGAATAGATAATTTAACAAAATCTGAGCCCTGGCATCAGGATATACAATAAACTTCTGCATAAAAGCCCTGGTTAATTGAAATGCAAAACATGACAATTGTGTCAACAACTTTATCCTTCTATATTTACGTGTGACAGCATCACAGACTTAAAGGTTGGCAGTTGTATTACCAACCAAAAATCATTATCTTCATCTTAATGGCTGATCAATGGTATTATAATGATATACCACTGTGATTAGCTGCGTGATTGTTTCTATCTGCCTGCAGGCCTGGTGTATGTGGTTGGTGGGATGAGTGAGCTGGGAACTGAGATGAACAAGACAGAGAGCTACAACCCAGTGACCCAGGAGTGGTGTGAACTGGCGGCCATGTTCACCAGCCGAGCCTACATTGCCCTGGCGGCTCTCGATGGCTGTCTGTATGCGGTGGGGGGCTGGAATGAAGATAGTGGGGCCTTGTCTATGGTTGAGAAGTATTCCATTGAAGAGGTATGTATCATATATATATGTAATAATAATAATAACGTCTTGTATCTGCCAGATAATGTGCTCATGGAGTTTGTTCAAAATATGACCACTAAGTCAGTCGAGTCTGTAAGTAGTGTGTCTCATTCATGAAGGCTTGTCATAGTTTAACACTTTAGATCCTGCGTCATTTTATGATATGTGCTCCGAGTTCCCGCAGCACGGACACAAAACAACCAAGGTGTGGGTACACGTAGTGTTTCACTTTTAATTTTGTGAACTTTGTTTCCTAACATTGGAAGTTGTGCTTATTTTAAAGATAATTTAATTCCACAGAAGATGGTTCTAAATATTATACTAATCAACTTTTAAATTAAACATGCGAAATGAAATACCCTGTGCCTGGATGTGTTTGCATAGAATACTGCATTCATCTATGAACTCTGTCAGTTGATATTTTCAAACAGTGCTCATTTAAAAACTTACAACACAAAGCCATATGATAAATACCTCTAGTGCACAGCAGTTCTAATGAATCCAGTGACATGAGTAACATAAGTATCCAGAAGATGGCGCCACCTCCACGTTTGACTGATCCACACAGTTGGGGAAGTGGACGTTTAGATGTTTGCAGGCGGTTGGGGTCTAAAGAGTTAATATAACATACCAGTAGGTGGAGTGTATGGTCTGTTTCAATGGACCATCAGAAACACACGCACTCCTACATACAAAGTGATGTAGCTTTAGATAAAAATACAATTCACAATGATAATTATATTGCATTAAACAAATTAAATAATTAAATACAATGTCATTAAAATAAAAATAATAAAAACAACATCATGGTTGCAAATGTCTAACTCGTGAAGGCTTGCAATAGTTTAACAAGACCAATGTGTAGTGAATGGTGTTTGTTTGGCATCCATGGCTTTACAACACCAATTACCAGTATACACTGACAACTGCTGGGAACATTCTAATCAACACCTATGGCTGTCAATAACATTTCACACATTCCCAGCAGAGATGCACCTATTTGTCAGGCATTGTAAACAGACATAATGAATTTGATCTTTACCACTCAACATCATGGACACAATTATTTGTTCACCATGCAACTACATGTATTTGTTCATCATGCAACTACATGTATTTGTTCACCATGCAACTACATGTATTTGTTCACCATGCAACTACATGTATTTGTTCACCATGCAACTACATGTATTTGTTCACCATGCAACTACATGTATTTGTTCACCATGCAACTACATGTATTTGTTCACCATGCAACTACATGTATTTGTATAAGCCTCTAGCAAGAAATACAACCCCTGTAAAGTTTTACTTTCGTAAACAATTAATTCAAATTAATATTCACTTATCATTGCTTAACATTTAATTTTGCAATAAAATTTAAATTAGTTGTTGACACTGCTCTAGGGTGTACTTTAGAATAATTATGAATACTGTTCCTGTGACGGAGTTAGTCCAGTTATTAAAGTATGTTACTTATTTCTGAGGTTAATTACCCAGTGCACACACATTAGGATACAATTATTTCATACTGCGATCATTTTCTGAAGGACCAATGTCATTCCAGTCCTCGACAAGATATATTTATGCTTGAAATGAGTAAATTAAATTGTATTAACCTTGACTGTTTAACGCTGCAGTTTGGAGGTATATTTCATATAGAAAATTGTAGATTGGTGGATTCCATAATAATTGAAGAAACAATTGGCAAATTCCATAATAATTGAAAGGAAAAAGCAGTAGTTCTGCCACCAAGTCAATAGACATGGGACCCCTGGTATAACAATTGTTCTTCAGTGTGTCGTCCGTTTTACATTTATGTCTTGCTCTGCAGAACTCTTGGACGGTGATCCCAGCGCTGTCGACAGGTCGTGCCGGCGCCACGGCCACTGCGGTTAACGGCCTGTTGTACGTGATAGGTGGACGCACATCAAATAGACAGTTCTCAGCCCCTGCCACACTGGAGACGGTGGAGTGCTATGATCCTCAAACAGACGACTGGTTCTACGTGGAACCAATGCCAACTAGTCGATGTGAAGCCACGGTCGTTGTTCTGTGATCAAGTGTCATTGTTCATGTGCAATCTATACTTCCTTATCAGTCTTTGTCCGTCCATTTGTGTCATCAGTTTAATGCAATATTAAAGACTAAAGAGTCGATACAATGCACATCTATTTTATTAGCACCAAAGGGGCTGTTGCATTTGAGTCAGTTTAACTCTTCAGATAATCCTGGCAGCAAGTTGTGTTGATTTGAATGCGTTCACCAGAGGTCAGTAGAGTTTAATTGGACTTCTGTTTATTCACAAACACTTGATGACATGGCTGAGGATCCATACTATCTGTATTAAGTATGGATTCAGGGTGTTTGGGGGTATACCCCATTTTTGTCCTAATGGGAGTTATTGGGTGCTAATCCAGGGGTGTATTTTACAGATCGCAGGTGTGTGGGAGTATACCGCCCCGTTTTGGTCAAATGCCATGTCCAGTTGGAGGTTTTTGTTAAGCCTCAAGGGGATGATGGGTGGATGCGCCCCCAATTAATAAAATCCTAGACCTCCTGACTATTACACTAACTTCTAAAAGATGAACATGGACATTGTGTGAGTTTCCAACAGTGATATGCTGAATTACCATTTATTACTAATGACATGTACACCAATCCAGGGATGGTAGCCAAGTACTTGTACTTGTACTCAATTTGGTCAAGTACATACTTTGAGTACATATATAATACAAAATAACACTTGCCTGTGCTATGCACAACATTGTATTCAACCCATCATGATAATATTTTCATTGAAATATTATATATTTCCAAAATAGTTAATAATTGGCACATGAATAATGTTATTACTGTTGATCATTCTGACTGAAATGTACTTGGATTTGTACTTGATAAATTTATGTTTGGATTGGAAGTACTTGTACTTGCCTTAATGTGCCTGTACTTGAATAATGCTTGATCAAATGTACTTGATCCACCCCTGTCAACACAATATATGTTGAATTGGTTGCATAGGCATAATTGAGTAGAAAAAAAATTAAGCTCTACACTTGGTCAACGTATAAAATGGCAACTATCCTACATACACACATGCTCAGTTGAGGCAAAGGATGTTATCTTTAAATACATGTTGTAAACTCGGTATATGTCACACTTTAGATGTTTTTATTATTCTATAACTGAGAACAACTAATGCCAGTTTGCAGTATTAGTTAGTTTTAAAGTGCACACACATTTTAAAAAAGTGGTTTGTCTGTGAAAGCTTGCTCAGTTTTGTATGTAGCTCATCCGGTTTTTAACTCATATACATTATTATCCATACATATTTGTACCTTGAGGATTATAATACTTGTACTAACATCAAAGCTGCATTGAATTAAAATGTGTTCTATTGACAATTCTGTTAACTCAATGTTTAGCAACTGCACGAAAAACAAGATTGTAAAGTAAAATATTTTCTTACTAGTCACCAGTTCTTTGAAATATTGATGATTCTCTATGGTAATGATTCTCTACTTGCCATTATATATATATATAAAATATGTAATGATAATGTTTATTTAATATATAATTTATTTATTTGCTTTGCTGAATGTACCCAGTTGATTTGTTTTTAAGATGTTTAAAAACATGTTAATTTGCTCAGTTCGTTTTGTTGTGTCTCACATTTATTTGCTGATTATGACGAGATATCTTATCATTACATTTTAATTGGATTAAAACAGGGAACAAAACATGATGTTTACAGTATCACTGCATGTGTTCCTTTTTACAGTTAATAAGTCTGATCCCTATTTATTTTATATTTTTGAATATAATATTATTATGTTCTCAACAGAATAAGCATGTTGAAGGTGTTCTGCCTGCCAAATTGCATCTAATAATTAAACCTGAAGCTTTCTTTGCAAGTTGAACGTTTCGCCTGTGTCTGTAACCCACTAATTCTAGCTCCGTGTGGCCGACCGGAATTGCTTCCTGGACGAGCGAGTGAGAAGTGACAAGCAGGCAGTGTGTATGGCGGTAAAAATTGTAGCTGTCTCCAACGGACGTCTACAGCTGTTCTTAATAAGGTGATCGCTGATGTCTGACTCTGTTTCTGCGTCAGGCACATCCTAAAGGCTGGCTTCGGCCTGACTCGTACTTCTATCGTACTGTGGAACGTCTGTCTTGGGCCACAGCAGTGATCGTGTGTTGTCATACTACTTATAACTTGGGCAGACGTCTGGAGAACCCTGTACTGTTCTTTTGGATGCCATCTTCTGATAGGCATAGTAAACAGCTCAAGGAGAAGGCAGCACCAGCGCAGCCAACAGCTCTCCAGCAGCACAAAACCAGCTACATGACCTCGCACGGATGTCATACGTGGTTTTGACACCAGTGGCTGCATCGCCGTTGGACAAGAGATTCCATATAAATGCACCCTTCATGCAGTGATGAAGAATAGTTATAGTTCAAATGTTTCCAGGGCTCGGCAACGTTCTGTTAACTTACTAGTCTGCATATATTGTGGTTACAGTCGCTAAGGGCCCCCTTCTTTGGTATTTTGACCATCCCTTGGTCCATTCCGTTGGTACCGGCTCCCGTTCCCAGATGACTGTGAACAAGGGTTTTAGGATGTTAGCTGCAAGCTCGGGGTTTGCTTTTAACAGTTCAGCATTGAGGTTATCATGCCCAGGTGTCTTTCCACTCTTTGATGTCCTGATTGCTGCAATGATTTCTGCTCTCTGGGGAGCATCTGTGTTTATCTCCAGGTCTGTTTCTGCTTCTTCGACAATAGCACGCTCTTCAGGTGGTGGCCTGTTTAGTACTTTACTGAAGTGTTCTGTCCAGCGAGTTTCTTGCTCCTTCTCTGTCGTGAGGAGATTAATTTCCTCTTGCTTGTCTTTATAACTTGGGTATCGGAAGTGGTACTACATTTCCCGCTGGTGCAATCTATAGCGTGAAGATCAATCGCGAAAACAGCCGAAGGCAAAACATATGCAGAACACCGCTCATTGGCACATTGCTTTACATTCACACAACTTCAGAACATGATATACATAGATTATAGGCCTATATTCACACATTAGTTGGCTGGTTTAGCTAGCGATCCAGTGCTGTTAGTGTGAGTATTGTTCAAGTCGTTGGTGCCCCAGATAATGGCTATTATACCAATCTCGATTCCCTATCCTATCCCTAACGCGCTATGCCTACTACGCCATCGTCTTTTGTGTTTATTCAATCGGTTATGTGTCGATCGGATAGGTAAATACGTAACCGGCAGTGGTGATCGGTATGTGCAATCCCTATCCATTTTACGTTCCAATTATGAGTCAGAGTAAACAATATGACAGCATCGTACATACAACTGTTTTTTGACTGATCAGCCGCCTCATTTTAATTGCTGATGTGTTTAATACATCACATTTTTTAAAGACCTGTCTCGGCATGTAATGCACAACGGCGGGGGCACAAATCGTGCGTGCAATCGTTTTTGTTGTTTTCCCACAAAATGATCAAATTCTTCCTTAAGATATCTATGTGCTAAATTTCTAACACACATTGCGTTAAATTTGTGCAAATAAATTGTTAGAAAAGTTATCTTGGGTGAAGTACTTACGAATAAAGACAGGCAAATCCAAATCTCGTAATACTAAAACTAAAAAACGCCTGCGTTAAAAACCGTGCATCCTATCTTCGCTGTGATGTGCTTTTGTACATAATTGCAAAATAATTTAGATGCATTATAGTCTGCCCATTTGAGCTTGTGATAAGGACCACATATCCAACTGAAAGGGGCATAAATGTACGATACGTTGGCGCGTGAAACGCCGTGATGCAGACACTCCTGACCACGGTTACGTATCTCCAACTATCGACACCGATCGCGCAGCGCGTTAGGGATAGGGAAGGGTATCGAGATTGGTATGCTTGCAGACACTCTCTAATATTATTATATATGCAATATATCGTGTACCTTAGGCTTAGCAACACAACACGTTTAACAGTGTGGTAGAGCTTAGAAGTCTTAATCTCGAACACCATTTTAGGGCGAACTTCTCACCTCCCATTTACGAGCAGTGTGTGGCAGGGTCTGATCTAAATTTTGCAGGGCCAACCTCCCGCCTTTTGCCACGCCATCTTATCAGGTGATCTAACGCGAAAGTCACACACGCGGTTTCACAACACGCAGGGCGTAACACTGTCCATGCTCTTCCTAGAAATCACTAATTAGAAAGAAAAGACAATAGTGAAGACACTTAACACCTTTGCATCTTGTTACCGGCGGCATAGCTTTCTACCTGCACGCAGCTGCCGCTTCTTCGTAAACACAATCGAAACAGTCAACTTAGTTTCGCTAATGTACGGCAAACGACGCACGTGGGCGCCGGAAATGTGAAGAATTACGTCAAACGGTTTGCAGTTTGTCACATCACGACTGCAAAACACGACAGCGGAGCCATCTAACATGACGTGCTTGAAACGGGTTTCCATCTGCTGGTACATTTTCACTTTGTTCTCTTCTCAAAGCACTGCTAGCGTGGTCATCTCCACAATGAATGAGACATCGAATGTAGACGCACTGCGGCCACATCGGTGCATCAGATGCAGTGGACACCAACCGCAGAGTGCAGAAGCAGTCAAACGAGTTCGCCTTGACGCCATAAAACGCACGATTCTCCAGAAGTTGCGCCTGTCCCTACCACACGGTGTGGCACGCGCCGATCTGCCTCGACTGACGGAACCTCTGCGAAGGCTGCACGCGGTCGCGGGAGAGGACAACGGCAACCAAGATTACTTCTACGGACACAGAACTCACATAGCTATCATAGCTCACGAAGGTTGGCACATGTATATTCACCATAACAACAATAACGCCATGGGCCTTACTATGCTTACCACGATTATCAGCGTTGGAGGTTGGGGGGCTTGGGGATCAGCCCCCCGTCCAATATATATTTGGGGGGTGGAGGGTGGAGATAGGTTTAGCACCCCAATATTGTGGCAAGTGGGGCGCAGTTGGAAGTTTGTGGTGAGCCTCAGCGTGGGTGCAGTTGCAGTTTTTGGTGAGCCTCAAAGGGGGCGCAGTTGAAACGTGTTGGATTTGTTGTAACGTTTTTAGATGTCGGTGTTCTGTTCACTTCTGCGTACGATCCAGGCTGTGTTGATTCTTAGCAAACATACTAGGGACATTGTCTTCAACCCTTCCGTTTGCTTCATATTGTATCATTTCTGTTGCCTGTAATGTTCGTTCATTATTTGTGTCGGTCTGCTTACTCGACGTATCTGGTGGTGTCACTGTTTGTCACCATTGACGTAATTCTAACAGTTGTCACCTTTAGCAATCCAACCTACCCGATATGTTGTGTTTTCGTCGACAACTCGTCAATTTTCTATCTGCTGGTGGGCATTGTTAGATAACTCCCACTATTTCCCGCTCCGCCAGTCAATTGCTGTTTTCCTCGTAGGACGTTCAGCTTAATGTATTTTTGCAAAACTAGTTAAATTGGTCAGAGACCTAGTTATAAGATTTTTTTTTAATTATGCAATTCTTGTAGACAAGCCTATAGCGTTTCTGTTTTGTTCGTCGTTGATAGTGACCGACTGCGCCAGCGAAAAGACGTGTCTAAATCTGAACTTGAAGCAGATCGGCTCTTCCCCGGTGGACATCACAGAGGCGAAATTATGGGTGTACGTAGGTGAGGAGTGTGTGTGTGTATGTGTGTGTGTGTGTGTGTGTGTGTGTGTGTGTGTGTGTGTGTGTGTGTGTGTGTGTGTGTGTTTGTGTGTGTGTTTGTGCGTGCGTGTGTGTGTGTCTTTCGGTCTATATGTCAGTCTGAGTGTGCGTGCGTGTGTGTGCGTGTGTGTGCGTGTGTGTGCGTGCATGGTTAACGTTCACAATGTTTCCGGTAATTGGTCATTGAATTGTATGCTATGACTTTCACTGAAGGTCGCACGCTGACTGGTCATGATTTGACGTTGTCCGAACTCGTCACGCCGACCTCGGATATTCGATTACAATCACGAGCAAGATCCTACGCCAATGGCTGGCACACGTTCGACCTGCAAGCAGTCGTCAAAGGCTGGCTTAGGAACTCGCAGGAAAACGTCACCGTCGAGGTGGCTTGCCCGACTTGCAGCCGAAGTAAGCCGTTGGTAGCAACGGGTAGTGCTGTCCAGCCGCTGTTGCAGATGGCGACGGGAATCCGGCGCAAGACGAAGCGCAGATTGCCGTGGTGTGGCCGCGGCGAGACGAGGTGTTGTCGAGTGCCTCTCTACGTGTCGTTTGTCGACTTCGGCTGGACGTGGATCCTGGAACCGGCCGGCTTCTGGGCCAACTACTGCCACGGCCAGTGTGATGGTACGCACGCATCCACACAGTCACGGTTCGATGGCGGTGATGGCTATTCGGTACCACTCCATGTAGAAGTGCATGTAAACACCCGATGCCAATCGTGTCAAAGTACCTCCTGCTTAACCTTAAAGGAAATAAAAACATCTATGGCTTGAATTCATATTATATTACATCCTGCTATCTATTTTCATGTCCACCAAGCCAAACAAATTAAATGAATTAGATATTCCACATTTTATGCTGTGCATCCGGACATTTTCGAATATGCATATTTTTGGCGCGCTTTTCGGGATGCCGAGATGTGACGTCACATATGACCCATAGTCGCATCAGGCCGACCCTTTCCATGCATTCAGAGCATGTTTATAAGGACAGCTTTCGGATCGAAACGAACGTCAAAATGAGTTATTATGCGATATTCCGATATAATACAAACACTAGTCATCATAGAGGAACAAGCAGTTATCTTACGGTTCCACACGAATCCAATTGTATTCAAAACAATGAATGCGAATGGGCCTACAAGTCGACTAGGTTTCGCCGAGCTTGGGCTCGTTTTTAGAATAATTATATCGGATGCAATCAACGGGAGATAATCTACACCAATAAACATACATAACAAACACATATTGTATCCAGCTACAGAAAGTAACGTGTATAAATGTATAATCTTATAATATCACTAGAATATCGATGTATGAAGGAGGAGTTGTACAATTTATCATAACAACTTAAATCAGTCAGCTAATTTCTGTCGGTCCTGCTAGCTCATTTGGTAAAGGTGTTGGTTCCTTGGCATTTATTTTGTAATCGGGCGACGCCGGTTCGATCCCGACACCAAACCATTGATTTTTTAACACTTTTATGTTTTCACCAAGTAGTATAAACCAAATCATTTTTTATAGTATGATGCACTGTTTGTAAATATTGTTTTAATTTTTGTAGTAATTATTTATTCGCCACAAAAATTAAAATATGGGAATTATATAAAGATATGTTTCTGAATTGTATTTATCCAAACAAATATAATGTAATGGATATATAATGTATTAACTGTATATATATATATATATATATATTGTACTGTAATATATTGTAATTATATATGTGAAAACAAATGGTGATCTGTCTGGATAAATACAATTTAGAAACATCGTTATATATAATTACCATATTTTCATTTTTGTGGCGAATAAATAATTACTACAAAAATATGTACACACAGTGCATCATAGTATAAAAATGATTTGGTTTATATTAGTTGGTGAAAACATAAACAAAAAAGTGTTAACAAATCAATGGTTTGGTGTCGGGATCGAACCGGCGTCGCCCGATTACAAAATAAATGCCAAGGAACCAATGCCTTTACCAACTGAGCTAGCAGGACCGACAGAAATTAGCTGACTGATTTAAGTTGTTATGATAAATTGTACAACTCCTCCTTCATACATCGATATTCTAGTGATGTTATGAGATTATAGACGTTACTTTCTGTAGCTGGATACGATATATGTTTGCTATGTATGTATATTGGTGTACATTATCTCCCGTTGGTTGCATTCGATATAATTATTCTGAAAACGAGCCCAAGCTCGGGCCTCGACGATACCTAGTCGAGTTGTAGGCTCATTCGCATTCATTGTTTTGAATAAAATTGAATTCGTGTGGAACCGTAAGATAACTGCTTGTTCCTCTATGATGACTAATGTTTGTATTACATCGGAATATTGCACAATAACTCATTCTAACGCTCGTTTCGACCCCAAAACTATCCATGTAGACATGCTCTGAATGCATAGAAAGGGTCGGCCTGCTGCGAGTGTAAGTCATATGTGACGTTAAGATACCACGTGATCGCCTAGCTCATTAAATTTTAATTTTCCGCGGGAATCGCTACACCGACGGGTTTAAAATCGAATTTATGCTACAAATGTATTTTTCTGTATTGTTTTAATGTTCTCGAATGTTACATACAATGTTAAACTTTGTGTACACATGGAACACGGATTTTAGCTAATGCCTTGTTTTTATTTCCTTTAATTAAAAAAAAATTAATAAATTAGATATCCATTACATTATATTTGTTTGGATAAATAAAATTTAGAAACATCGTTATGTAATGACCATATTTTCATTTTTGTGGCGAATAAATAATTACTACAAAATAAAAATTATTTACAAACAGTGCATCATAGTATACTATATCATTTGGTTTATATTACTTGGTGAAAACATAAACCAAAAAAGTATAAAGAAAATCAATAGTTTGCATGCTGTCAGGATTGAACCGGCGTCGCCCGATTGTAAAATAAATGACAAGAAACCAACGCGCCTACCACTGAGCTAGCGGGACCAGCGGAAGCTCTCTAACTGATTTAAGTTGTTATGGTAAATTGTACAACTCCTTCATACATCGATATTCTAGTGATATTATGATATTATACACGTTACTTTATGTAGCTGGACACAATATATGTTTGCTATGTATGTTTATTGGTGTAGATTATCTCCCGTTGGTTGCATTCGATATAATTATTCTGAAAACGAGCTCAAGCTCGGCGAAACCTAGTCGACTCGTAGCCGTAGCCTAGGCGTAGGCCCATTCGCATACGTTGTTTTGAATAAAATTGGATTCATGTGGAACCGTAAGATAACTGCTTGTTCCTCTATGATGACTAGTGTTTGTATTACGTCGGAAAATTGCACAATAACTCATTCTGATGCTCGTTTCGACCCAAAAGCTATACTTGTAAACATGCTCTGAATGCATGGAAAGGGTCGGCCTGATGCGAGTTTGAATCATAACTGACGTCACATCTCGGCATCCCGAAAAGCGCGCCAAAAATATGCATATTCGAAAATGTCCGGATGTACAGCATAAAATGTGGAATTTCTAATTCATTGAATTTTTTTGATTTTTTTTGCTTGGTGGACGTGAAAATAAATATAGCAGGATGTAATATAACATAAATTCAAGCAATAGATGTTTTTATTCCCTTTAAGCTTCGATCAACCTAATCCTGACACATCTTGCACATCAGATTAATCATAGAAGCACATTTGTACGTCGAGAGGTAGCACGAAGTTCCCTCCTTCAGTAGCACTATGGAGATATTCCAACCAAAAGCCATCAAATGCTCAATATAATTCACGGAAATGTTCAACTCAAACAATGTATGTTCAAATTAAATTTGTAAATCGTGCGGTGGCCATATACACCACTTCATTTTTACACCCTTTTCGTCGAGTCATCTCCATCTATCGCGATCCCTTACATAATTTATTCTTGGCGATTTTGCGATCCAAAATTGTTATTAGCGTCAATTTGTATTAACCTAAGTTTCACTAGCTAGGCTCGGCCAACGTAGAAATACATTTCCTCCGCAATACGTGGTGACGACCAAATCATCCCTCCATACGTAACGATTTTGGGACTTCGTACCGATCTCATGTTGGCCTCCGCGTAACGGCGACGTTGTGTGTTGTAGTTCTGTCGATGCCCGTCTACCCTCACTCGAGACTGGTGGCAAACACGATGCACGGGATGGAGCTACTCACTTGCTGCACGCCGTCCAAGCTATCCCGTCTCAGCATTCTCTATGTCAACACGCAAGGCTTAATAATCAAATCTAACGTGCCAAACATGATTGTTGAGACATGTGGTTGTGCCTAGCGAAGCGACTGCCATAAGAGACACGGAGTACTAGATGCAGTCGGGCGGCCAAGGCCCAAGGCGACGAATTGTGACTTTCGTAGGCATTTTTTGTTAGAAGTAGCCAGTTAAGTTAGCCAACCATTTTAAATGTTCTCTATATACGTTACTGACTATGGTATGGATTGTTGGACTTTCTGATTTGGGATGTTTATGTCAGAAAACGGATTATTACGTAAAATTTGATATATACGTTTGATCTAAACCGTATTATGACTCTATAACTAGTATAAGATATAATAACAATATGTTACGTGTTTTCAAATCAGCTTAGTTTCTCTACATAGCCATAGCCTATAGGCCACACATTACATAAACGGAGTTTTTACCGGTCTGATTTGGGATTTTTGACCAGATATGGGTGATTTTTGTCCCGAAAAATGCCAAATTTGACTAAAATGAAGTTAAGCGATAATGTTAACCATTATTTTTTAGGATGTAATCAGTGGGTTTCAACTGTCCAAACATTTTAGATTTTGTTCACACATCATTGGTTATAGTACATGGCGTTTACAAGACACGATTTTGATACTTTTGGTTAATTATGGGTAATTTTTGCTTAATATCAACGTTGAAAAGAATTGGTAAAAGGCTGTTTTTCCCACATTGATTGGGTCTACTATTTATGTTACAAGTCGCCAATCAGGTATTGGTTCTGTACATGGGTCACTGCTTACACAGTAGGTTTTTGGCCGCTCAGGGTTTGGATTTTTGTTTAATACGAGTTATTTAACCAAATAAATAAAATGTGATTAGTCAACTATTTATGCCTTATATTTCAGGGCGCAACTGTTGTTATCTTTTTCAGTAATTTCATAAATTTGGCCACTGTTTCAATGTTTACGATTTTGGAAGAACAAATTGTCTCAGCGGGCTGTGGGCGTACGCACCCGTCGCACCATCCCCCAGCCTACAGCCTCAGGCCTGTCTTTAGTTACTCAGACTGCATGAGACAGATCTGTGTTTGGACTTGTATCCGTATATCACTAGATCAATAAAGGCATCTGAAATTGCAGACAGTTTTGAACAAACTTCCGTTGTCCCCATGGTTACATTGTTACGTAAACACGACGGTTGGGTTGTTTGCATCAAAGACCGTATATCAATACAAGACGGTGCAGCGCGCGCTATCTACGTTGTTCGAGGAAAGTACGTAAGCAGTTCGTCCGCCATTCTGGAGTTGCGCTAAGCCAGACCATACGCGTGCAGAAAATGCAGTTCTTCCTGGGGCCACCTTTCAAACATCATATCCGGCTTAATTAACAACTCCAAGTAGACACGGGGTATCCACCACACAACCTGTAGATTAACGTTTCTATGTGATGTTTATGCACTACGGGTTATTGTTTCCACTTAAAATCAAATTTGACACAAAATTGGTCGAAAAACTATTTTGTCTACACGAGTCCTACTGTGTACATTACAAGACACCAACTCGTTTAATATTTCTTTACATAGCCATGGCATAGGTCCCTGATTACGAAATGAGATTTTAGCCGCCAATTTGTTTTTATTTTTGGTCCAACATAGGCCTAAGACATTTTGGTCTTACACATTGCAACATTGGAGCAAAATATTACTAAATAACCAATTTAAACCATCATATATCAAAATATATTCAGTGCGTTACAATTTGCCAACGATATCTGATTGTTTTACTAGCACTAATGGTTACAGCATGATGCGTTCACAATAGGCCCTACAAACAGATATGGGACACCACAATGTGTGGAACCCAAGAATGCTGTCCATTGCTTGCTGTGGATGTTTGGTTGTAATCTGACAAACAAGTAAGTTTTGTTTTGTTGATTTGCACCACTCACCATCCAAAACTTCAAATTCTTGCGTGTCGCAAATAAAGAGAAGCACCAGGAGGCTGCTTCCTTACTGAAATGCACGTCAACAATGTGGTTATTTGGTTGAATAACCCATCTTTACCAAACATCCAACATCTTACCGCCTATATACGTACGGTGTAACCAGTGACCTATGACAATTTACTAGAATCATCTGAAACTGTTCATTTAAAACTGGCTTTACCACAGGCGACGCCGCGACGAGGCGATGCCGTTGCATGCAACCTGATTGCAGTCTGATAGCCTCGTATAAGTACTACAGCTATAGCTTCCTGATTGCAGTCTGATAGCCTCGTGTAAATACTACAGCTATAGCTTCCTGATTGCAGTCTGATAGCATCGTGTAAATACTACAGCTATAGCTTCCTGATTGCAGTCTGTTAGCCTCGTGTAAATACTACAGCTATAGCTTCCTGATTGCAGTCTGTTAGCCTCGTGTAAATACTACAGCTATAGCTTCCTGATTGCAGTCTGATAGCCTCGTGTAAATACTACAGCTATAGCTTCCTGATTGCAGTCTGATAGCATCGTGTAAATACTACAGCTATAGCTTCCTGATTGCAGTCTGATAGCCTCGTGTAAATACTACAGCTATAGCTTCCTGATTGCAGTCTGATAGCATCGTGTAAATACTACAGCTATAGCTTCCAGGGGTATAAATGTGTAATATGCCGTGGACTCACGGAGTGGTGATCTCTAGCCCACTGGAACTTGCTCCCAACTCCCTACATAATCTGACAATAGCCGTGTCCAGGCCGTTTTCCATGGATGCTCTTGCAAATAAGCAGAACACCGCATTGTTGTGTCAGACAGCATGCGACAATTGCGTGCACGATGAACATCAGGGCATTGGAATTAAAAATGCGACGTTTTGCTTGTAAATATGTGTAGGCCTATTGGTTGAATAAAACAAAGACGCCGATGTATGCCGTACAAAAGTTGCTACGAATTCCAGGTTGAATGCTTCACACGTGGCTGTATGAGATGTTATCCTGTGGGCAAATCTAAACATATTTATGGTGTTAAAAGTCCTTTTATCCACACTTCTCACTTCTTTATTTTTGTCTTCTGTGAATCTGTCTCCCGAATTTTGGACAGTGTTTCCGCTATGGCACCTAGGTCTTCAGAGGATTCAGGATTCAACATCGAGGAAGGAATGATTCAAGTCATAGAAGCACTATACAAAGATGCCAGCAATGCTGTCCTGGTGAACAACCAGATCGGAGTAATCTTTAGAACAACAGTGGGCGTCCGATAGGGTTGTTTGCTCTCTCCAATGCTCTTCAATATATTCCTGGAGAAAATCATGCAGGACACCCTACACAAGCACCATCGGTTGCAGGCCCATATCTAACCTACGATTCCCCAACGATATCGATCTCATGGCCGGCAGCAATGGCGAACTTCAAAATCTTACCAACATTGGTTCAAAGTACAGAGGCATACGACATGGAGGTCAGCACAGAGAAGAGCAAAGTGCAGACATCACAATGAATGGCTAATAGCTATAGAAGTCAGCAGCTTTAGAAATCTTGGAGCGACCTTGTACCGCAGAAATATGTATCACGATCGCGTCAGCATCGGCAGCTATGGCAAGGTTGGAGAGGATCTGGAGAAGTAATAACATAAGCTTCACAACCAAGCACAGCTTGTTCAAATCACTGTACTATACATCCTTCTATACGGTTGTAAGACGTGGACACTTCATGTTAATGCAGAGAAAAAGTCTTCGAGACTAAGTGCTTGAGAAAGCTGTTCTGCATCTCCTACATGGATCAAAAGACAATGACGAGCTGAGCAAGGTAAAATCCCTGGTGGGTCCACAAGAACCTCTACTGGCTACTTTCAAGAAACGAAAACTAGCATGGTTTGGGCACATAACACGACACGTCAGCCTCCCGAAGTCGAAGACGGTCCTACGGGATACCTTGGAGGGCAGACGCCGCAGCGGACATCAGACAAAAGGATGGATCGACAATTTAGTGTTAAGGAGTGGACGGCACTCTCCGTGCCAGAGCTTCTCACCACTGACAGAGAGGAATGGAAGAAGACAACGAAGTCGGTCAATGGACTAAATAAGTCCGCTGATGGATTTCCTACCGACTACTGTCAAAAGTTATTCCATGCGTGTGCTGTTTTCATAAAACTACCGGCGGTATTCTAACATCGTACTCCTGCGTACAGCTACTGTCGGTTCCCGTTACATAGGGAGCAACAAGTCGCCTTCTCCACCTGCACGAATTTTGAACAAAGACATCACACAGAAATATATACAAATAAAATCAATATTTATTAAACAAAAACGTAACCATTACAAGTAGGTTAGTAAATCAACTTTAAAAACGTATCGCGACCAAAGATGGACATGCTAGCATGAATATCGTTAGCAACATTATGACAACACTTGCGTTAGCTAGTTATCTCTCACATGTAAATAATTCACTTGCCCAATTGTAAATGACGATGTTTATCCCTCTACCGTTATATAACCATTTTTGTAATCGCACAACGATTAATAACTGCATCAGCAACTATCCGAACTGTTAAATGTATGTCCTGTTTGGTAAATCAAGCAATGGTTGCGTTAATGTTAATCCAGTCAAAATGCAAATTCAAGACTTGAGCTGTTAGTCTAAAGCAGACGGTCATAAACTAAAAGATCTCGCAACCACATTGTGCAAGAATTAAATACCATACATTTCATCATTTCAATGTAATTATCATAGCAGTAAGCTTACTATATATTATTCAATGCAGTATTGCAAATGTTTTTCTTTCACAACCACAACTAACACCATTACATGTTGTACACATTCCCTGGTTACGAGTCTAAATAAGCACCATATATATCACCTAACTTCCTCTCACTAACGCACACCATTTCTACAATCATGTAACAAACATTTGACAATTCTCGGAATAACATTTACCAAGATGTAGCGACGGATCCTTCTAAAAATTGTTTCCCAAATAGGGACAACCTTATGTACAATGGTAAAGTACACATATTTCAGTAGCCTCACTTATTACTTACAATTTGTTGGTTCTAGTAGGTAGCTGCATTATTGCTTAAAACTGCTATTGCTAACGAAATTGCCCACGTTTTTTGTAAATATGTCGTCCTATTAATTTAATTAAACATTGATGACTGACTACTTGCTTTAATGCGACACTGTCTACTCCATTAGTCACAATCACCTCTCATGCCAGGTGTGGAAATAGCTATATTGAATATGTTCATCCCATTTGCTATTTTGATTGTGGGAACCAGTCAACTTCAAAGGGCAATTTAGTTAGCCCTGATTCCCTTCACTATACCACCAATAGCCAGTGCCTGAATGTTTTGTGTACAATTTGAACATTTTGTGGATGCAACATTCAAATTGCAAACAATAATTCAGGCATGCATATTAAACATAATCTTGCAGGCACTAAACCATAAGCATATCTAATCCAGTGTGAAGAATGTTATGATTAGTTATAAATGAGGAACAGGCACGGTCGGTTTAATACCTGTACAATTAACAAATCACAACCGTTTACAATGCGACAAACCAGACAGCAGCAATCACACCCCTTTACAACTATACTTTGTGCCAAGACCAAACAAAATATATTGTACAGCACCACCAGAGCTAAACTACACTGATGAACTAAAACAAAATGTTGGAAGAATTTTGCAAATGGTGTGTTTTCTGCCAAAACTTTACAATTTTATTTTTAAACATCACAACCTTAAAACGCATTATCATAAGTTGGATCTGAAGCATTCGGCAGGCATGTACATCCAATATGTAAATAAACCAAATATTTCCTATTAGTGTATTGTTCTTAGGGATCGGTCATTATTTATCAGAGGGAGGGGTGAAGTAATCAATGATGGGTTTGGTTTCAATGCACAGGAACATTGTTGGGGATATAGGGATGGGTCAATTTTGAGTGCACAGAATTGTGCAAATAGTAATTATTTGATCAATATAAAAATGGGGTAAGATATTTCATTGCTCATGATTGAGTGTTTGTTCACATTTCGTGAGAATGATTTTGGGATGGTTTGGATATAAAATCAGGAGGTATCCCTCAATTCCTCAGGCACACCCACTGATAAACAATCTCACTGCTTCATAACATCTATAATCTACCATAGTGTACTTGTTGAACTGTGAGTTTACATGTAATCCTCTTAAAATAGGTAGCACACAGTGATGACATCTGGCCTTCATACTCTCAGTTAACATCACACCTGGCACAGCTTTAGGTGAAAATTTTTTTATAATGTTTGTCAACATCAGCATGCGACCTTCCCTACAAAGACTACTATTGATTGGACGGAGTTGCTCATTCGACAGTCTTCATTGGTGGGACGGACACATCTTTCGCCAGCTTCGACTACAACACAATACAACCTTTACAAGTAGGTAGAAGCAACATAGCACCCCCTGGCACACAATATCAAACCGAGTCCTTCATTCTTTGGTTTCTGGTGTAGTCATGAAGATGATTCTGATGATACCTAGACACATATACAAACTACTGGGGACTGTTGCACTAAGACAATGGGCTCATCAGGAAAATACATATTGAACATAATCCACTGTTAATTTTAAGCTTCTTAAAATGTAAGACGCTGCAGCCATATCACTGAGGACACTATTTCTGTAATACACGGATGAAGGAGTTCAGTATACAAGTTCACTGTTAAGGAGTGTGATTGATTCTAAAAAGCATAATTGGGCTTATGAGCTCATAAGAATGTTAGTCAGTCTCTGGTCTCCTTGTCTGGTATTTAACTAACCATGAGATTGGGGTGTGATACTAACCATGAGTTTGATGAGATTGGGGTGTGATACTAACCATGAGTTTGACAAGATTGGGGTGTGATACAAACCGAGTTTGATGAAATTGGGGTGTGATGCTAACCATGAGTTTGATGAGATTGGGGTGTGATTCTAATCATGAGTTTGATGAGATTGGGGTATGATACTAACCATGAGTTTGATGAGATTGGGGTATGATACTAACCATGAGTTTGATGAGATTGGGGTGTGACACAAACTATGAGTTTGATGAGATTGGGATGTGATAAGAACCATGAGTTTGATGAGATTGGGATTTGATACTAACCATGAATTTGATGAGATTGGGGTGTGATACTAACCATGGGTTTGATGAGATTGGGGTATGATACTAACCATGAGTTTGATGAGATTGGGGTGTGACACAAACTATGAGTTTGATGAGATTGGGGTGTGATATGAACAATGAGTTTGATGAGATTGGGATTTGATACTAACCATGAATTTGATGAGATTGGGGTGTGATACTAACCATGAGTTTGATGAGATTGGGGTTTGATACTAACCATGAGTTTGAGACGAGATTGGGGTGTGATACTAACCATGAGTTTGATGAGATTGGGGTGTGATACTAACCATGAGTTTGATGAGATTGGGGTGTGATACTAACCATCAGTTTGACGAGATTGGGGTGTGATACTAACCATGAGTTTGATGAGATTGGGGTGTGATACTAACCATGAGTTTGACGAGATTGGGGTGTGATACAAACTATGAGTTTGATGAGATTGGGGTGTGATACTAACCATGAGTTTGACGAGACTGGGGTGTGATACTAACCATGAGTTTGACGAGATTGGGGTGTGATACTAACCATGAGTTTGACGAGATTGGGGTGTGATACTAACCATGAGTTTGACGAGATTGGGGTGTGATACTAACCATGAGTTTGATGAGATTGGGGTGTGATACTAATCATCAGTTTGACGAGACTGGGGTGTGATACTAACCATGAGTTTGATGAGATTGGGGTGTGATTCTAACCATGAGTTTGACGAGATTGGGGTGTGATACAAATTATGAGTTTAATGAAATTGGGGTGTGATACTAACCATGAGTTTGATGAGATTGGGGTGTGATATTAATCATGAGTTTGATGAGATTGGGGTTTGATACTAACCATGAATATGATGAGATTGGGGTATGATACTAACCATGAGTTTGATGAGATTGGGGTGTGATACAAACTATGAGTTTGATGATATTGGGGTTTGATATGAACCATGAGTTTGGTGAGATTGGGATTTGATAGTAACCACAAATTTGATGAGATTGGGGTGTGATACTAACCATGAGTTTGATGAGATTGGGGTTTGATACTAACCATGAGTTTGAGATGAGATTGGGGTGTGATACTAACCATGAGTTTGATGAGATTGAGGTGTGATACAAACTATGAGTTTGTTGAGATTGGGGTGTGATACTAACCATGAGTTTGATGAGATTGGGGTGTGATACTAACCATGAATTTGATGAGATTGGAGTGTGATACTAACCATGAGTTTGATGCGATTGGGGGTGTAATACTAACCATGAGTTTGATGAGATTGGGGTGTGATACAAACTGAGTTTGATGAGATTTGGGTGTGATATTAACATTGAGTTTGATGAGATTGGGGTTTGATACTAACCATGAGTTTGATGAGATTGGGGTGTGATACTAACCATGAGTTTGATGAGATTGGGGTTTGATACTAACCATGAGTTTGAGACGAGATTGGGGTGTGATACTAACCAGGAGTTTGATGAGATTGTGGTGTGATACTAACCAGGAGTTTGACGAGATTGGGGTGATAGGGTATGCCCCCTAATGTATCACACATGGCCATGTGATTGCGTTCAGGATCCCCAGGCACAAGGACTTGTTTGCTAGGATCAACCTGCAAGCAATGTTAAGGCAACAATTCTGATAATGCTACATGACAGACTTCAACCGTTCAGGTCATAAGATACAATTTACAAAACTAAGGAAAAGCCAAAATACCTTCACAGGGGTGAAAGTATTAATGTCTGTATTTTGGCATTTTTAGAAACAATAAACAATTTTCTACCAGTTTAAATAATGCAATTTGGAATTATTATCTTCAAACAATGATATGTAAAATTTAACTAAAGAGTGTTTTCAAATTGCAAAAAGCCACCACCATATCACTAAGGACACTATTTCAATGACACACCAGCAAACATATACTAGTTGCACATCCTGGTGATGACAATTTTCAGTACATAAGATCATTGTTAAGGAGCGAAATTGGTTTTAAAAAGCAATGTCGGACATATGAGCAAATAAGACTGTTAACGAAATGGTCCCCAAATCCAGTGCTATGTAAGACACACTTATACCTTTACATTCCATATGTAGCCAATGTACAATTGTCCTATCGCCTGCCATCAAAACCACTGGGATTATCATCGACAGCAGATGAACATCCGATTCCCATCCCAACTGTGTCATGTAACGCATCACTTAACCCATTCTAAACTAGCGACAAATGGTGCACAATTTTTCAGCCCGAATACTTATGGGTCAGCAGAAACACAAAATAATTGTCAGTAAAGCGAGTGCCTGGTCAACAACTAAAAACATACATAAAATAGTATTGCTTACTGGTTCTGATGTCCGACATATGTCCATCATATCTTGCATTCTGTCTTTAAAGCCTGGCGCAAAGGCTTCCGGATCTATGGCTATGAAACACTGGCCCTGAAAAAAAATTCTTTTCATGAAGGTAATCAAAAAAACAATTCAACATTTATGTTTGGCTTGAAGAAAATGTTAAGTAAACGAAAGAAATAATAAAAAGCAGTTCAGGAGAAATTTCCACAAAGGAAGATATAAGGAAATGAGGAAATATTTAGCAAAGATAGACTGGAATAATACACTGAAGAATAAGACAGCAACAGAATGCTGGAATATCTTAAAGAATGAAATAGAGTGCATCATAGATAAATTTGTTCCCTTCAAAAAACAAGGGAAACGGACCAGAAAGAAATACTTATCGAAAGAAGTCATTAGAAAAATTAAGTATAAACAAATGATGTGGAAGTCATATAGACATACTGGAAATGACGAAGACTACAACATTTATAAAGAAGCACTAAACCAAGCTACAGCTGAAATTGGAAATTCAAAGAGAAGCTATGAACATAAATTAGCTTGTAATATAAAACATGACAGCAAGAGTTTTTATGCGTATGTTCGAAGCAAACAGAAAGTTCAGGATAAGGTCGGTCCTCTAGAAGATAGTGCTGGAAATATAATATCGGAAGGATTCTTAATGGCAGAAGACCTAAATGAGTATTTTAGTTCAGTGTTTACCAGAGAAGACACTAGTTCACTGCCAGTACCAGAGGCTAAGTTCAAGGGGGCAGAATCAGACTATTTAAGACAGTTAATTGTAACCCCAGAAATGGTAGCTAAGAAAATTAGGGCTATGAAGGATAATAAATCACCTGGAGTGGATGGTATTCCACCCAAACTACTATTGGAAATTGTAGAACAAATTAGCATACCGCTTGCAACAGTTTTCAACTTGTCATTAGAAGAGGGAGTGGTTCCTTTAGAATGGAAAGAAGCAAACATTATACCGTTATTTAAAAAAGGTTCGAGAAACAAGTCAAATAATTATAGACCAGTTAGTTTAACATCAGTGATTTGTAAATTATTAGAAAGACTAATTAAAGATCACATGGTGGATTTTCTTGTTAAACATAACTTGATAAACCCATCTCAACATGGGTTTCTAAAAGCGAGGTCATGCTTAACAAATATGTTATGTTTTTTGGAAGATATCACTAAGTGGGTAGATGATGGATCACCAGTAGATATCATCTACTTAGATTTTCAAAAAGCTTTCGACAAAGTGCCACATCAGAGATTACTGCTTAAACTAAAAGCCCATGGCATAGGAAATGGTATAATTAACTGGATAGAAAAATGGCTGATTGACAGAAGACAACGGGTAGTTGTTGATGGGGAGGCTTCAAACTGGAAATCAGTTTTGAGTGGGGTTCCACAGGGATCAGTACTGGGACCTATATTATTCTTAATATATATAAACGATTTGGACGATGATATAGCTAGCAAGGTGTTGAAATTTGCAGATGATACAAAAGTATTTAGAAAGATTAAAAGTGATGGGGATAGACAGCATTTACAAGATGATCTTGACAGGTTGATCAAATGGTCTGAAAAGTGGCAAATGTTGTTCAATTTTGGGAAATGTAAATGCCTTCACACAGGACATGGGAACGAATATGTAGAATATACAATGGGGGGAACTGTACTAAGTACTACTGTAAAAGAAAAAGACTTAGGGCTGACAATTAGTGCTGACATGAAGGTTTCAGAGCAGTGTGGAATTGCAGCTTCAAAGGGAAATCAAATCCTTGGATTGATTAGGCGAAATATAGCATATAAAGAAAAAGAACTAATAATACCGCTGTACAAAACAATAGTTAGGCCTCATTTACAATATTGTATACAAGCGTGGAGGCCATACCGCAAGAAGGACATAGATATGCTAGAAAGAGTACAGAGGAGAGCGACTAAAATGATACCAAAACTGAGGGATCTTAGTTATGAAAAACGCCTAAAAGAATGTGGTTTAACAACACTAGAGACCAGGAGACTGAGAGGACATCAGATAGAAGTGTTTAAAATATTGAATGGTTATGAAAATATTGATAGAAATATGTTTTTTTCAGTTAAGAAAGATAGAAAGACTAGAGGACATAAAGTTACATTAGTAAAGGAGCAGTGTAGATTAGACGTGAGAAAGTTCTCATTTTCACAAAGGGCTGTGAATGAATGGAACAGATTATCTGATGATTGTGTGGGTGCTAGTAGTGTGAATATGTTTAAAAATAAAATCGACACATACCTCAGAAGGGCTGGATATATGTAGATAAAAGGGTTGGACTCTCGATAAGCCAAAGGGCTTCCTTGTCCACCTGCTATCTAGAGTTAATTCTCTGGATGGCAATCTTGTTAAATCTTGTTATGAAAACCACACACAAACCATGCAGATTTGTTTGGCTTTGAAAAAGGAAATCGGTCATTCTCATCAATTTAGATGGATCTTAGAAGGAATGTTTACTATATGTGATTTGCTTATATTTTAAACAATAATAATAGGTATTATTACAGGTAAATGTTGATTAAGAGATTAACTGAAATATAAATGAAACTGAGAACATACAAAATATGAAGAGCTAATTATTAGTACAAAAAAAGTGCCCACTCGTCCTCTTGATTACACATATTTTTTTATTTTATTCTTAATTTTATAATAACTAACTGTTATCTATTTTCCATTACAAGTTCTCTTATCATTTTGTTAAGCAATACAACCCCCTAAAATGCAGTGTGATCTCCAAGCAGACTACTCGATAGATGATGGCTGCCTAACATGATGAAGAATAAAGTTATGACTACCAGGTTGGCTTTTCTGTCATTGTCCTTCCAGTGGCGGATATTTGGTCCATAATCTGCACCGGCAAGAATGCCACAGAATATCTCAACCAGCATGGCAAGTCCATAGCCTTTGTAACCACCTGAATACACCAACAGAATCACCGTCAAAACAAACATAACCTACCACAACGTTGCAGTTGTGTGCCCATGAAATTACAGTTGTAATGCTCCAAAGAGCAATTCCAGGAACATGTAGTTAGATTAGCCTCCGTTATTAGCTGGCGTTTACTATTTGAATGCTTTGTATACAATTTGAATATTTTGTTGACAACATATTCAAATTGTGAACGTTTCAGGATTATTAAACACAATTTGGCGGGCAATATACATTCAACTTATTCTAGTTTTGGGTAACATTCTATTACAAACTGAGGAACAAAGAAGGTTAGTTTTAATGGCACACATTTTGAAATGTTGCACTTAAGTGATTTTAATAGCAAACAACACATTCTTATTCTAACTTACTGGTTATCTCCAGGCCGCCCAAAGACAGCAGTGCACCGCCATTCAGGACATCTTTTGGCTCTGTGGTTTCCTGAAACAATAATCTCAGTTGCCATGTTTCCATCATCTATCATTGGTAAAGCTTTCAACTATCCGTGTATTCAATAATACACCATAAAAGGTCTGTTGTTGTCCCAGCCATGGTCAATAGCAGACCTGGGGCCGAGTACATTTTTATGAGTACGAGTACGAGTACTTTGACGATGGACGAGTACGAGTACATTGTTAAAAGCTGAGTACGAGTACATTCTCACGAGTACGAGTACATTTTTGTAAATATAAATAATAACGTATTGTAAAATCGACAATTTAGTGGATCTCTCTGCAATGTAGGCATGTGGTATCACTGTCATGATATATCTAGGGGCAATATTGAGTCACCGACCAACTAGGCACACGTAAACCAATCATAAAGTACGATTGACATTTGAGAAAAAAACTTAGCCAATCAAGTTGATATCTGTCTTTAATGATCACAAATGAGTGGGTAAAAGAGACTGACCAGTGGATACCCCCAGCCAATCATTTGAACTTTGCTGGTTGTCTTCAGGTTAAGCATGTAAAACAAAGCAACCAACAGGAGGATTTGTTACCTGGCATCCCACTGGCTACATGTCTTTGTTTAGCATTTCTCTTATCTCTGCTCCCTCAGTGTGTGTTCTCTCTGACCTAGACTATCATGTCACATGGCTTCACTGGTGTCACACTAAGTTGGCACTGGATTATATTAGTGTAGGGTGATGTCTGACTTGAGCCACCTTACTTCTACAGAGGAAGACTGGCAGTTCTTGTTCTTAGCAGTTAGCACTGTTGGCCAGTGCCAAGTGGCATGGTCTCCAGACTACATTAAATGTATTCCCTGTCTAACAGGTGGGTTAACTGCTACTAGTAGTTGGCTCTTTATGGACATCCTGGTGGCTTGATTAAACTGTTTTATGGCCTGAACTGATAGCCTACAATTATTGTTTGCTTAACAGGGTGTTTCTGACTGGGGAAAGATGCTGCCTGTTGCCATGTTAGGGTATCATAGTCATGGACTCATGGCTATCAGAGAATGAGGATGTACTATGTGTAGGGATGGCAAGGTGGCATTCTATGTGAAATAACAAAGTATTAAAAAATATAGTTGAGCATTTAAATATTTCAGGAAAGTTTGATTTTATAACTGCAAATAAATTATATATATTGAGAAAGTACTCAGATGTACTCGTAAAATCAACAAATGCCTTGAGCACCACTAGAAATGGCATGGCTATGAAATCTTTCATTCAGCTCATGTACCTGGCCTTCACTGTCCACGCCCCATCCACGGGGTATTGGTGTCTTCTGGACATCACATATCTCCACCTGTAAATGTAAAATACAATCAATATTGTGACGATGATGCCGGATTGCTCACATTTGTGAATATATAATCGAGCTAGCTGTGAGTGAGGGTATGTTGATGTTTTCCTCCAAGTTTTCAGGGATTAACCGCTTGGAAGAAAAGTAACACCCTTATTTTAATATTATTATTATTTTAATAAACTTATATAGCATCAATATCTCCAGGAATCCTAGCTCAGAGGCGCGACATACGAGAATGATTGGGCAAAATCGTTAACAGGAACAAGCAAGTGTCATCATTAGAGCAAGGGACCGCTGAAGGTTAGGGTGGGAATTTTATTAAATTTCCCACTGTTTAAGGGTTCTCATTGGTTTTTAAATAGATGTAAATTGATTGATCGCAACAGAAAATGTAATTTGTAACTATTGTAGAAACACAAGCGAGGCAAACACTTTAAAATTTATATTAAAAGAAACGTCAGGTAAGAAAACTAAGGGAAACATGATTACTAAAACAGTAGAAGTAGTCAGTGACAGAAAGTGACAAAAATAAATTATAGTAAATTACTGTTAAAAAGGGGCTATCATTTTCTATTAGATTTCTTCTGTCCATGTTAGTTTTAGAAAATACAAGCGATCTGAGTCAAATGATATTTGTACATAAAACAGCTAATGTTTTCAACACTTTTAGAAGTGTTTGAACTAGCAAGATTTAACAAGATTGCCAGCCAATGTTACAAGTTGAAGATGACAGCTGGACAAGGGTGTCATTGGCTTATCGAGAAACCAACATTCATTATTGTGCAGCCTGCCCCTTATCAGATATGTCAAGTTTATTTTTAAACATTCTGACTGCTAACATTAACAGAATCGGAAGATAATTTGCTCCATTCCTTTATCGTCCTTTGGAAGAACAAGTACTTTCTCACATCGAAGAGCACTGTGGTCGCATTAAGTAAACATGACCATTATTTAGATGTAAGTGGAGTTATAAGTTACCTTGCAGACAACAGACAGAGATGGAGGGAAATAATGAGAAAGGCAGAAGAAGCTACCGAGTGCTGTGGACCCCACCCTGCAAGGGAGCAAGGGGAAGAAGAGAATAACTGACCTTGCCAACAGCGACGCCTGAAGTCGCCATGTCCAGAACAAAGCTGTCCCCATCACGACCCGGCGCCGCAAGGGTTAATGGATTTGTGCCAAGTACAGGCTGAAAAAAAATTCTCCACTCGTAAAACTGACTTATTAAAGGGAAGAATCTGTTTGTGTTTATTGTATAATTGTGTTTACACTATCAACTACATTTATTCTAACATCCTTACCATCCAAATATGTTTTAGTGAAGCAGAAACTAATTTTGAATTCAACAATTAAATGTTTACAAAAATTGTTGAGTTATCACTCAAATTCCCGAATAACGAGCTCAGATAATTTTTGGTAGTGTGATGGCATATTATGGAATGTACATATCTGTCTCATTAGTAATTGGACCTGTGAACATGCATGGGAAAGTGGCATCATGGGAACAAACTGTTTCCACCCAAAACAATTAAATTTCAACAACAACAAAATGAGTTATCAAAACACATTTGGGCAGTTGGAATGTTACAATAGATATAGTTTATAGTGTATGATGATTTTACGATAGAAACGAACAGACTACTTCACATTAATCAACATTTAGTTCTAAATTAATTACCATGACACTGTCTTTGGTGCTGCTATTCTAAACATGTAACAATCATCTACAATCCTCTGCATAATTTTAGAAACAATATCTTCAATCATAAATCTTCAATCAAATCTATCACAAAGTCACTACCAGAGACAACTTTTACAACCGGGGGAGAAGATTTCAAGAAAGAAGTCAATAATTATGATCCTTTATGTCAGGAGCCAGCTCTCATCCCAGAGCAGAGAGAGGCAGCCGATACGGCATGCTGAGGAAGATAATTACATATGAAAAAAAACTATTTACCCTAACTGCAACTTACCTTTTTACCCCGGGTGGGGACTTGCAGGGGGGATGTGTTTGTAAATGACATACCCTATGAGCAAAAAATACCTACGATCAACGAAGATGTCATGGAATACTGTCTCAGCATGACACCACAGTAAAACAGCACTGTTACTACAAATACCCACTCTGCACATCTGGCCTAAATGAACATTTAAAACATAAAGACTGGAACGTAATATTGCAACATTAGCTTCTTGCACCGTTTTCAAACTGTAGTGCACTGTTTTCAAACTGTTGTGCCGTTTTCAAACTGTAGTGCACTGTTTTCAAACTGTTGTGCCCTGTTTTCAAACTGTAGTGCACTGTTTTCAAACTGTAGTGCCCTGTTTTCAAACTGTAGTGCACTGTTTGAAAACTGCAGTGCCCTGTTTTCAAACAGTAGTGCACTGTTTTCAAACTGTAGTGCACTGTTTTCAAACTGTAGTACCCTGTTTTCAAACTGTAGTGCACTGTTTTCAAACGGTAGTGCACTGTTTTCAAACTGTAGTGCATTGTTTTCAAACTGTAGTGCACTGTTCTTAAACTGTAGTGCACTGTTTTCAAACTGTAGTGCCGTTTTCAAACTGTAGTGCACTGTTTTCAAATTGTAGTGCCCTGTTTTCAAACTGTAATGCCCTGTTTTCAAACTGTAGTGCACTGTTTTCAAACTGTAGGTGCCTGTTTTCTGTTTCTATCACAACTTTATTTAACTTTTTAAGCACATCACCTTAGTGATGATACACAGTCAGATGAACTAGCTATGCCTATGCCAATGAAAATATGTTTACGTTGTGACTCTTACAAGCATTCCAATTTCACTCGCTTGCATACTGTACCATCCTGCAATGCCATAATGGTTCGATCCTGCAACAGTAAGTCAGGTTTGAAATCATGTAGAACAGCACTAGATAATTCGGAGATAAACATACATTTCATCTCTATACTTCAAAATGCTTACCTAATTGATCAATAAGAAAATATTTAGTTTCTATACATAAAAATAATCCACGTTCATCGATTCTCTGATTTCTTTTATCTCGCTGTATTTCTAAATTAACAACTCTTACTTCGTTTATAATTCTAATTGTTCTAGTGTATTACTGTCACAATTAAATTGTATTAAATGGGATTTTTAAATGTCTACCATAAATCACTGTCTCCCCATTTTTGGTAGGCGGTGATTTGCTGTTCAAATCATCGCCACCTTTCTTTTTTTCAGGTCAAGACCTGTAAATACAGTGAGCAGTGAGTTTCTGTTGAATGTGATCAATTTAATTAAAGACAATTTAATTAGACAATTTATTGACATGGTGCTGAATATTTGCAACATATATGAGGTTCCCAAATTCAGAGTTTCTGATAACTGTACACATATATATCATGTATATATAAATCTTCATGCCAAGGATGCCTTGCAGTTTTTCATCAATGAAAAATGGTGTATGACAGCAATAAACAACCTTTTGCTGTAACCATTCCTACTCCAGAGTCCTTTGCTTTCTGGATAGCGAGTTGCATTGCAAAGTTGCCAACAACCGGCCCGAGCAGATTCTCTCCGTTCACGTACGCTGTGGCAGCCTTCTCACAAATGATGGTAGGCTCCTTGTCACTCAGAGTTGTATTTGATTTCACGTCGTTCACATACATCTCTGCAAAATGGAAATTAATTTTTTTTAGTAGTATACTAATTAGTAGTCCATTTAAATACACTAAAACTACTTGTCAACTTTTCACTGTTTGTGAGGAATTGTGACTTAGAATGGCTTCATTATTAATTAATTAATATATTATATAATGGTAAAGACATACTTACTATGCAGAGGTGTCACATAGCAGTTAACACTAGTCATTTTATAAAACGTGCTCCGAGTCCCCGCAGAGCACAAAGTTATGAGTGAACCTAACTTTCTGCATTTAACTTTTAGTACTTTGTTTCCTAACATTGCAAGTTATGCTTCTTTTAAAGATTATTGAATTCTGCACAAGACAGTCTAAAGAGACTAATCAACTTTTAAATAAAATGTGTGAAACATGATATGCTGTCTCTGGGTGTGTTTGCATAGGCATATTTACAAACTCGTCATCAGTTGATATTTAAAAAAAGTGCTCATGTTCAAAAACTTCCAATACAATGCCATATATGACAAATACCCCTACTCCTAGCACACAGCAAATATGCTAAAGAATCCAGTGGAAAAGTTACATTAGTATCCAGGAGATGACCCTACCCCCATGCATGTTGCTACTAATAGACACATCTGGGCGGCTACGGAAGAGGGTGTCTGAGGTTTGCAGGCAGTTGGGTCTACAGGGTTAAATAAAAGCTAGACTACCGGTAGTTATATACCTGGTTACTGATCAAATTGTTGAATGATGTTTTTTGTGTGTTTACTGCATTACTTCTTGAACTTATACTTAGTCTTAGACTTCGTACTCACTTATATATGTAGACATGTAGTTATGCCTTATGGCATTAGTCCTACCTAATGTCGTAATGACTTGTTGTTGTTTTAAACATGCTGAACACTTGACATATATACACTCTTTGCTTGAGGTACCGTATGTGTGGGCTGTAACTTTTTAAGTCAATTATTCATAAGTAGGACATACTAATGGCGCCATCTACAGTAAGTTATGAGCAGTACATTCTCACGAAATGAAAACAACAGCCGATGTGATGGAAGATTCAAAGTGATGGTCGCTGAGGTCGGGAATGTCAGACTGCTTTTTACAATGCAACGTTTGCACGTAAACTAACCGAGTCTGTTGAGCCCGTGACTGAAGTGTCCCCGGTAATCTGCCGCCACTAGCACTTCAGCAAGTTGAGAACCGTGTGGCGCTTTCGCTCCGGCTGACAGCATGCATCGTTCTATGAATGCCTTCACTTCGGAAATTTGTACGCGGATTTTCGATGGACCCACTTTACTACTATGGTTCCTGATATTAGTGGGTTGCTTTGTCGTTCGCATAAATCTAAGTAATCTCCTGCATGTTACGTAATTCCTACTGATTACGGTAGCCATCATCGCGTCTTGACGATTGTTTCTTCTTCCGTTGGTTTTCCAGGGTCGCCGGAATTCCCCAGACGTCGAATGTGTAAACAGCTTTCATTGGTTGGATTGGGGACACCGGTCGTGGAAGTACCGTATGTGATCGATTTGAAGCCATGCGTTATAACATAGTATTTTGGGTATAAATACATAACAAAGTGATACAATTTTAGTAACTAGTACCTAGCTAATAACAAATAGTACACACAGTTACGTAATCGTTTCAACAGTGCATTATTTTTGCAAACTGGTACACACTGCGCGTATCCAATATTCATCTCTGAACTGCCATTTAATCGGCTACGAATATATATATATATATATATATGCGAAGTTTATACTAAATTAACTGTCTACGAGTTATATATTATGGCTTTACAAAAACGAGATAGCACCAGCAACATAGCGCCATAGGTGCGGGAACAGGAGGGCAGCTGCCTCCCTGGAATTTCTCCGGGGGGGGGCAGACATATGATTCTGCCCCCATTAATTGAAAGCGTGTTTTGTGGCGAGCGTCAATGGCGGGTGAAATCGAAATTTTATGAGACGATTAAGGTGTATTTTTTTACATTTTTCCAAAGCATTTCGACAGTACATCGTTCGATCATACAATAGAGCATATCTTAAAATCTCACAAGCTACAATTTGATTGGGGTATAATAGTTATTTATGACTTGTTACTTGGTGTTGCAAATGCCTGTCATGCATATGTCAATCACAAGTTAAACATTCACTGACATCTTGAAGTGCATGATATTTTATTTATGTACGCTGTAGGATACAATGTTGGTTTTATTTATATGTTGCTAGACAAAGTACAAGTGGCTTGACCGAAGGCCACACACTATACACGATTACGTTGTTGATTTTGTAATTAAATCCTTGCCTACCAGAATTAAGTGTTTTTTTTTAGTAAGATGGTGTCTGCATAGTTTTCTAAAGGTAATTGACTCATTGAAAGGGCAATATACCGTTCTTATACAATGGGTTGTTGGTATCACTTAAAAGGAGGTACTTTCTTCCTAGTTTTTCATTTATTAATTAATATAATGTTCTTAAGAGCAATATATACATGTATGTTGAAAGCATACTACCCGCCATATTCTGTTTAGTAAGCCCGCAACAATGTTGGCAATATGAAAGTTACGACCCCGCAGCATGTTCAAATGGGAAACAAAACATCCAGTGTGACAACAAGCTCTATTCGCAATGTTGCCGAGGTGGGCTGAGTTGACCGCAATACCACTTGATGTTCAACGATGTCCCATTTCCCCACGATCAACACACCATACTTCCTGTTACAAATGACTACGCTGGCTAATTGAGAGTACACAGAGAAATGAACTCCCTTTAAAGGTGCAATGTCCGTTTCACGTATATTAACATTTATTTATTTATTTATTATTCTTGCTCTTGTATAAATATGTTGAAACTATACACGTCTACTGCTCGCCAACATTTCGTTTAATAAACCTCCAAACTGTGTTTACATTTTGAAAGTTACCCCAGCAAAATGTTCAAAATAGTAAGTATAACATGCAGTAAAATACTAAACAACCGATTATGCCTGTAAATGGTATTTATTGTAGACGCACGCGCCCCTATCTTTGATGTGCGTGTTTCCAGGCCCTTAACGTGGTTGATTTGTTTGGGATAGACCTGGGATTGCAGGCTCCCAAAAAAATCCCAATTGCCCCTCTTGTGACCTCGAGTGGACGTTTTCCCTCGAATGGAACTATGCCTCATCTATTGCACCCCTGCCTACATGTCTGGATTTCCACGGTCGCATCCCCACGTCAAACCAGATGTCGTTTTAAGTAGAAGTGATTATTCGACATTGTTGCTATACGTAGGTGTCGGAACGAAATGAATATAGAGGAGGTGCTGTGTAGAACTTTCTGCTGCACTCCACTTGACACTTCTACTCACTGTCTGACGTGAGAACGGGGAGGGGGGATGCTGTTGAATATTTTTGCCACCGCACCACCATGACTTCAGTTCTCGGCTCGGCTCGGCTCGGCTCATCACGTCGAAAGACGGTGTGGTGGTGTGCTATTCAACAATTTTCGGCGACGTTCTTACCTCTTGGGTCTCCCCCAAAAAAACTTCTCGCTCTCCAAAAACTTCCATTTCAAACACCTTCCATAAATATCGGGGGCTAGTCTTTCTCCAGTCCCCCACCAAAACAAGTAACCTACAAAATACCACCACTTCCCTTAATATCGGGGGCTAAGGCCCCTTCACAATTATTGGGGGGGGGGGGCACAGCCCGCAAACTTCACCGGTCCTGATGCCTATGCTATATTTATATACAGTTTATTGACTATTACTCCATGGCTGATGCCAAGTAACGAAACAGACAACGTTCAGATGCAAATGCTTTCCGCTTCGACAGTTACACGGACAGACCAGTTCACTAAAACACAAACTCGACTCGGTAGAAAGTTTCAACTAAGCTGCTAGTGTTGCTCGAACCCTTCTAGTGCACATAATGAGTCACATATTTGACGAAATGGAGTTTAATACTACATGTTGGGCTTGGCTGAAGACCTGACATACGTTCCGACGTCACCCTTAGCACTAGTCGCACTGTATACAGCGATGGTTAGATTTTAAACTTTCCCGAACGTATGCCTGTAACTCGTTTTTATTGATTTACTCATAACTATTAAGTGTTGATTTAGACTAAGTTGTGTATCATCTCGGTGCTCCAATTAGTGTACGAAAGTTGCTAGTTCACACAATTCCACCATAGTCCATTACAGAGTCGAACATTGTTAATCATACTGTTATGGCCTAGTTGTTATCTAGTTGGTTAAGTATTGTTGATGTGTGCAATACTTTCCTGACATCTGATTCAAATTATGTAAATTTTGCATAGTGTTGGTCCTTTGGTTGTTCGATTCATTTCCCAAAAGTATGGTCACAAAGTCAACGTCATTCATTTGTAATGAGACATCATTGTTCCAGTGTAGAGGCGTTGAGATTGGTGTTCATCAGTAAATGTCCTTTACCTGTTATGGATTTGTTGAGCTTTCCACATCAGTCATGTAAACCTGCCTACTTGGAACGATCAAAATGTTAAAGGCAGCAAGCACCGGACTGATAGTGTGGATATACTGTTTCCTAGTCCCTTTCTCTCATCGCGTAGACGTTGCAGTAACAGTGGAACCAATTTCATGTACTGATTCAGCAAAGTAAACAATTGATTCTCCTTTATTGCTTCATTAGACTCACGAAGTCTCATTTGTTGCTGACTGGTGGCCTGGACAACTTGTTTTCCACCATTAGTTCCCCTTTCTTTGAAGCAAATACTTGACTGGTTTTACGTGTAGCAGCTTTCACTGTGTTTAAGATGTAATCGTCACTGAGGTACGAAGTACTTCCCAGAGTGTCTTCTCTTTATTCTTGCCTGAACCCAGGTATATGTCAATCCAGCAAGCTGCTTTCCAATTACTTTCAAGTGTAACATGAAACCATGAGTAGTGCAGCATCGTGTTTTTATTGTTGTTAAGCTCCTTCGTCTATGGAGTATACAGCTTCATCGCGTGTAATATCTACCTGGGTTCAACTGGTAGAAAACAATATAACACTACATTATCATATACAATATGTCTGTTTTGATAAGGATTTGTGAATATTACAGAGCCGAAATGTGTAGATGGCAAATATACATAAAACAAACCTTCCTCGTATGAACAAAATCAGTTATATTTACTTCAGAAACATATTATGTTACATTTGTTTCACACACACACACACGCACGCACATACACACTATGATTTTGATGTTTTTGTTTTATAATTTTAAAATGTTTTGCTATATTATATACATCCATTTTTAACTTGTATAACTTTCATCATTGCAAAATATGACCTAAGTGGTATATAACCAAATTCGCTGTCAAATCCTATCCACAGTGGTTCTCCGACGCATCCAAAACAAGGTCAACTTGTTCACCGGGCCGTACCAAAGCAACTTCAAGCAGGGCCGCAGCTGTGCGGACATTGTATGGGCCCAGCGGATGCTAGTGTCTGTATTGTAATGCCGCGGCACTGGGATTTCCACAAGATGGGTATTGACATGTCCCGCGCATTTGACACCAAACAACGCTGCAGAATACTAGACGTTCTCCATCTTGCTGGCGGTAACGCCTTCTCCTCGCTAGGACACACATGGCGGTTCTTGTGGGATCTTCGCAATCAGCTTGGTTCGAGACGACACTCGGCTCCCCACAAGGCGACAGTTTATCTCCCGTGCTGTTTACGTGCTGTCTTGCTGCAGCACTGGCCGCTGTCCGACAGACTGGACTCAGACTGGAACCTCTTTGTCAATGAGGCGAAGGCGGAACATGTACACGTATTCCTCGGTAACACCAACGAGACCGGTGGTGTCGGTGCTACGCTGCGAGTAAATGAACAGTGGAGATCCAGCAAGACGCTAGGATCCCTGCTATGGAGCACAAAAGACGTGCAATATCGGTGCTTGCTGGGCAATATCGCGTTCCAGTCTTTCTGGAAAATTTGGATGCGTGGGCCCAAAATCCCGTTAAGCAAGCGAATTATGATGTATGATGCCATGGTCGTATCTGTAATGGTGTATAACTGTGTCAGCTTGGCGGTGCCAGCCGCGATACTTCAAAAACTGGATGCCTGCCACAGACGTCACCTGCGCTCGATAGTGAGCACGCGGTGGCCAAACGGGATGATTTCAAACGAAGATCTGTACGCGCTCTGTGACATAGAACCGCTCTCACAGCGAGTAACCTACGGAGAATGCGGAAGTAAATGTTCGGCCACGTGTTACGCATGCCCGAAAACAGCCCTGCACAACTGCAGTTTGACCCTGTAGTTTGCCGTTGTCGCGTCACACCGATAAAGAGGCCGAGTCCGCAGCATTAGTCAAGGAACAGTGTAGGTTGGATATGAGAAAGTACTCATTCTCTCAGAGGACAAATTATCTGATGTTTGCGTTAATGCTAGCATTGTGAATATGTTCAAAAATTAAATTGACAGCTATCTGGCGAGGGCGGGTTATGCTTAGATAGAAAATGGTTGGACTCTCAATAAGCCAAAAGCTCCCTTGTCCGCATGCTTATAGCTATGGACGGCAATCTTGTTAAATCTTGTTAAATCGTAAGTCGGCAGGCCCACCACCAACCTACTAGACCTACTGTGCTCGGACCTCAGAGTGACGGGCGTCAGGCTGAGGTCACGCAATGACATCAAGACTCTGAGAGAGCTGGCGGAAGACCGCACGGGATGGAGGAAACTTTTTTTTTGGGGGGACTGATTACGACATTAAGATGTCACCAGACTATTTATGTCGCAGGAACAGTACTTCATCATCATCTTTTATTATTCCCATTGCGTTTATATTTGTCCTAACTTTGATTTTATGTATTTTTAGATCCGAAGCGTTCGTTCGAAGGCGGTGTCTGGTTTGAACTGTACTACATGGTATTGATACTGTAGAGAAAGATGTCTCGATAGTTGCTGTAACATATGTTACTTTTATTATAGATAATTCTTACCATGTTTTCCTAACTTTCTTTGTTTCTTCATATCTTCGGTTGTTCGACGTCGGTGTCTCGAATGAAAGGTGTCTGACATTCTTCTGTCATCTCAGCCATTCACTTACACATTTTCCTAACTTTTCTCTGTTTTCAGATGCGAAGCGAAGTTGCGAAGCGTAGGCTATAATTGCACTAACATATTTTACTTTTATAATTCTTATTGTTTATAGTTTACCTAACTCGTTTTGTTGTAGTTTCAAATGCGAAGCATTCGTCCGAATTCGGAGTCTCGAATCAAATCTATGTTTGCGATTTCATTTCATTATTGGCATGTCTTTACTTATTTTCCTAACTTTTTTTTTCTTTTTCTTTTTCGGTGGCGAATGACAGGTATGTCTGTCATTTAATAATTGCAACTTATTTACTTATTTCCCAGCTTTGTTTTATTATATTTTCAGATGCGATCCGTTATCCTATGTCAGACTGGATACTGCGCTATGTAAGAATTTACCTTTTATTTTCTTAGTTTTCTAACGTTGTTTTCTCTGATTTGCGAAAACGTCGTCTGAAGTAGGAGTCTCGAATGAAAGGTATTCTGTGTGTGCTTCTGTAGAGACAGATGCATCGATAGTTGCAATAAAATATTTTATTATTGCCAGTTCTTTTCAAGTTTTCCTAAATTGGTTTCTTTATTTATATTTTCAGAACCTATGATGCGATTATGATCTTAATTTGTAAGGCAAAATAAAACTTAGCTAGATGAAATTAAATCAGTGCAAACTGTCTGATGCATATCTACGTTTTGGTGCCGTGGTAAACATTTAAGCTCGAGGGAGAAAAAGTAACACGACTCTACAATATGGAACGTTGCATGATTTATATTCTACGCGCCGACTAGACCAATATATCACACACAATCAAACTTGATTTTGACGTAAACATGTTTGACGAATTACTGATATGACTGATATGACTGATATGCATACACTGATTGTCATGTTTACGCGAATATATATTGTTGTATTTGATACATTAGTCTAGTGGGAACCTATTTATCAGGTTCTAGTTCTAGTTGTTTCCAGCGCTCGGCAACGTTCTATTAACTGACTAGTCTGTATTATTGTGGTTACAATGTAATGGTCTTATGAGGTCCCATTCAACTAGTCAGCCTTTTTCAGAACATTATCGCCAAGCCGACCTATATATGCTGGCACTGGGGGTGGTCACTGCCAGGGTGCTTGTCATCCTCAGTGGTTCTTTTACGTCCCAAATTGAGAAGGGACCAACATTAACATGATCTCCGAGTCACGAGAGATACACAGTCCCCAATGTTGAGAGCCAGATTTTTACACCAAATATCATGCCTGCCCGGTCCGGGTTTCGAACTCAGAACGCTGGCATGCCAGGCGGATATGCTGACCACTACACTACCCGCGCTCCCAGGTTTTGTTTCATTTTATATATCGTGGAGTCTTTATACTTTTTTCCTTGTGTAGCTTAATTACCGTCTGCGTATTTGTATTCCTGCCTACCATGAATCCGACATGAAGTAATCCATAAAATGTCCCACTATTATTGTACAACAACTTATTGGTTTCATTATACGCTTCAACATAGCTACATTTTGTCTGAGTTTGTATAAACAATAATGTCCATAATCTGCCACTGTTCGCGAGTTAGAGCGGCCGATTTTCGATCGAGATAATCAAAAGTGGTCCTTTCTACTGGTGCTTTAGAAAATAAGGTTTAATAAAATGAAAAACATTGTGCGTGTGTGCGTGTGAGCGTGTGAGCGTGCGTGCGTGCATGCGTGTGTGTGTCAATATTTTAAACTGTATTGGACACTGGTGATCCATTTGAGATTATTGCACTGTAACAAATTCTCTGTCGCTGTCTGTGAGACTCCAACTCCTTCTCTCTCTCTCTCTCTCTCTCTCTCTCTCTCTCTCTCTCTCTCTCTCTCTCTCTCTCTCTCTCTCTCTCTCTCCCTCTCTCTCTCTCTCTCTCTCTCTCTCTTGCTCTCTCTCTCTCTCTCTTCTCATTCTTCCTTCCCACCTTCCTTTCTCCTTCCTCACCCCCTCACTCTCTCCTTCCCCTCTTCCTCTCTGCAGTTCTTCGTGTCAGAAGGCAAGGGAAAGAGGACAGTTTGTCCGACTCGACAAGTCCTCTGTTAGCTTAAAAGCCGACGCGGAGAGGTAATGTCTGCTGAATCGCTGAAATGTCAGGGACACGGTCTCTTTTCCTTCCTCATTCTGATGTCCCCTCCTTCGTATTCAGTCGTTCAACGTAACAGTCGTAGGTAGTTTTACGACTGGAAGTCCGCCAGTTCTCCATGTCTTGCACTTGTTCGACCCTATAATGAGGATCAATACCCGCTGTAGACAGTGGCTGCATTAGCGTGTCTTTGTGTCGCTTGCAAAGTGTGCTTCTGTCATTCTTGCAAATAAATAATTTCACAAAGAAGATTGCTGTGGGGACGCGGTCACCTGACACGCGGGCTAAACGACCCGAGTAGTGTCACAGTTTTAGCGTATATAATGATATTCCGGTCGTTTAACTGTTATATAACCAGTCATCACGGCTTTGACATTTTGGAATGAATATAAGACCTTCCATACTCTATTGTTATCACCTTTGACATGACCGCTGAAGGGTTTGACCCAGTGTCTATATAGGCTAATAGGCCAGGCATTATAAACGCTGCAATGTTCGCTGCAAGACTGCAGCACAGTTCGGCGTATGCACAACAGAAGACAAACTAATGAAAACAGTTAAACTTCATCCTCCTTATTTTTTGCCAAAGAAATGTAAATATTCTTATAGGAACCTTACACACAACTATGTTAAGGTATATCACGGTAAACTTACTCGCTATACAGATCAATATTAGTGATGTATGTATCTTCGTGTCAAATGAGCGTCATGTTATGCAAATCCACGACAAAAACGCATTATTTTCGTCGGTGCGGGTGTATAGATTTTATAACGAGCCCCGGGTTATAGCCGGCCAAACTCGCTGATATGACGACCCTGGAAATATTTCTTTCACCACACGCTGCCTGTGTCTCCTTCGGAAAACACACCAAACCCCGCTGGTCCTTTCTACCTGGTTTCTATGCAAGGGGGAGTAAAATATCCCAAACACAGGGGTAAATGTGTAACATGCACTGGACTCACTGACTCTGGAGAACGAAAATTCATAACAATAAATTAGTCCAATGTCAACCTTACATGGGGCTGTTTGGAGATAGAACCTACGTTCAAAATCCTACCGTGATGTTTTCAAGGGTGATTATTATAACTCACTTCACAGGTTTATGCAATCCTAATATGCGCAAGCAAGTATATCCAGATACGACTAACGTGTTATGTAAGCCACTTTTGCCACGTTAATATTGAGCATGAATATACAATGAAATAGGGTAGAGTAGTATATATATGTTTGAATTTACATGCACATTAGAGGGGCCTGTAGCTTAGTCTCCTAGGAATGTTCACAACCAGTTTGTAAGGCTGGTATTAGCTGGACAATGGGGTGTAGCTTACTTGACCAGCAATCGAGGGTCTTTCCTCCACATAAATAACGTTACTAACCCAACTAATCAAACCTGTCCCTCAAACGTCAGCGTTATCGGTAGGTATACCGCGTGCATGTTCGTCTTCACTGTTCGCCGTTACAAACGAGTTTATGGGCGGGGCCTTCGAGCGACACGCCCACTTGACGAGCAGATAGGCGATGATCGACCGCCCCCAGGCACCATCCATTCATCTACATCCCGCAGGTGATTCAATATAACTAATATCGACCGCTATTGAGTCACGTGGTGCCGACTTACGCTAGATTGTTGCATCAGTGGCGACGCCGGCCGGTCGCCGTCGACCCGTGTACGTATGCGTGACGTATAAAAGCGACTCGGACGCCGTCAGCTGGTCTAGTCTCGCTCGATAGCGCCTCCCGATGCCAGCTGATCACCGACCGGCTGTATCACATGTCAGATGTCGCGAGCCGCACGCGCTAGGACGATAACAGCGCCCTGCCGTCAACGCCACCCCTGCCCACGGAAACCGTCCGAGCTCGCCGAGCACTTCGCGACGCTACGCCGAGGTGTGCGCCCGTCACACATTCGCTTTACCGGCTCCTAGCTGTGCGCCAGCAATGATAGCGATGGCGTGCTGTCGAAAAAACGCAACCCCTGCCTTCTTCTTGTTAATAGTCGTATTTATTTTCCACTTTGATCTCACACATCCGGCCGCTGTGATAAACGACTTTGCCGGCACGCGACCGGGGGTCGGACCGACCGCCGGCGCCCCGAACGCTCACCCGCCCAAGGAGGAAGCCTCCTCCGGGGTCGGGGACGGCGACGGCGAGGTTACCGTCGTCGATGACGACGCCGGCACTCAGCTGCAGAAGGAACCGTGCTTAAACTGCGAGCACCAACGCTCGCTGGACGCGCTGCGCGAGACGCACGGCGAGAACGAACTCTTGCAAATTCGTCTCGAGGTGATCAAGGAGCAAATACTGGCGAAACTGCGGATGACCAGTCCGCCGAGTGTCCACTTTCCGCGAACTAAACTGCCCCTGCCGCTGTTGTATCCGCACGGAGAGATCATGCAGAACGACCATCCGTCACGCTCAGACTACGTCGAGCAGGACTCGGGGCGGTTCTACGGAGAACCCAAACAGCTGATCGTCTTCGGCAAGCAAGGTGAATATCGCCTCTCAAGGCAGTATTACTATTTTATCTACTCGATATGAATCTTATATCTTTGCACGCACATGCTGTGGTGACAACATGGAGACTGTGCCAGATTGAATTAATGCAAACAGAAGAATATTGGTTGTCATGTTCAATGTGATGGAGTTATATCGTTGTGACAACTAAACGTATAAATGCAATAGCGTACTTGTTAACAACTTGACATTAACTCTGTTTCATAGTTATCTTTCAACATTCATGCTACATTGGGCACCATGTATAGCATTATTTCGGACGTAACGAACCAAGAGTTAACCGCTGAAGATATAGCTGGACGTTTTTACAGTAGGTAAACAACTTTTTACGTTCATAGAGTGCATTGCAGCATTTTTATATGTTTACCTGGTGTTTATGACAAGGCACTAAAGTCAGATATGTAAATTGTATACGGAATTCAGTTGTAGTTTGGCGAGTGTTTGACAGAAATAGATGGTTCAATCGAATACGCCGAATTTTGACCAGTTTCTGCGAACACGACACACATTATTCTCCAATAATATTTCAACCAATGGTGTTAACCATTCTTAATTGCTTAACCTTTACTGTATTAATTTGTACCAATGCCGGTCTTACAATATCTGCACTCATTTATTCTAGTGTGAATGGGACACTAATCTATTTTTACCGCAAAGTGATCAGTTTTTTTGTATTGAACAGTCACCCATCACATATTCATTTTAGAATGAAACCAAAACGGTTTGAATTCTTTTGTAGTAGCTACAGTGAGTGGCTATCGATGCAAATCATGTATTTTGTGAGCCCATGACACTTTGCGACTCAAAAGACACTAAAGAACACGCGATATCGACGTCACATTTTAACAAGATAACGACACAGCCATCCGGCATATGTTACCAAAGTACCTGTTATTTATAACCGTTTTAATCAACCGACATATTTTAATAAATCAATTATAGCCGTCCTAATCATCTAGCTACGTGTAAACACTAAATCGGTAACCATCTACACGAGATAATAGTTTATTGGGCGTAGTTCGGCACGTCGAGTGGAGGCACTTGACGGCTAAAGACGCTGGTCGTGCCGGCCGGCCGGCTCGAACGGTGGCCTCGACACGGAGCAAGACCCTCGGGCTCCCGGTTGCTCATTGCGACACAACTAACTCCCACCTACTCCTCTGGTCGCAACAACTGCCGTGAGGGAAAATGGTTGCATGTCACATCCCAACACAATAACAACAACCGAATGAAACATACTCAATGTCATTCCCCGTGACCTCTGCAGGACGCTGTTGTCTTAGCTATATGCGATCTTCACAGGTGTAGGTATAGTCTAAAGTAGAACCTGTAGTAGGTGTACGTATTACAGCCTAACGTCCCACATGGAACGTTATATTATCGGAACATTTCCTTCATCTGGTGATGCAGTTCCTGCTGCACTTGTAACATACCCAGGGGAGCTATTGTTAAAGAATAACTCCGACAAGAAGTCTTCTTGGCACGTTGAGGTCGTTTGGTGCGGTTTTGGTCGCGTATAAAATTATGACTTATATAATTTTAACAATTATCGCACACTTTACATGTTAAGTTACAGGTGACCAAAATGGTCCAAATGTGCTGACAAGAGTTCTTGTCGGAGTTCTTCTTCAACCAAGGCTGCTCCTGGGTATATTTCAAGTATTGTGAAGGAACTACGCTCCTAGCTGGAGGAAATGTCACAGAACCAATGCATGTCAGTACTGAGACGAAGGTAGAGTGCCTATTCACATTCAAATGAAACCGGGAATTGGTTGGATTTTGGGAGATTTTGCGTGATTTCGAACCTAGACAGGGCGAATGTCAGGCTGCAATAGCACTGCTGATCCGCGGGTACCTGGTCAGTCAAGTCAGGTTATAACGGCCCTGCGGCGGATCAACGGGTTCCTCGACAGTCATGTCGGGTTATAACGGCACTGCGGCGGATCAACGGGTACCTGGTCAGCCAAGTCAGGTTATAACGGCACTGCGGCAGATCAACGGGTGTCAGGTCAGCCACGTCAGGTTATAACGGCACTGCGGTGGATCCACCCGTTCCTGGTCAGTCAAGTCAGGTTATGACGCACTGCAGCGGATCAACTGGTACCTGGTCAGTCAAGTCAGATTATGACGGCACTGCGGCGGATTAACGGGTACCTGGACAGTCAAGTCAGATTATAACGGCACTGTGGCGGAACATCGGGTTCCTGGTCGTTCAAGTCAGGCTGTAACAACACTGCCGATCCACTACCTGTCGTCCAAGTCAGGTTATAACGGCACTGCGGACTTACGAGTTCCTGGTCGCTCAAGGCAGGTTATAATGACACTGCAAATTGAGTCCCCAGGTCGTCCAGGCCCTGGCGACGCCGGCTGAGGCATATGGTCGTCAACAGCGTCACCTCTCGGCTAGCACTACGGGAGCACGCCGAGAATAGACGCCAAATTACATGCAAATGTATGCGTTCGGAACCCTGGTTTCGCCGGCCGATAGACCAAAAGACAGAACCAGGGGCAAATCAACTCGCTCCTCGCCTACGGTGGGTGGGCGCGGTAGTATCTCCGCTCTCCCGGGGGAATGTCGTAACCTTCCCGGGCGGCCGGCCACGTAAGCGGAGTGTTGATGAGCAGCGGATCGCTGACACAAACACGCACGTGGATTCCCATTGTAAGGCTGACTGTTTGATACCCGTGCATCGCAAATAGCCCCGTTACACGGAGTCGGTATGTGTGACCGTTATTGCTTGTTTTATATAAATGCGCCGGCAACGCTCAATAGCCGCAGTGTTCGGAGCCGGTCTATCTGTGTTAATGCGCTGGACCGGAAAAATGCGATCGTAGATATGTCCACATGAAGAGAAGCACGCGTAGTTGTTAGCTAACGTAAACAGCTGGACTTAATACTTATATTTACGCGTTACGCACATTGAATCGTGCACTATTGTTAGAGGTATCGTTAATTAAATGTATGTTTCTGGCTGAAAAAATAGATAGTTTTAAGAGTCAACCCATACGTAGTCCTACTGCATGGTCGTAAAAGCCTTATCTTATAAGTACGCTCATATAACAGTTTGTAGCGTCATAACCAAATGGAATTTTTTATTGCTTAAACAATCCAGAACAATTTATTACATACATATTGTACCACATTTATGCCTGTTAAAAGGCCTACCTGTTTGTCAACGAATCTTTAGTGAAGGTAAAAGGAAAGTTCTTATAGAGCGCAGTATCCAGTCCTCATGACTGCTTAAAGCGCTTTACACTTTACTCCCTGTCAGACCTGTCCAATCGAACACCTTCTCGACTTCTCTATGAAGCATTCAGCCACGCTGCAATTAATGCGCGAAGTCTATTCGTACACAAATATTCACCACTGTCTATAGCCAGGCACTCATTCGTACAGCTGAGTGAACTGAAGCAATGTAGTGTAAACGAACTTGCCCAAGGTTCGACACCGCCGCATAGGATTCGAACCCGGGTTCTCTCAGGCGTGAGTCCGAAGCTCTTAACGCTGCGCTACTGCGTTCTAAGTGCACTTGTATAATTATACACCATAATACTCGTACAACACTATCAATCTTACATACTAACAATTTTGAAAGCATACTAATAGCATTATGTTACACATGTACGTCCTAATAATACCCTTTTCTCCGAAGAGTCGATAAGGTTATAAGCCCCTCCCACGTCTTCCAAAATGACGTCTGTTCTTGCGAAACCTGTTTCTTGCTCAAGCAAAGCAGCCACGCTCTTGAGCCTTGCTCCCAGGTAATTTTTTTATACCATTTATAAGTCGCTATCTATTCAGGCTATATACAAAACCAACGACAACAAAACCATTTTCCGCAACATTAATTTCCCAACGAAGATCAGATCATTGCTAGTCTATATTCGGGATAAGACAGTCGTGTTCCGCCGTGCGCCTAGTAGTGTGATTTGCGATACGAAAGGCACACCTGTAATCGAGATAGCGGTGAGATACCGGGGCTCTCACGGCTGTGACGCGGTGTGGCCGCGTTGTCACGAGCCACCCAGCTGATTCAATTGTTCCGAGGGACGCGCCTAGACGTGACCTTGCTTACACAGGAATAGGTTATGACCTGATCAGCTGATTGTCAGCTGTCGGCCAGCTGATTGCCGGCCGCTGTCAACCGCGCCGCGACAATAGGATCTTGCTTACCAAGACCACTGTTGAAGTGCATTAATTGAATCTTGCTTGTTTATTCGTCCGGATATGATACCTCGGAAAACATCGCTCCTCGCGTCCACGATAACGTTCATCAAAGCCGTATAGGGTTAAGCGTAGGCATTACGCCATCGTGTCACAAACAGACGTTTGACGTTTGTTGACGGGAGTAGTTTTTAGTTATAGTTTTATTCGCAGAAGTGACATATGATAATACAATATTTAACAAGATTGCATATCCTGAGCGTGAACGCATGTGGACAATAAAGCCATTGGCTTATATTAATAATCTAACATTTGTATAATTTGTGTTACCCGCCCTTCTGAGATATTTGTTAATTTCTTTAGAAAATGTCCACGCGCTTGGCATTTGCACACTCAGCAGACATTATTCAATTGTTCTATTCTCGACATTGATTGGCTTCATGACTAATTCATTCTGCGCATACCATTCCAATCGTGCATTTACGTTGTTTCTATCTGGTCAGAGTAGATATATGCAGTTCCTGTGCAAAGCGGGCGAAAACGTAATTGTTTCCTGCCTGCGATGCTCATTTATACGCCCTGTCCAGCGGCTACACCAACGCTGTTACACGCTGCCGGAAATTGTCAAAATTAGGCAACTGGCTGTTCCAGTTATCCGCCTTGAGACGGCGTGTCAACAAAAGGCAATTGTTTGGGTCTATACACCTTAAAATGTTTAAAAAAACTGACCATTTGCAACTACAATTAACAATAACTAGAATAACCTTGTTGAAGACTTAAAAGTTAAGTTGTATGGACAGCGCCATTTTCACAGAAAGGCTGACGTCACAAGTTTCTACTCTTCCCAGTTATTCGGTCGCCGAACTGGGAATACTAGTCTAGTTTACGATGCTCAAAAACCCCGTATATTTTGGCCAACCGTTCGTTAGTATTTGTAATGATGTGTTCTTGGCTGATTATGCCACTTTCAATTATGTAAGTTGTTATATATATATATATATATATAACATCTTACAACACACACACACACACACACACACACACACACACACACACACACACACACACACATCACACACACAATATTCAATAATCAACATGTATAAGGGTGTGTGTGTGTGTGTGTGTGTGTGTGTGTGTGTGTGTGTGTGTGTGTGTGTGTGTGTGTGTGTGTGTGTGTGTGTATTGTAAGATGTTTATGGTTATAGGTTGTATTAACTTGTTTAGGTGCATAACGCCAACAAGTTGCCTTTTGCTTCCCAGTTTGCATTTGGTTGTCGAGAGAAGTACTGGCACTACAGTATAGGCTGCAAGGCGGTGTTGACTGCAACATTCTGGAATGATCTCGACGCACCTGCATGGTTCCTATCCCGAATTACTTTCTTAGAATTCCGAATGTCAGTGTGTCCCGTTTTTGGATCACATATTGACGGGTTATTTGGAGACGTTGTCACATTGGAGGACACGCTAACATATATCTTGTGGATGTCGCAAGAGCTAAGATAATAACTTTTTCCCTGCGTCTTAAAACCAGATTGAGGATAGACTAACATTCCAAAATATAATGCACCATCAAATTACTACGGAACATATATTGCCACAATGTTTAAACTCACTGTGAGTATACATGGCATGGCTACCACGTATTCGTATGTCCTAAATTAAGGAGACGGGGTCTGATTTTTCTTAGACGTGGAAGTCAGGAAGAATGCATGGTCAGCGAGAGAGAACAAGCGCAGGTCAACTGTCGTTCAGTGGTCAATATACGCTGCGACGTGTTCGGTAAATAACTCCGATGTGTCGTATTCGAATGTAAAAAATAGCAGCTGTATTAGCGATCAACATCCGTTCGAGGAAATGTCCTATAACGGGTTACCTTGCATGGCATACCGTGGCCAGAGTAGTCACGTAAGGCCAAGGAACATTGGCATCTAGTTGCAGTAAACACGCAAGGTTTAAAATTTAAAGGTGGCGACAGCGAAACAGGGAATTCGTTCAATTATGCATATAATGACCTAGATCAAGGCACGCCGCTGGCTATCTCGGCGAGACTCCTGCCAGATTGCCGCTGGTGTGTCGCTGTCTTGCGTGTCGACGGTCTCATTTCATAAATATGTATGCAATTACCTTTGTTTAGTGTTTAGTTACCGCTATTGTTGGACAGTAACAGGTGTTGCAATTTTCTATGTACAATGCAATGATACGGGATAAGGTGCAATTCAGTGACGTAAAGGTGGAATTGCTCCGGGCAGTAGCTAGGCCAAGACATCTGACGTCCTTCGCTATTTCATCGATATAGTAATCGATCTGCAGTGTGTTCATATGTACTTATCATATCATCAGAAGGGTGTATGATTATTAAAAGTTCACGTGATTGCCTTAGCGATCGAACACAGCATGTAAATCAAACATAAACAATTAAAACCCCACCCAGCACATCAAATGGCGACAATTTCACTATATAGGTGATCCGAACCGCGATGAATACAGATAAAAACTAACAACTGCCCTGATTGTAATGACTTTAATGGTAGTCGTTGATGTCGATATACGACTACTGATATGATAACAGTGCTCAAAGCAAACGTCACAGCTTTGATAAGTGATGAGATCTGTACCAATTTAGCACGTCCATTCTGCGTGCTACACACGTATCGGCGAGGCATCTATAGATTTGGCGCAACTGCCAGCAACCAACACCGAACACATTATGTTGTACCGATAGTTATGATCTGGACACTTTTTTTCCGTGTCCCAAACGTATGATTTATTACTTCTGTATAAATGATATGCTATAATCTATGGGAAACGGTGCTCGTCGATTCAGTGTATTTGACTGTCCATAATAGTTATGATTCAACACAACAAAACATTGTCTCCTAAAGACCGTATTTACAAAATAGGTCGGACTTGAATTCATAGATTCTAACCTTCAAGACGTCGACTTCCATTAAGTTACCGAGGTGTTGAACAAATGATGTTAACATCACATAATCACGCATCGTAAGACCCTGTTACACAGGTGCTACGCTTGCATGGCAGTTCTTGGAAAGTATTACTCCGCTTACCCATGTATTGGAAACATTACACGCGTTAAACATTACGTTAACATTGTAACTTTTTTTAATCTGCTTGATTTTCTGGCTGGCTGAGTAGTTACCTTTTTCCCAATATTGGGCAACGTAATCCTTAAAATGGTTGCTATTTCGAATCTACTTAATTTTCTGGCTGAGTGGAGTTACCTTCAATTAATTATTGGGAAACTTCTGCAATGAAGAAGTGTAGCATAACTGATATCTAAACTCAATGGCATGCTAAAACACAAAGTTAGCAATGCATGACACTATGATTGTCCGCTGTTATGATAGTGGGCGGCGTTTTGAAGACATTCCATGCCCTTGGCTCCTGTGAATAAGCGAATAAGCGATGCAGCTAAGTCAGCGTAGCGAGTGCACAGTGCGGCGTGCATGCATGCAAGAGTGCGTGCTAATGTCCAAATACGGTCGGGTATAAATAGACGAAACAACGGATTGTTTGCACCTACAGTGACCTCTATTTAGTTTAGTGGACGGACGTGCACTGGCAGCACGCTTATCACGGCGAGTGGAGGCCCCTCTCTCTCCAGGCACGTCGACACTGCCACCACGGCAAATTACGCAAAATTTCAATATATTAATAGTAATGCTAAACTGGCAGATAAACAGTCATTATACTCGTACACACAGCGGACACTTTCGAGTGTCTTAACTATTATTTGCTTTTAACACAATGGAAATACACTACTATGCGAAATAAAACACCAAGTCTTACATTTTATTGGCACGCACGCACGCACGCACGCACACACACATACCTATACATGGGTATAAACATAATATGTGTGTGTATATATATATATATATATATATGTGTGTGTGTGTGTGTGTGTGTGCGTTCGTGCGAGTGCGTGAATGTATGTATGTATGTTTGCATAGATGTCTGTATATCTGTATGTTTGTATGTGTGTATGTGCGTGTCTGTGCGTGTCTGTGCGTGTCTGTGCGTGTCTGTGCGTGTCTGTGCGTGTCTGTGCGTGTCTGTGCGTGTCTGTGCGTGTCTGTGCGTGTCTGTGCGTGTCTGTGCGTGTATGTGCGTGTCTGTGCGTGAATGGCGTGTCTGTGCGTGTATGTGCGTGTCTGTGCGTGTCTGTGCGTGTCTGTGCGTGTATGTGCGTGTCTGTGCGTGTCTGTGCGTGTCTGTGCGTGTCTGTGCGTGTCTGTGCGTTTATGTGCGTGTATGAGCGTGTGTGTGTGCGTGTGTGCGTGCATGCGTGCATGCGTGCATGCGTGCATGTATGTATGTATGTATGTATGTATGTATGTATGTATGTATGCACATGTTAAATAACTAATGGATCTAAACATGTATAAATATCAAGTTTCGTGTTGTTATTTTATGTTTGGACGTTAATAACCTACACGTAAAATGTATCGCCTTATATAGTTATTAAACACGTTTTTAATATGATAACATTACTTAGTATTTTCCTTTCCTTTTTTCATTTATGATTACTAGCAAAAATGCCCGTCCCCTGACGGGATGGTTAGGTAGTTGGCAGTCTTAATAGCGACATTTATTAAATGTTAGAAAACCCACAGCATAACAGCATAACGCGCTCGCAGATACTCGTTGTATGTTCAAAATGACGAAGGTCGGAGAGAATGTAAAGTTCACGTCTATCGATTGGCCCTAGTCGATTATAGTTAGATTAGTAATAATTATGCTTCCAGGTTCACTGTATTTAAAAGCATTGTTTCTCTTGCTTATGGCTATGGGATTATATTTTCTGGAATGAACTCGATGTTATCCGGACAGATGTGCAATCTAATCGATGAGGGTGCACTCGATGCAGTTGATGTAAACATAACTGGGCCTATTCACATATATCCATTTAGGCATTAAGTGTGCGGAGGAATGCACGAGCACCCATTGTAAAAGGAATTAAATTATATTTACTATAAACTTGACCGTAGACCGCAAACAACTTAGCGGTAAGTGCCTCTTCGATTACATAGCATCAAATCTTATAAATATCACAAATATGCTGCCGAATTGTATACGACATTCATTAAATTCATGTAAATGCAAGTTAATCATGTTCAGCTATCGAAGCGATTAGTTGATGGGCATGTTTGTTATTTGGCTTCCGCGTGAAAACAGCGGAAAACAAACACACAAAATCATGCCACAGGTAACATTGCAGAGGCGTATACTAGACACACCTCCGTACTATAAACGGACGTCGCGGTTTAACAACACCAAACCGTCTATAACATCCGAACTGTATTTCCGAAGTTTCTTGTTTCTGGTTGCATTTACCTCTTAGCAGAATTAACAATATACGATATTCTATAAAAATGCAAGATGTGTATTAATAAAAAAACGTGCTGCCTAGCTGATAGGCTTACTGTCAGATCGTATGCCTTTTGTATTGTTAGTATTCAACGTACAACCATGCAAAGCTGGGCCAACTTTGTTATTTTGTGGCCGCAGTACGATATTCTTATTAGTTACGTTGTACCAAAATAAACTCCGCCGGCTGAACATTATTATCACCGGCTTGATAACACAGGATCAAGTAACATGATAATCAAACTATGTACGTTACGATAACCAGGAGATTATAGACGTTACGCTATAAATACCATTGCATATTTTAAAGTATGAATGACTTGCATTTCTTTGACTGTCCTAAATTCGTGACTGAATCATATTTAGAAGCATGGTGAATTAATTATGTCTTTATTAGTGGTCATTGATAATACCGGACGTCATAGTACAATATATGGACGTATATTGTACGCCGTCTTGTGAGTCTGACATTGAGTATAAAATGAGTAATAATGTATTTACTTTGGTTTGAAATGGGCATAGACAGGTATACCCCATTGTGTTATGTCAGTTGATACATCACCACGGGTGCACCTGACAAAAATGTACACAAATTGCAATCGACTAATTGATGTTTCAAAAGCTTGCGTAATATGGTGTTATTGTGTGGTTTTCACGTGCAAATTTAATTCGCCGTTCATTTATGTTCGCAAAGTATGGATAACATCAAAAGCGAGGACACAAAGTGTGTCGATGTTAAAGAACATTATTTTATTGGTTTATATTAACATAAACACAAGCGTAATATGAGAAACAAAAGATCGTCACCCAAGTCATCATTACTACATACTTTATGTCTTACGCCATGGGCTCATACAGGTCGTCCTTTGGTAGACCTAAACACTAATAGTGCCAACATATTTAGAACTGCGGAAATATTTTGTGGAAATCAAGATTGTTAGCTTAATTTCCGTCTGTTAGACAGTTTCCTGAGTTTTTTAATATATAATTTCCGTGAAGACACAATGCATCCACGTGCATGTCGTTTTTGTGTTTTGTGTAAGGTGAACATATTTATTTTTATTTGTTGAAACGGCAACAATGTAGGCCTATGTATGATAGTCCTTTTGGTTATAGGCATTTGTGTCGAGAACATTAAGAACATTAACTTCAATCTGTCAATTTAGAGATTCGCCAAAATGGTGTATTAGGCCTATATACTTTTATAGTATCTCCTTTTTGTTGTCCGAAAGTACCAATCATTCCTATATAGTGATTTCACGTTGCTTTTGCACTGAGTTTAATTGCTATCGATAAACATTCGGCAAATGTTTTAACGTCGCGGAATCATGATTGGCTAGATACTGCAGCGCTCGCTGTCGGTAATAACGAACGACAGAGTCGGGAGATAGGATTCGCTATATCGCACCATGGTATACCGAGCAGTAAACAAATCGGACGGGACACGCTGAACTTTGTGGCGTCACGTAATCACAGTGCGAAAACATTTGCACAGTAATCAGGAACTGATGGTAGATGCGTGGTGATTTATTTACGGTGGTCCGGTCTAACGATATCGTGCCTACTGTCAGGTTCGCTACTGGTTGCGTTAGAGTGATTTACGTGAACACACCACACAACTTGTTCATGAATAACATACCGTTAACGGGCATATATATATATATATATATATATATATATATACATGTGTATATATATATATATATATATACACACTGTATGTATATATATATATATATATATATACATATATATATATATATATATATATATATACACACTGTATGTATATATATATATATATATATACACTGTATGTATATATATATATATATATATATATATAGGGTCTATATTTACCATACAGAAGGACTTAATTTAAATGTCTTCCTATGTTTTAATTTGTAATAATTATATTATGTTCATAATAAGCCCGTAAGCAATGAATTATATTTGTTGGTGTGATAATGCACTATTGTATTTGCCTGCTGACTGGCTAAGGATTATGAGATTGTGTTTTCGTGGAACATGTTTGAATGTGTACCTACAAGGCATAACACGCTATCTGTCTTAATGTTTATTTCCCGGAAAATGTTTTGCGTTGCATTTCAATTATTTTTAGCGAGGTTGTTTTGTGTCTTGGTTAATTAAGCTCATCGGTACAATATCTGTTACGTTGTTTCTCAGCATCTGTAAAGTTACTTGAAAACAAATTATAATTATTTCAAAGACAGAAATTCCTGTGATGTATGACGTAATATATGAAAGCATCAAAATGTGTCAAAATAGTGATACAACGTCCATCCATGTCTTACTGGACATATGCTATATGTTGATTTTTGACTGCCTGTTTTTTAAAAATGGGCTTGTCGAGCAAGCGGAGTCGTTTGATATAATTGATTTATAATTATGGGTGTTTTACATTGACTGGTATTTAGTTATCTCCTCACGTAGACCTCTATAAATACCAACTGAATTATGACGTCTCAACCTTTAGTTCTTCTTATTCTTTTTCTATCTAGTAATGAATGAGGATTGCCATCACATTCAAAAAAACATTTAGCACTTCGTTTTACTTCTAGTTCATAACTGCACGGAGCGGCAACGGTCGGCGTGCCTCGTCTTCGAGATGCCCCACGACGTCGAGGTGGAGGACGTCACGTCAGCCGAGCTGTGGCTCTACAAGTACCGGTCGGACGGTCTCGGCAAGCAGATGTTTGTCGTGTCGGAGGTGAGCCGCGGCAGCAGACGCCACGGCAAGCCAGCCGTCGCGACAACGCTACACGAGCGGCGAGTTACGAACCAGCGAGGCTGGGTCAAATTCAACATGCGCAGCGTCGTGCGGCACTGGATGAAGACGACACGGAGAGACGATGGAGTCGTACAGGTGTGGTGCAGGACATGCCGCAAGCTGCGGCACCATCGCCAGTCGGCGCCAATAGAGATCAACGGCGAGAACCGGCCGATCATCGTCATAAACATAGGTGCACGCCGCGAACGAACGAAACGCAGTGCGAGCGATTGCCGCTTCGGCTGCTGCATGGAGCATTTCTATGTAAACTTTACAGAGATTGGTTGGAATGACTGGATCATTCAGCCCAAGGGATATGTAGCCAATCACTGCACGGGATCGTGCACAGGTGAGTCACTTCTCCCTCTCGAATACGGACGTCGCTATCCATCCATCCATCCATCCATCCATCCATCCATCCATCCATCCATCCATCCATCCATCCATCCAATCATCCATCCAATCATCCACCCATCCATCCATCTATCCAACCACCAATCCATCCACCAATCCATCCACCTATCCATCCGTCCGTCCGTCCGTCTGTCCGTCCATCCATCCATCCATCCATCCATCCATCCATCCAACCATCCAACCATCAGCCAATCCACCCATCCATCCACCCATCCAATCCACCCACCCATCCAATCCACCCCCCCCCCCCCCCCCCCCCCCCCCCCCCCCCACCCATCCATCCATCCATCCATCCATCCACTCACCCACCAAACACCATTTACAATGTTATCTACATAATACTGTAACACTACTGGTGTAGTTCATCGCTACTTATGAGATAAAATCATTATATATGTTATATAATTCAACGATACAATTAATAGTTACTAAATATGTTCGGTTTTTTTCCAGCTATGTCTAGGTCGAATATCCAGCCACAGAAGAGCCACTCGGCCGTAATATATCAGTTGGACGCTAACCGGCGAGAGCCGGCGATCACGGCCTGCTGCGCACCATCTCGTATGTCCAGTATCTCGATTATCTACCACAACAACCACGGCCTTATTGTAAATTCTCAGCTGCCGGACATGGTTGTCGACGAATGCAAGTGTTTCTTCTAGCGACACCGTTGCAAAGAAAGAACGGTAAAGTTGTTAAGTAATCACGTCTGGTGAGTGTCACGTGGTAACAGCTGACGCGGGAATTCCGTCACCGGAGGATTTTCCGCCAGGCGTCAGTCTGTCCGAACACCAGAGGGCGTCTGATCCGCGATGGAGCCAGAGGAGCTGAAAATACTGCAGCCGCGAGTGTTGACCCGAGGTTGGCAAGAGGCGACTTGAACCTCGAGCGTTATGGAGAGCACAGGTCATTTAGAGAAATGATAATGGTTTGATTCGGGTAACAATAACACTGAATAGGGTCTAGTAGGTGAACAGAAAGCTGCAGATCACTGCATTGGTAGGTTCGTCCGTGGACGAATAAGAGTTATAAAATCGAACTGGTGATTACGATTTGCCGAATGTTTGTTCATAACACGCACAAAATATTGTCGGGTGTCAGTAACTGCCTAGACACCAAGCTTATGAAGCTGTTGAACTGCCGCCCGCTTGTCAGTCGGCGTCTTCGGGTATGTAAAATGAGACAATCTGCAATTTCTGAAACAACAGAGCTGTTTTCATTAGAAGAGATGGCACGAGAGACATTTATGATACACATGTTGCTGATTTATTCTTCAAGATGAAATGTGCAGAGGCACGCCATCGACACATCCGATAATTATTATACACATGGTGAGAATTACTTTCTAAAGCGTATGTTTGCGATATCGTGATATTTGTATGGGTAGGTAGACTTTGTGGTTCACCTATAAACATCCCAAAACCTGATCCTTTGCATGGTATTGGGTTACCGAAATGGAGGTCGTTTGTTTTACGTGACTCATACCACTAATGTGGGTAGTACATCAAACACGAAGCACCGTTGTCGCGCTTACATTTATCCGGGCGTTAAATAATATCCGGGTGACGTTTCTGCGCGTGTGCGTATCTAGCGGTATGCATTTAGCACCAGCTATGACTGTCGCGTATACATTTATCCGGGCGTTATGTATGTTTATATGTATATATACACATACATATATGTCTATATATATACATGAATTATAAAATGTTTGCTTCCCACAGACATAAACAACTTTTGTCGTAAAACAGTTTCCTCTCCACGCACACATCACACCACGTGATCTATTGGTGCCAAATAGTATGCCTTACATATGCATATAAGCATCACCCGGATAAAATTTAACGCCCGGATAAAAGTAAGCGCGACACCGTCTCAGACACACTGTAGATATAGTCATTACTCTTTCCGTTGGTGCTTGTTGGTAAAAACAACGTATTTAGTTATCTGTACATAACAGTTTTGTTGTTAGATACACTCGGAATTCGTTAGAACGCGCCGTTTCCGTCATTGTTTTCAAAATTTCGCCTTTCTACTCGTTGCGCCATCTTTGAGTTTTAGGTTTGTGCATTTGGCTACGGCACACATATGGCTTTAATGCATAACTAACATGATATAATATACAAGCATGCAGTTAGCAGTTTTCCTAGACATGGCAGTAGGTCTTACTTCCATAGATGTGCAATATAGCGGATCTTAGGGCATCTAAGTAATACTAGACTCCAGTCCACGCATGTTCACCGCAACGTCTCCACAGTCAAACTGGCGATGGCGTCAGTTATTCCGATTTGTAGTTCTGCGAAGTATAGAGGTATATTACTTGCGTGCGACAAGTCTGAAATCTTGCCCAGGTATCATGAATGAAGTAGCATAGGTGAACCACAAAGTGGCTGTCTCACGGTTATGATCAACTGCTCGTTAAAGAAGCCAGGGGAGGTTCTGAGGTTTTAAACCGATGAGGTTGTCTGCATCGACGTTCTTCTAATCGTTTAGCATAATTGCCAGAGCGGCCTGTATTGACGGCCAGTTGTTTTGAATGGGCTTTCACACACGTTATACGGGGCGTCAGAGAAACTTTGTAAATTATTGAGCGAATGTGCTGTGTTGCGTGTACAAAGTGTGTGTTTGTGTAGAGTTGTTGTGAGTTTAGTAGCAGAAGGTTAGTTCACGAACGGTTCTATAACTTCCGTTACAATGTTACCATTACATTTTGTAAACAAAATAGAATATCACCAAAACGATGAATATTTAATTTCTTTGATACCACCACACTCGTAAGATTTACTAACAACGTATGACGTTCTCTATAATCCTACTTGTTTTTGGTAATAGCTTAGCAGCACTGCATTAATTTATTGTTATAAATTTATAGTCACGAAATGCCATAATTCCACAAATGTGTTCTCATTTTGCTACAACAAAATTAAGTACGTTAAATGGTTCTGTTCGTTTTCGCCTGTGGCGAATCGTTCTGTCTGCCATTTCTGTCAACTGTTGTTAAATAAAGAGTGTTACGAATACATTTTATATTGGTTTCACTTTGCATTTGCGAGAGTGCATAAACAGAAACAAAGCTGCACTCTTGTTCGACTCGCGTCAGTTTACGTTGAATGCTATTAATTAATCGGAATAAAAATAATGTGCGCGTTTATTTAAATGGCCAAAATTATTTACTTTCATCGTTACGTCTGGTAATTTGCTAAAGTAAACTGCCGGAACATACACCATTTAGCCTTCATTCTGTCGGTCACGTGGTGTTTGGTAAAGCAAGAAAAGTCGACAACCTCAACGCAGAAGCATAAACTATAATCGTATCGCGCGTTCACGTGAAGATTCCAATTTTGATAATCAATTGATAATGTCCAACATTAATAGTTTGTCAGATGGTTTCTTCACGCTAGCACGTCATAGAGGATGCAACGCGTAGGATTGTTTTTCGCAAAATGAATTTGAAATGAGACAAACAAAAAATCGCAATGAGAAGTCACCTTTAAATGTAATGGATGATGTCACGTTACTTGGAACTCTTCAAAGAAGAACAACGACATTAGGCCCATAAAGTTCGACTTTGTGGGCTGCTAACAGGACGCCTTTTTCGCGGAAAGATGACACTGATAAATAGACAACATAGCGTTCTCAATGCCATACTGCGTTTAGGGCGACCTGATTTCGCTATGATTAATCGAAACACAAAGTGGAAATGCGGACTTGGAACTGTGAACTGACGGAACAAGATGGAATTCGTGGAAGCGGATGCACTGATCAAGGCGGATCTAAAGGTTCTCAAAACTGTGGTAACTATTGCCCAACACGTGATCATGGTTTAGCACACTTGACTCGGGATGAATGTCAACTATGCGGTGATTGCTCAATCCACGATGGACAAACCGTTGCTGTCAGTCTGTCAAACACGTACACGCACACGGACGGTATTGCACAGACACGCACACGCGCGCACGCCCGCACGCACGCATGCATACACACACACACACAGTGACAATGAGCGCGTGCATGCGTGCGTGCGCGCACACATACACACAGGAGTGCGCGCACACACACATACACATACACACAAATATACACGCACGCACGCACGCACGCACGCACACACGCACGCACGCACGCACACACACACACACACACACATACATACACGCTCACCCACACTCACACGTGCACGCACACACTTTTTTATTATTACACATTACAATTTAAAACATAAAATAACTTGGTCAATTCGCATAACATACGAACTGGCAAACTTCGACTACTCGTACTAAACTACATTTGTCGTCAAGTGCAATATCTATTGAGCACCCCAGGCAATCGAGTCAACACATTAGAGTGCCACGCACCCCGGAGCACCTGGGTCGTCTTCAAGGTCGACTTGTAAACAGCATCGGGTCTTATTGTCCGCGTCCTACCCGCTTCTTGCCTCTGACACCGCCAACCTCCGAGACACGATGGCGACTTGAAGAAGACTCGTCGTATCGCGTTTCACCGCTGACACGGTAATGTATGTCTTCGCAGCAAAGTTCCAAACGTATGCCTCAAACGAGCGCACGACTTTGGTTCGTTTATCATGTTCTATAAATACGGGGAACTTTTTAATGCAACCGCAGAGATAGCGTCTGTTCGCGATAACCGACGTGAACAATGTCTAGAGCAGGTGTTTCGTTTTAGAACAGATTTCCAATATCGATAACCGTGCACGGGAGGCCGATGTGTCGTTCTCTCACAGCTGTACAGTCGACTGGGGACCCGATCAGAAAGAAGAAAGAGGGTGACCGATGGAAAGCAAATACCCCACCGTATGCGGGGAGAGGAAAACGAGAGCGGGAGACGGGGAGTGGAGACGGGTGACGTGCAGAGTCAGTGACTGGGGGAGATAAAAAAACAAATAACGAGGACCAGTGTCGAGGCCAGGCTGACCCGGTCTACATGGCAAAGAGGAGAACAACAGTAACAACAATTTCCGTATGATTTTATGTAAATTTTATTATATCAAATATACAATATTCAGCAAGCCATATCCATATACACAACATTCTAGAATTAAAAGTTGGTACTTAAATGGGAAATGTGGCACAAAGATCACATCTAGAATGGGCAAGGTAAAAGTGCACATGTACCTAACGATGTAGAACATGGTCCAGAATAAAGGGCATCACTGCATCCTCTTAGACTTCACATATGCAGTATCTTTAAGTTATAAATACCCCCTCCTGTGGGTATAAGAACCGTAATTGTGTGTACCCAGGAATTGGGGTTTTCCAGAACGTGCACAAGCTAGCAACATGCTATTCCAAGTATGAAAATATATGGTGGAGAAGAGACGGGAGGAAGGTTTATTACTAATGTTTATATGTATTGATGGTAGCATTGTGCTATTTGTCATTATAATAAAAACATTATTCTTGGTCTCTAGTAGGCCTATCCTGAATGAAAGAACCGCAGCCAAAGCATTTATTTCTGGCACAGCCCAAACCGATTTACCTTCGCCGGCAGCGATTGACTGGAGGAACTATAGAAATTGCATTCCGCGGCCGTCTGTTTGGTCTCCAGCAAGTTTGAATGAGGTATTAGGTTACAGCACAAACTGTAAAAATAACAGCGGCGCACACCCTTGTACAAACACTGTCAATAAAGCGTCAACAAAGCGCGTAAACAGCGGTCAGACGCCGAACACGTGAACAGATGAAAAACTGCGCACATTGAGGCTGCGGCGGCGGCGACGGCGACGGCGACGGGGGAAGCTTTCGGCGGCAGGAGATTCTACGCTTGCGAAGTTGCGACCTGCCGCCTCCAGCTTGCGCGTGTGGTTCCTGTGTTTAAAAAAACCGGCCATCTAGTGAGTTGAATCACCAAATGTCGTCTTGCATCTGAGCCATTGAGAGGTCAGGCCGATCACTCATATGTACGCGTTCTGTTTATAGAAGGTTTGCATTGCAATCAATCTTGACTTAAGGTGATTGGGTACAAACGTATACGTGACCGGCCTTGTCGTTTAAGTTGTATTCCAGGCACTTGATACAACTTATTGTAACATGTCAGCTGACTGCCGGAGTTTGATGCACAATGTCACGAATACCAAACAAACATTTTGGTCGTTTTGGATATCTCTTCCACGACTGACTTGCCGAATGCATACCAAATACCTTAGAATAATCATTATCCTGCCGTGTCTATTTTTGCATCAAGTAAGTTTATCTGGGTTTCGACCGGAAGGACTACCGCTCTAGCAAAAGCGCCGCTAGCGCGACACTTCCTTGGGTATGCGAACTTAGACAATGATGCAGACATTATTCGTGCATTATATCGGGTGCAAATACACTACTCATCTGCACTTAGCGTTGATAAAACGAAGTGCTACGTGGTTCATATCTGTCAACGAAATAGCGCTGTTTCTTCAATGGCATTCGGCGACACAAATAGCCACGAACTTTATCTTTATAAACACATTACTGTCAACATGAACACAACTATCTATGCCGCTATGTGACACCGTTACTTGCTTATTTTCTTCCATTCTTGCTTAGTACAACAACAAAGTATGTTACTGATTGTCGCAAACAATAACAACATAAATTCATATAAATATGCAATCAATCAAACAGACACTCAACCTTAAGCAATGGAAAAGAAGCACGTTGCTTATTATTTCTGTTTCAATACTTACTGACATACTTAAGTTATTTATTTATCAATCCCCTTCGTGCTCAGTCGTAACACATAATGCTAGCACAATATTTCGTAAATTTCCTGTCTTGAACGCTCCTTACCATTGATGTTCACCTCAACGCCAGCCCAACAGTCTCTTGTATGATTCAAGACTCCCAAAAGTGGTTTTGTTCAGTCCCTGTTTTCACTTTTTGGGTCCAACCAAGTAAAAGATATCTTTGCTGCCACACCATGTTGCAGGTCACCCTGGAAATATGACCAAACCATTTCCGTCTTCTCTTTTTCAGGATGATGCACGTGTTCACAGGCTATGTTGTTTTTGAGTAGGTTGGTGTCGGAGTTTGACACCAAACCAATTGCACCATCACCTTAAGCACTATTTTCCATAAGCAGTTTTTGCTTGTGCATAAATTAAAGTTATAAATGTATTTTATTATCTGCTCTATAGAAAACAAGTGAGGTTTACCAGACGCTTGACCCGGTGCACCTGCGAAACGAAGACAACAAATATCCAACAAACAAACAAACTAATTGGTTTGCTTAAACTACGGCATATACTGTTTACCGGGTAAACCGGTGCCACCCGGAAATGTTAGAAGTTCCATGCGAACTGATGAAGTCCCCAAAGACCTGACTAAGGCCGCGTGTAAGCAATCGCCAGTTTTTTGGTTAGGCGAATGTCCGCTTTTGAATATGAAAGGTTTCATGGCAAAGCGCGATAAACGCCATTACTAAAATTTCACCCGAACAGGAACGAAACGTTTGTTTAACTACGTATTGAGCCAGTAAAATATATAATTTATACCCAAACGAGGCATGTCCCTGTTAAACGACATACACATTATACTGTTTGTTTTCAAAACGCAATAAACAACAAACACCATCGGTCTTTTCATTATTTAATGTTTTATTGGATAGAAAAATGTGGAAAGAAAAAACAACACAGCGAGTGGTTCGGCTACATTTTATCTGACCCTCACCCCATGAATAGCAGGGAGCAAGGAGGAGAGCAACAGACTTCATTTACGTCAATCAGCATTGCATCACACTTCTTCTCACTTCGCGAAGTGGCGGCGCTCTCGGTAAGTATGGATACGTTGTGTTTTGACAAAAACGACATGGATATATTTCGCGTTTTAATAAATAAAATCCATTTGTATAAAATATTATTTTGTATAACAAATCAGCAAAAACATGTCTGCTAACATGCTCTTTGATCTTGGATTGGAACTATGTTCCAACATCCTATATAGACCTACAATTGTTAATTTAAGACGTAAGGATGAAACATAAAACTGACTTTTTAAAATCTATACAAATTGATCAGCCTACATCGCATTTTGCCCTGACACTTTTCAAGTCTTATGGAGAGTCTCTGGACCATAGTTTGGTGACGTGTAGCAACAACTGGACACGAAGCTGTCGGTGATTGATTACCTGGATTACTCAGCGTGCATCGTAGTAACTCCACATCACGTGTTAGTTATTTCTGTAGGTCTACGAGTCACACTTGTTCGACATGTTTAGTGATGTGTAATAAAACGTCGGTGATGTATTAATCTACCCCGGTGCAAATGAGTAACTCCACAGCTTACAGTGGAGTTATCACCGTAATACGACAACGTGTAGACAGTTTGATGATGGGTAATAACTCGCAGCTCTATCGGTGATGTATTATTGAACATATTCGGTGCATCGGAGTAACACCTGGGCTTGGGTTACAGTTATTTAAGGAATAAGACAAAGTTCGTCGACGACGGCCCCAGACGGACGGTCAAAAACATAAATATCTTCAACTTTCTTCTATGTTTAATCATATCTGTTCAACTAGTTAAGTTCTTGCTCCGGTTTGCGTCAGTTTGAGCTGTTGTTTATGTTGAGCTTTTGAGATAGCAAAGACCGCGGTTGAAATGAGCGATATAACAGCACATGTTGATGCGAACGGGAAACGTATTTGGCCCTTAACAGTGCCCTAAATGCAATGTTGTATGACACTAGCTGTGGAATGATGGAATGGATAATACTGATGGCGATCAAATTTAGGCAAACATGTAGTTTTATGGGAATAATATCGCGTTACCAGTGCATGCTCGCAGTCACTCGATGGCGATATCTTGTCGATGCCTTGTACATTGAACATATCTGATATCGTCAAAATGAGGTATGTCATGGAGTTGTAAAGTGGTACTCTAACTGTGGAGTGAAGGTTAAACAAGGTCAGCATAAAAAGATGAATTTTCGAAATTATGCATTTCTGCATATAGTAGGTTAGCTAACATGTGATGTTATACGTTTAACTGCATTTTTTGTTAATAGCATTCATGCTATAGACCCATCACACAAGGGATAAGAAAATAGGTGTATGTGTATGTGGATGCCACCCTCGAATTTGAAGGTTATTTGAGGGTCACAAACTCAAACTTGTGTCACAATAGTTTTTATTAATTAATTGACATCTTCTTGTACACACCGTTGCACAAATATGTTATGATTTGTACATGCATTATCTGTGTTATCAGGTGTCGAACTTTGAATTTTCTCATAAATATATGGGATAATCTAATATAAAAACGTGGTTTTCTCAAATGTGTTTATCGCGTACACCAAAGTTGTTTACTTATTCAATTATAGCCTGTTTATATATATTCCTGTTTATATAATGTACATATCATTTATTACTACACATGCATTTGGTTATTAACATGACGTGAAAATCAAATAACTTGCCCAAATTGTAGTTAGAATGTTGACGAAGAGAGGTGGAAATCGCAGATTAGAACTCTACTCGCAACACAATCGACCAACTGCCAGATGTTTTGAGGAATGAGACAATTCAATATCTCATGGAGGAATCAAAATTTCAGGATCTGATTGACATACGTGGAAAATATGGAGATCATGCTGGACATCATCAGAGCTGAGAAGATTGGAAACTATAGAGAACCTTTCGCTGCAATTATACATTGGCTAACCATCTATGATGATAAAATAGAAGCTATGCCCACCCGATGGAGTAATAATAATAATAAGATAACTTCTATTGCGCCTAAATCCTTGGAAACCAAGCTCAGAGGCGCATCAAAAGAAAAGGATTGGTCACTCTCAAAATCCATAAGTAGTATTCCAGTTGTCAACAGATGGGTCAAGGCGCTAGGTAGCTAGTAGCTACGGTGGATAAGCAAGGTTGTAAAGAAAAGTGTTTAAATGACGACGGAATTTTGTAATATTTTCAACTGATCTAACACTAAGAGGGAGCATATTCCAAAGAGGTGGTGCAGCAACAGAAAAAGCCCTAGTTCCAATGCTAGTGTTGACTCTAGGAATAAAAAGTAGGTCAGAACTAGATGATCGAAGCTGGATAGGTTTTCTTACAGGAGTAAGCATTGAATGCAAATAAGATGGTTGCTTACTGAACAGATCTTAAATAATATACGATATCGTACAGGAAGCCAGTGCAAAGACTTCAAAAGTGGTATAGAGCGAGAAAAACGAGGAGATTTTGTAACTACTCTTGCTAGACAGTCCCTCTGGCAGATGTGAAACACCACGAGAAGAGAGCACCAGATGCTCGTCCAGTATTCATTAAAGGATACTTAATTGTGAAGAAAACCAAAAGGCGCTTCAAACAAGAGCCTTCTGATTAGGCAACTGAGCCAGTTACTAGTGCAGGATGCATAATGGTATCATCGGCAATGCAAAACACGTTAGCCAGTTCTGTATTTTGAGAGGCATCCACATACATTGACAATAGGGGATAGCCGCGTTCACACAGGCATTCTGATACATTCCTCCTCGTATATGTGTCGATATGAGATGATATAGCTATATATTCACAACCTGCCTTAACCATATATTTGCGTGGTGAGTAGCGGGTGCAATATGAAGTTGTAGGGTGGAGGGTGGGGTAGAATCGTCAGACCCAAAAAGTTGGATCCTGACAGGATCGACGGTTTGCTACTGACGAGCGAGTGCCATAAAATAGGTTACACACAACATATCCACCCCGCGCAAGTTCCCCATCGTAACCAATTCCCTTGACAAGGAGCTGGTTGGTTCTGGAAATTTTGCAAGCTCGATGTCTTCACATGACCACAAAAGGCTGATGTTGAATTCCTGTTAGTGCGTGGAAGTTGAGCATGTTATCATTCGCAGGTTGTGTAAGTCTTTCAGATTGTTTCTGGAAGTTCCAAGGGTGTATGAAGTCCAGCCGTACCAAGATAGTGGGCAGCTATACCTTTGGTGTTGAGTTCATGTCACCTCCAAATGTGGCTATAGACAGCGACTACAATATTTCTTGGTCTTTAGCTGTTATATGAGTTTACTACTGACCACGTGACTTGGAGCAGAGTATTTCATTACCATAGGTACTAAAGGCATGTCGTTACTCTGTGGGTCAATCCGGTTTCTGCTGTAGGCGCCTGTATGGAGTCAGCGACGATATTGTTGACATACACACGCTTGACAGGAAAGCAACTCCGCCTACAGGGAGCAAAACAGTGGTTAAAAGGCCATCACTCTTGCGTCCGTGACCATCGCCCCCACTTGTAAGTCAGTGTTTCCATATTCACCGTCAGTTCCTCTGAACACATCAAGATCTTTACGACAAGCTTATTTGGGTTATCAGTGTCACGCTTCCTTGCTTCGTCCATGGCGGATACCATCAGAGCAGTTGAACGTGGTCCCTTCCCTATTGAAGAGAGGGGGATCTTGAGTACTGTGACATTCGTAATCGTTCTGACCATGTGACGCAAAACGTATCCCTGGCTTGATCGTCCCTTGTAAGGCCGATGATGCCATTATGCATCTTGTATAATCTATACATCAATTCAGTTGGCTGATCAGCTGGAATTTGGTTGAAGGGCCTTTTGGTTTTCTTCAAAACAAAATGTTCTTTAATGAATACTGCATGAACCTCTGGTGCTGTCTTCTCGGGGTGTTTCATTTCTGCCAGAGAGATTGTTCTCCATCGGGAGGGCATAGTTTGTATGATCATAGATGGTTAACCAATGTATAATTGCAACGAAAAATTCTATGCCAATCTTCTCAGCCCTGCTGATTTCCAGCATAATCTATATAGTTTCCACGATGGTCAATCAGATCCTGAAATTTTGATTCCTCCATGATATATTGAATTGTCTCGTTCCTCAAAACATAAGTAAAGTTCTAATCTGCGATTGCCACCTCTCTTCTTCAATATCCTAACTACATTTTGGGCAAGTTCTTTGACTTTCACGTCATGTTAATGACCAAATGCATGTGTAGTAATAAATAATATGTAAATTATATCAACAGGAATATATACAAACAGACTTAGAAAGGATAATTGGGTGTGTAAACAACTTTGGTGTACGCGATAAACAAATTTGAGAAAATCATGTTTTTATGTTAGACTATCCCATATATTCACATATATCCTGGAAAGGCATAATTTCGAAAATTCATCTTTTGTCGGTGACCTTGTTTAACCTGCTCTCTACAGTTAGAGCACCACTTTACAAATCCATGCCATACCTCATTTTGACGGGGATACAATATGCTTTCAAACGGTATGTAACATGACGTAGTGTATGTAAATAAAGTAGCAACGCAAACATTGTAAATGTAGAACGTTTTGGTGGTGTGGCGTAGTTTTGAACATTCGTCTTTTCATGGTGACCTTGTTTAACCTTCACTCCACACCTACTGAACCACTTGATAGCTCCCCGTCGTATCCCATGTTTACGGGAAGACAGTTAGCTTTCCAACGGTATACGATGTTGCCATGAATAGATAAGTAAAGTAGATATACGCAACCATTTATAGTGTATGACGTTTGTGGGATGACACAATTTCGAACATTTATCACTTGACGGTGGCTCTGTTTGATCGTCGCTCCACACCATATCTCATTTTGACGGGGAGAAATGGTTCTTTCACAAAGTATATGACTCGTACATACAAATGAAGTACGTACAGGGTCATTGTAACTTTATTACTTTCGAGATATTGCAAAAAATAGAACGGTCATCATTTCTCGGTGACTTTGTTTGACCTTAGCTCCATTCTTACCATATCAGGTAACACCTCCATGTCGTATCTCATGTTGACGGGGTGACAATAAGCTTTCCATAAATACATTACATGGCCGTCTCGTAATTAAGTAAAGTAGATATGCGACCATTGTAATGTTAAGGCGATTGCGGAAGCGAACAATTTCGAAAATTCATCATTTGACGGTGACCTTGTTTGACCTTGGATTCACCATTACCGCACCACTTGACAGCTCTACGACAGGCCTCCTTTGGACGGAGAGATGTAGAGCTTTCAAATGATTTGGGTGTGTGTAGGAGGGGCATTTAAACTCCTAAAATAAAGCACTATTTGGGATTTGCCGCTCGCCTATTAAGAGGGTTCTTTTGCAACGATATTTTAGTTATGTCGTCTGATGCAACCAAGCAAGACGCGGCCAATGAACGGAATGAACGAACTTTGAGCTCAAACAACGTCTTATGGATGAAAGTGAAGATGTTTTGTTACCGTGAGATTCCTCTGATTGGTGTCTTCCTGCACTGTATATGACACCGGGGGTTGTTTCCACACGCAATGCAGGGGCCTGCGTGAAGGTAGATACAAGAAAGTTCATGGTGTTATATACGTAATCAACACCGCACCGTGTTTATTGTTGGTGTCGTATGTTTTCAGTGAAACCTGCCGCTTGTCTTGTCTCCAGGGTTATAGCGCGTCGTCATTCACGTCATCTTTGTCAATGTTAACATTGTCAGAGCCGTTGGTGTTATTGTTGTGATTGTTATTGTCCTGTTGTTGTTGTTGCTCTAACTGTTGTCACTAGTATCGTTGTTACTATTATTGTTGTTATTGCTGCTGCTATTGATATTATTATTACTGTAATTGTTGTTGCTGTTATTGTCATTTAATATCAGTGTCATTGTTGTTACTGTTATTACTGTTATGTAGTTATTCTGATTTTTGTTACTGTTAATATGTTATAATATGTTGTGTTACTTTTACTGTTGTCATTGTTTTTACAGTTATTTATGTTATGTTGTCACTATTGTTGTTGTTAATGTTATTACTGATATTGTTGTTGTTGCTGTTATTGTTTTGACTAATTTTAGGTTATTTGCGTTACTGTTGTTGCTATTGCTGTTACTGCTACAACCATGTTGTTCTTTGTATTGTTGTTACTAGTATTGTTGTTATTGGCATTGTTTACATTTTAATTGATATTACTGTTAATTATTGTTATTATTATTATTGTGTTAGAAAGATTATGGCGCTATGTAAATATCGTATTTTATTTATTATTATCATTATTAATTAATGCAGCTTCTACTGCTGTCCATATGTTTTTGTTGACGTCGCTGTTGCAATTGTTGTCACGGTCGTTGACAACATAAGCCAGTGTCTACAATACTACGAACTAATATTTACGTGTCATAGAATGTGTTGTTAGAATATACTGAATCTGAAGGTCCCACTGCAGATGTTGTGGTGGATGCATAACTGAAGCCGATCGCGGCTACTAACGTGACGTTTAGAGTGTGCACTGCGCGGATATGTATAAAACGTATTTTAAATACTTTACACAACACAGTTAATTAATAGAAAGAAAAAAGGAAAAAACACGGGGAAGGTTGTTAGACTTTAAGCGACACCCTCTGTCTCACAACTGCAGAAGAAAATGCGTTGGAGTGTGAGCAAGTTAATAATGTCATCTGCGATGGCGTTCCATTCGATGACGGTCTTTATAAAGAATGAGCCTCTATAGTCTATGCTGGTCAGTCTTGGAAGGAGGTACTTTGAAAGCAGCGGCTGTTGTTGTTGGCTTGCCTTTGTATGATGTTGTTAGTTTCGTATCCCCCGTAGGTGGTTGGTCTGATCGTAGGTATGTCTCTGTTGGCTGGTGTCAGGAATGCGTTCGCCGGTAGTGGTGGGACCAGGCCGCGTGCTATTTTATAAAACATTGTCAGCATGAGTTGGCTGCGGCGTTCTTCCAAGCGCGGGAGACTGGGGAAGTCAAGCATCCTGCCAATACATCGAGGCTCCAGCGATCTGTATAGTCTTTAGTGGTGAAACGTGCAGCCTGACATTGGATGCGTTCCAGTGTTTCCGTATCGTGTTTGAGGTAGGGGTCCCACACCACTGCCCCATATTCCAAGGTGGATCTAATGAGGGCGATGCACACAAAGCGTCAACACCCATGCGGGCAGTTCCGGAGATTCCCGCGTAGGAAGCCCAGCGTTGATCTAGCTTTCTTGCCCAGGCTGATGATGCGTGTTGACCAATTTAGGTTGGCAGAAATATGCAGCCTGGAAGGTGTGATACGGCCAGATACAACACAAAGAAACTTGTGGCAGTTTCTTGCAATACGACATAAACGTCCGACAGTTTCTAGCAAAAGTTGTCTGTTTTCCTTGATTCTTTGCGGGGTGGTGGCCACATAATTTAATATGTACAACATTTCGACAAGTTGTGTCCATCCATCGCGATCCTCTTCCGCTCTCTTCCACCCTCGTCTATTCAACCCTGTCCTATCGATGTCTTTTTAACACTATTATTCCATCGTAATGATGGTATTCCTCTTCTCCTTTTCTGTTTGCAGTCTGTCTTTCTTATTCTTTCCCGCTCGTATCCAACTATCGCATTGTGCTCCAATGTAAAGTAGACTACTTTACATACCAGATGATTCTTCATTGCGATCGATATATCTTCTATGAATTCTTCCAACTTCCTTCTGTGTTCATTATTGCAATATAGGTAGACTTTGTGACATTCTTATCATCAATATACACGTGAAAGGTTCAATGACATTAAGCATATTTCTGACGAGGTGTTCTGACGTGGCTACTTTGGTGTTTCTGTTCAGTCGTTCAAAGTACACCGGACCTGATTTTACCTGTGCGTAAAAATCCGAACCAGCGGCGTTAAGCAAACACTCTGAAGATTTAAACACTTATCGGTGGTTTTCAAGTGGAGGCAACAATGATTTTGCAATATGGTTAATAATAATAGTAATTACTTCTGAAGTATGGTAAGCAACACTCTTACACTGTCTCGCATGTCTTTATAAGGACATGAAAAACTATTTCTTAAGCATGCCTAAATATGTGAAGTTCTCATGCTTTCTCGCAAGATAATACAACAAACATTCACCAAGGCTATTCTAGAGAGCTGTTTATTTAACTAACTGAAAATAAATCCATGTTATAAGGCATGGTGTAATCAATTGGATTGAAAAAGGCTATCCGACATAAGATAAACACTAATGATAACGGTAAAATGGAAAGTTTCGAGTTGCAAATGAGTTTTCATTGTAATAAGAGTGCAAACAATAAGTAATAAATATTATTATTATTAGGAGTCTACGATTTATATTATTCTTTTAAGTAGTGTTCCTATCAATGATGTGGAAGTTATCACACCAAGCAATGTAGGCCCTACTTCAGTTCGCGGACGAAGTAAATTGGGAAAACAATTAAAGAGAAGAACATTTACAAGATGATCTAGACAAATTGATCAGATGTTCTGACAATTGCATATGTTAATAAATTTTGAGGTTACGAATAAAAAAGACCAATCCAAACTCACGTTAGGCAGAGTTCGCGATGTTGCATTATTTTAGAAGAGCAATGCAAATTGGATACGCGTAAGTACGGTATTACGTTTCACCGACAATAATAAGTTAATGGAATTAATTATCTACTGATTGCGTTAATGCCAGCAATGTGAATACGTTTAAACTAAATGACAGTTATTTTACCACCACGGGATACACATAGATAAACACTGTTGCCTCTCATTATAATTGGCTTCCTTGATCCCTTACCATAATGGAGTTTGATGTGTCGCCACCTACCGGATTAATAACATATTATTGCCCATATCTATCGAAACGCCATTTCATTAATTTTGTAAGACGTGCGCTTACTGTAGATACAATAGAATGAAAGTCACAACTTTGCAAATGTGCAATAAGTTTTGGACAATATTGTTGGTTTAGCAATCTATAAATAATGCTGTTTCGGCACTCTCGAATTTGACATTGTTTTGTATAATTTATACTTGTAAGTAAATAACTGGAAATAACCATACCTTTGTGCTTTTTTTAAATATCTCACCAATTGGTAGGTCAGACGGCACTAGTCCAAGGAATCGAATTAACATAGAAAGAGGCGACAGCACCTCGGCGTCTGAGAGGAGATGCATTTACAAAGAAATAAATTAGCGTATTAAAATATATAGGTTATCAATTTATGATCATTTTTTATGAACGATGGAAATTAGTAATACTAAGGAGTCTTCTGGTAGCAAAGTCCTGCCGAATACTAAAAACATTCTCAAGTTTATCACTTACAGCAACTACAGACAGACAGAGAGAGAGAGAGAGAGAGAGAGAGAGAGAGAGAGAGAGAGAGAGAGAGAGAGAGAGAGAGAGAGAGAGAGAGAGAGAGAGAGAGAGAGAGACAGACAGACAGACAGACAGACAGACAGACAGACAGAAAGACAGACAGACAGACAGACAGACAGAAAGACAGACATACACACAGACGACAGACAGACAGACAGGCAGGCAGACAGACAGACAGACATACATATCGACAGACAGATAGAAGTTCTTTATTAAGACACATATACATATCACTCAATAAGTGAGTATGTAAAAACATAAATATTGTAATCACATGGTATACTCATCACCACGTGTGGGTCAGGGAGACTCCCACTAAGGCTAAAAAAGCCGTTCTCAAGGGAGCCACCAGTTGTATTGTTGACTAGTGTATAAAAAAATTGTAGCATAAATCGGTTAACAGAGTAAGTCAGACAAAGCTTAGAACATGACTACTACAATATTAGAAAACTGTTCAAAGACATTTGATAAATGTTCAGCTTTATAACAGAAGTAACATTATCTAATTTATAAAACTTTAAATTGCTTAATAGAAAGTGCACAGTGTATGTATATGACTTTTGAAGATGGGCTTAAAAGGAATCCTAAAAATAATCTACAATTTTAAATATAACATAACCAACGCCAAATTAGGAGTTGCATTCTGGGATACAAATTCCAATGAATCAGCATGTCCCATACACATATCACTTTCCTCAAAACCATATACACTTTCGTTCGGCGACCAGTAATTTTGCAAATGCACAATTTATCGAATAACACATCAAATGTTAAAGTGACATATATTTTAGCAAGTATGATCAAGTAAATATTGGTCATGTTGTACACACACCTTCTTGAAAAGGGTTAACAATGGTAATTTAACTCAGAAACAACTTTAACAACTTTAACAGCGAACTAGCAATGTATATGGTTTATTTATAGGTCCTCAGCAGACACGGCGCTACTTATACACTGGCCAACAGCTAGGTCCACCCAGGAGAACAACTAGAACGAGATGTCGAATAATTAACTACACGTTTTCAGCAATTAGTTGCATTGTATTCAACAACTAACAGGTGTGCCCCGTCAGCAACTGTGACCTACATTGATAATGATTGAACACGCCTACGATGGGCAGCTATGTTGAGTTCTCAAAGAAATGTTCACCTGATACTCTGAAAACGAATGTAAATGTAATACATGCATAGGATTAGTACATAAGTGTAGCGAGTTAAGCATTGTGGTAGCAAGCACTAATACTTAGTAACCCTAATAAATGATTGGCATATAAAATACCGCAGATGCTGTATTAATGCTGCCTGGTTATGTGATGTTTAGGAATTAAGTTCGAGAGCTAATGTAGGCGGATTCATTTTATATATTACAGAATATATCCAGACATCAGAAGTAAAACTTAAAAGAATTATTACTAACTTATTCGTCAAAGAAGCGCATAAGCCAGAAACGGCGCTTCTCCAATACACACTGTCATTTGCTACCGCCTACGTGTCTTTCCAGGGGGTCCACGTCTCTTCAATTCTTCCGATTCCTCTAGCTACTTTGCGGGTTTCCCTTGTTTTGTTTTTTCTTTGTCGGTTCCACATTAAAACTGCACTCTGAGGTCGTCCATATTTTATCTACAAGTTTCCAGTCAATAATCATACCCCATACACTATAAATCACATCGTTGTCCACAACACCATATCAACATTTTCATATACCATGCAATTGTAAGATAAGATGGCAGACCAGACGATCCATACCCGCGTGCCGTACATTTATTTTTCTGCTGACCTGACATGGCGACCGGTAATTTTACAAAAGCATAATTGATCGAATAACATACCATAAGCCAAAATGAAATAATATTATATGATAGCACGTACGATCAAATAAGTAAATATTGTTCATGATATAAATACATTTTCTTAAAACATTAAACATGTTGTTTAACATAGAATGCAGGTTTAAAGCGTGTCTTGTTACAGTTATGGTTTCCTTTCGGAGGGTGTTCCAGTCCACGTCCAGCATGTTGGTTTGGCTTGTCCTCCTCACTAGTTCTGTGTTCGTGATCTTGTCTTGCCATTTAATTTTGGAAATGCATCTGAGACATATGTTGAAGTTTTCTTGAAAAAAAGATTACTTTGTAGTAATTTTAATTAGTTGATAGTTCCAAAGTACACAACCCTATGGATTCCAATGATCTTAACCAGTTCTACTGTAATGTGTCTATGCCAGGGATCGGCGGGGTGATAACAGTAGATGCAATTAACATAATGCATTATCACTCAAGAAAGCAAATATGGCAAGTGAATTAAATGCAGAGCCATTACGGGCGTTATAAACTAAACTTCGTTCGCGCTCGTGGCCTAAACCACCGGCAGTTCCAACACTTTCTGGCAGAAATTACTGAGTATAATATCAAGAAAGAAATAAAGGCATCATTATTCTTCCGAGGAGTCGCATATAAACCCCGGAAAGATTGGCGCCCGATGGGAAGAAAAATACAGAAGAAACTTTTCACACAGGTAACCATAAGGAGATGACAACACATTTGAGTAAATACACTTTATAGGACTATTATAATTTGCTGCAGAACAAGGAAGAAACTGATTGATTGCCCCTTTTTCAAGATGAGATCGAGGGCATTATTGTTCCCCATAAAAATGGGAAATGTTCATGATGAATGAATGAAGAAGATGAAACACATGTCAAAGGATGTTATAAGAAATAATGCATACAAGCAAATCCCGCGGAAGGTATGCATGATGATGATATTTGTAAGGCCGTAGATGATGGTACTCGTGTAGACTATGCTCAGTGTAATTGTTCTCTTGGCAATATTAGGGCTTGTAAAATACTAGTATGTAGTAATATATAATAATACATTTTAGTTGCATAGTGCCATCTCTCCGGATATAAAAATCTGTTCAAAGGCGCTTAAAATACAACATTGTTAAAACATATTCGTTATAATTCAATGCCTATTTTACACATAAAAATGTATAAATAACTTATAGACCTATATAACATAAAGTATCGGCTAAATATTGACTAGACTGAACTATCTAAAAGTAAATTATTCGCTGCTTTAAAATCAATCAAGTAATTAAAATAAATAATTAAATCAATAAATAGAATACAGTGTAAAATAAACCTTGTAGTGACGATATGTAATAGTTAGAATGAAAATATATTATAAACAATCTTCTCTAGGTACGATATTATCACCGACTGTCATGATTGAATATATATATATATATATATATGGTCGATTCTCACGAAACTTTGTCTTATTTCATTAAATGGCCAGCCACTCAAACACACTTCAAAGGATACGCACAATGCCGTAGTGTGTAATAAATGTGGGCAGACAATATGTAAAAATGGTTGCGCTAGCATGAATGATTATTTTTTGAGAATTAATTTCCTCTAAATATTATTTAACCGATCCCACACAAAACTCCACTTTCCGTTCGTATTGAACAGTGAAAGGAACATGTTTTATTCAATGTTAAGTATTATATGTAAGGCGTAATACAGTTTGCATATATATGCATGATTAATTAATATCTAATTAATATCGCTGTCAAATTTTGTTGAGATAATCTTTGTCAGAAACAAAATATGAAAATAGTCAGAAAATGTGATACCACGCAAAAGGCTTTTAATTACAAATTGCTCAGTCACATATATACATTAGTAATAAATATTTAACATACATATTACATTTAGTTTAGTTTACACGTGAACAAAAAGAAATGCTTCCCTCTAGATACCTGGGTGAGATACACCGACTTAACTTGCTTATCGACACCCGCGAATGAAAACGATATATGAAAGTCGCCAAATCGACAATGTGTCCAGGTTTCGTGAGAATATACAGGGTGTATATATATATTTATATATATATATATATATATATATGTATGTATATATATATATATACACACACACAAACACATAATATACATATATATCATACTCGAATAATATGTATATATATATTATTCGAGTATGATATATATATATATACATATATATATATGTATATCATACTATCATAATTATATATATATATATATTATTCGAGTATGATATATATGTATATTATGTGTGTGTGTATATATATATATATATGTATATATATATATATATATATATACATATATATATATATATACACATAATATACATATATATCATACTCGAATAATATATATATATATTGATGATAGTATGATATACATATATATATATATATATACATATATTATGTGTGTGTATATACATATATATTATTCGAGTATGATATATATGTATATATATATATATATTATATATATGCACAGGTGCATACCTGATGGAACTACACAACACTTACTCATACATACATGCACACACTACATCTTAACATGCCATGATACATAAATTGTGTCCATTACCTACCTAGTGTGCAACACAATGAAAACATGTGCTCTCGATAAGCCACTGGCTGCCATGTCAAGTTGCTATTTTGGGCTGCATCGCCCTGGGAGGTAATCTTGCTAAATCTTCAATCAAAATACGGAACACATCAAACGGCGCGCAGCCTTCATGTCTATTTCTGGACGAACAGGTGTGAATACCAGCACTTTACAAGATCTATCGTGTACCTAGGCGTAACGAGTGTAGGAAGACTACATTCTCGATCTGATGGGACAGGCCGAGCTATGCGAAACATTCGTTTTCAGCCGCCTTTACTTTGCCAACTCCCCACAACAGAGTAATCCAACAAATGAGCATTGACGTTTGACACATGAAGATCAATCAGCAACACTGCATAGATTCGGTGCACCGTTAAATCGTTATAGTTTCGCTGAGAGTACAAAGTACACAATATGCTCCCTATACAACCCTCCTCTGTACTTTGTTTGAACGAGAATTCATTTTTCAAAACTGCACTCGAACGTTTTGGGTTAAAATTAAGCATATTTAGAAAACAAATACATACCACGAAAGATTTGTTCACGAATCCCTCCAACCGCGTGATTTGTTCACGAATCCCTCCAACCGCGTGATATCCGCTAGAATAATTCGCAATAAAACGAGGACGCGATGGAGCATTGACGCGAAGGAGCGATGACACGATGGAGCGATGTGGTGCAGCGATGACATTACTGTATCCATAGCCATTGCATCATCCATCTCGGCCGTTAGATCTCTTCATTGAACGTTGCGGATTCCCTTCAAACTTGATATGACGACTCATCTGAGCCGACAATATATAAACGGGTATTAATTATTTCAGCATACATTAAAGTTAAACGCCGTCAAATGAACCGTGCAAATAGGCCATGGGCCAGGACCCACAATTTGAGCCACGTACATTTTTAGGGACGAATGTTCATAATGATGTTTGGCAAGACCTACATCCTTAAAGATGGAAAATAGGTGTCGTTTTAGTTTCTGTATTTTCTTCTTGTTTTTTTTCCCTGCAAATAATTGCATAAGTTATTACAATTATGTTTACGCTGTGCTTTAATTCTAACTACAAAATGTTTAAATATAAATGTATTACTGTTATGTAATGCAGTGTGTTTGTCACACACTGGACTGGTTGATATGAGACAGTATCCTTAAGAGACTGCAACCCTAGTAGACAGGCTGGCAGTGGCCAGATTAATGATTTGTCTTGGAGTGACAAAGGACTCTGCCTTATAGGCTGTTGTACGGTTGGAAACAGGCAGTCGCCGAAATAAAGTAGCCATATGAACTAGTACCAGTGAGTTGAGTATTGCCTTCATTGTTACTGCATAATGCAACGTTACTCCGTAGCAAGAGACTACGTGACAATTACACACGTGGGTTCAGTATCTCGTGGCTATTATTTGTAAATATTGATGGACATTAATTGTGCTTGCATGCGTTTTGAAGAGCTGGATGTGTGTGATTTCGAAGAAAAAATTGTTTAGGATACGCCGTGTAGTGTCGGCAAAGCGCACCCACACCTGAATTTTACCCATATCATCTGTACAATTAATACGCTAAATCTTCTGAACTTTGTAAGTATATATTTAGTGATAGGCGCCGAAGTCAATCAACCCTTCGAATGTTCATTCGTCGATCTCTTTGAACCAGTGGCCTCGGACCTACAAAGTAACGATGTATTAAAACAAAAACACGAAGGGAGGTTATTTAGTTATTTACTTTTTAGTGCCCACATTGAGTGGTCAATCATTCTCCAGGGCGCTGTCATTTGTTGCTCCATGCTACTTCTTCAAATGGTCCCACAGCAAAAGTACTTTAATGAAACACAAATGTGAAATAGCCAGTCATAGGTCACATGTGTTTCCTTATGATACGCGGTAATAATGTGACTTATTTAAATCCCTACCATACGTTCATTGCGAGACAAGGCGCATCCCCTTTGTGTAACAAAGCGCACTCACCATGAACATTACAATGAAAATGTTTTTCCACAAACTAATCCATTTAATATTTAGCACATGTTAACACAAACACATATTTATGGAATTAACCCCTACTTATATAACAACTGACTAATAAATAATTACCCGCTGGTTTTGTAATTATGTTATGTCTATGCAATACCTTTAACCTATGTAGATAGATGTTGGACATTAAAGTTGCATTCTGAGTTAAACTACCATTTTAGCTGTTTCAAAGAAAGTGCATGTATATTATTTACTTGTTTAATCATACTTACTTACTTACTACCCTCTGGCGTTTAGTTACTCCACCTCTGTCTGTCACTGGCCATTCGCTGTATGGTGCCCCCAGCTGTGATTCATTTCCCTCAGCTCCGCCTCCACTGTTCTCCTCCATGTTGTCTTTGGGCGCCCAGGATTATTTAATCATTCTTACTACCATACTGTGTCAATTTAGCATTTGATATGGTGTTCAATCAATAATGCTTTTTGAAAATTACCGGTCGCCAAGTGCAGCCACAGATTGATATAGTCGAGCGGGCGTGCAAGCGGGCGGGTGAGTGAGCGAGTGTGTGAGTATGAAAGAGAATGAGAGAGAGTGAGTGAATGGGTGAGCGAGTGAGAGAATGAGTGAGTGAGTGAGTGAGTGAGTGAACGAATGAGTGAGTGAGTGAGTGAGTGAGTGAGTGAACGAGTGAGCAAGTTGCTCCAATATCACAGCAGCAAACATATATTTCATGAGCGTATTGATAGACGCGGTTTAATGATTCGGCGCAGCTACACCACACGGAGCTACACTTCAACACGATATTCACAACATCTCCAATGAAACCAATAAAAACTCCCAACAAAACCCTCAACAGTGGTCAGCTAACAAACAAATGAATATATAGTGGTCAAAGTTAACAACTGCCAACACAACATAATATGTTCAATGCGAGTAAGTCCCGCCACTGGCACCGCAACGACAACGATATGCCAATGAGACCGGGACTGAATTGTTGGTTGGAGCGCAGAAGCTCCGTCAAATTATCCTACAGCCTAACTTCTCTGGCTTTGAGTGACACGAACTCAGCAATTACGCCGTCGAAGTCCACGACATTGGTCAACTCTCGGTTGAACGACAGTAGTGCGAGCTTGCTCAGTAGCTCTTGACCCGTGCTTGAGCGAAGGTATGTCGTAATAAGTTTTAGCTTTGAGAAGCTCCTCTCACACGAGGCCACGCGAACGCACATAGGGAGCAACGTCCTAAGAGACACGAGCAGGTTCGGGAACGATGTCTCGGGTCCCTATTTCACTACCCATAAAATAAGGAGATCGAGTGCATTCCAATTTCTAGCCGTTTCTCCTGTTTGCCGTTCGTAATTATGGAGGTGACGTTGCACACGGCGTATCTCTCCCATCATCCCTTCAGCGGCGATGTCGACGTAGGTGTGAGCGAGTCGATCGATGGCAGAGTCAATATATTCATCATTGGTTGAGTCCATCAGACGCTCCATATTGATAAGAAACCCGAATTCGTCGTTCACATTCATCATGTGATGTTTTCTCCCGCCATTCGTCTCCGCCCCACCATTCTTTCTATTGCTACCCCGATTTCCTCGCAGAACGCCGAGGCCTTCGCCTTTGCCTCTTCAACGACATGTTCGCGTTCCTCTTCGCAGAAGAGAACAAGAGCCCCGAGTTTGGTCGCGAAACTTTATACTATTTTGCAGGAATATCTGAACATCAATAATATATCCACAAAATATTGACATTTCCTTATATCAGGTAATATTATACTTACAAACACTGCGCGTTCGGACGATAGTGCGCAGCAATAACAATGCATACACCAGCATTGGCTTATGTTAACCGAGTTACATTTGATGTATTTAAGCATGCTTATAGTCCATGAGCCAAGCCTGCAAATATTGAAGTTGAATCTCAAATTGAGGGACTAATTCCCACTATGATTTTCAGTTACACCAATATCTGCGGTGTCCGAAAATGGATGATGGACATTTCAGAAGCATAGCTTATTACCTAGTTGGACGCTATCTTGAAACATGACTGCCATTTTCAAACGGAAGTCTAGTTATTCTAAACTGATGACCTACAGCAAAATCTATTGATTGGATCTTAAAGTTGTATAAACAAAAATGATTCATAATAAAATTCCGAGTACGGCAATACAAATATAATATTTGTATTATCATTATTGGCAAACAAAATGTCAAGGAAAACGCAACAAATAAATGCATTTTTTCGACAATATGTTTTTTACTTCAGTTTTTGTAATATTTTAAAAACATAAATGATACATTTTTACTTTCTTATGAAAATTGATGCAATTGGCTCTATTTCTGTCATCGTAGATGTCTTCTGTACTGCTTATATTTGTTGTCGGCACATAAAAATATAAACGTACCCCCATCAAGTGTCTGTAAACGGGAATACTACCATACAGACTTCATTTACCTCTTACAGCAAAACGTTATGCAAGGTATAAGTAGGCGGGACTTCTAGTTAAAAAACCTAAATAATGCATCAAATTAATTTGAGGAAGAAGTAATAATGGCATTTCGAAATGACAAACTAATTCGGGTCTTACGCGGTGCCAGTGACAACAGTTCCGGTCGCGTTAACAAATTGGCATGGTCAATAACCCGCGGTGTTATCACTGTTGCGAGTGTTGGTGCTGTGAAGACATCTAAGCATGTCCTACTTCTGTGAATTATCAAAACTTTCACTGATAAAATTGAGGTAATAAAAATCCTGAAGCCTCTCGGACACGGGCACTCTCATATGGCTCTGAAAGAAATTGACACAGTGCTGTGCATTGATAAACTATCAGGTGTTGATAGTGATTATGTTCTACTTCCTTCCAATGTACGCCATTCCGTCCCAACAGTGTTGGCGTTCGACAACATCACTGGGCAAGATGACTCGCTGACTGGGGGAGGAACATCACATCGAGTCAATGGCGTCGTTCTCCACCCAACGTTGTTGACGTGAATGCCGCATCAGACAACTTTTACTGTTGCTAAAACAGACAAGAAGCAAGCAATCTAGCTATCCGAGAAATTGCTTCAGTGTACAGCTTTGGGAAAAGAGAAGGCCAGCCTACGGTCAAACCAGCTGATTCATCTGGACCTCTTGCAGATGCAGCATCAACAACACAGCGGAGTAACCACGTGTGGGTGTTGACTCGTTTGCTGGAACCGTCCGATCAGAAACTCAGCTCGTAGGTGGCATTACAAAAAAGGACACAGCGTGAAGAAAACTAGCGACACTGCTCTTGAACTGCACCTGGAAAGAATGGTGGACCCAGCAAGATGATGGTTCCAAACCACGTGCTCCACTGGTTGATGCAACGGCTCTCATACAGACGCTAAACGGAGAAAATCGCTCTTTTGAAGAGTTATCTAACCAGATATTTTAATGATCGTTGCACGCTGGGCAAGGACGCGATCTCACTAATGTGACATTTGAGACCAGTCGATCGAGTCCGCTGAGCGTGTGAACCACGTATCACAGGAGGTTGTCGCAATCACGGCAATAAGATCAGGCCACAATGAGAGGTGTGTTGGCGTGCCGTGCAACAGAAAATAAACAAGATTTTAGCGGAGCCAAAGAAAGAGGAACCGAAAAGGGAGAAGTTGGGTAGTCGAATAATTTTCGTCACCTGTGAATAGGATTGCTTTAGATGTCCAATTCGTCATATGCAGCCACGTCAGATGCAGCTTCAGACGCCGATGTCCGTTTGCTTCTACGTGCACTGTACTACTGCAGTGAATTATCACCCTTTGTCCGCCCTTCAATTGTATGTCCTTGTTGACCATCTCTTCTGTAATTTTGGCCCAATGGTTTGCTTTGACTGAATTATACGAAAAAGTAGCCACGTAGGAAATGTCGATCGGAACACCATTGGACACTCTTGTCAAGTTGTGTCATCATTGCACAATACAAATCTAGGTTGCTTGAGTAGTTCACCAGGCACCAGAGAGTCACTTTTTGGATGCATGCCAAGTAAAGATTCGAGTTGCCCTCCCTGTCATCTAGCTGTATACTTATACAGCTCAGAAGATATAGTGTATTACTTGTACAGATAATATGGGTAAAATTCAAATTGGTGTATCGTTTGGAAGTGTTGTTTATGCGTAAATCGAACTTGACCAGACTGATTTCAATGGTAGAATGGGCGACAAAATTTAACACCTGTCGAGGTGTGGCCGGGTGCGCTTTGCCCCGGGGTTTGCTTTGCCCACACTACCCGGCCTATCCTATTTTTTTTCGAAATCCCACACATTCAGCTCTTCAAAACGTATGCAAGCACAATGTCCATCGTATTTATAAATAATAGCCATGTGATACTGAACCCACGTGTGTAACGGGAAGAAAAATTGCAAACAAATCACTTCAAATCACTTAATTCACAACCATTGCATTCCATCACAAACATGCTAATACACCTGATCGGTTACACTCAGTTCTCGTCAATAGTTTTGATTGATGCAAATTAAATATTTACCCCCACCTAGTGTTCGGGGCTTGTTGACAGCAAACGTTGTTTCTGTTGTAATTTTGTCTAGGTAAGGCGACTGTTTCGCCTAGACCGACGGACTGTGGGGCTACTAGTCTATAACAAAACATACGGCTGCAGCGCGTATTATTGGAAATACGTGCACACGTGAATATGTAAAATGTCTTGTCCAAGTCAAATATTTACAGGTTTTCGTGCCTTAGGGTTCATAAGTAATCATATACCTTTGGCAGTTCGGCATCACCAAAAGCACAAAGAAAACTATGTTGTCACTTGTGTAGGCAAAGCGTTTCATACATATAATGTAAGTATGTCGGTGATTTTGTGGGCGATATTAAATGAAGTTCAGCAGCCATATACATAGTTAACTTATAGACGGTCAGACTCTCGGTGGGTGCGTAATCTTGAACTGATGTGCTGTGACTACTGCAAATCGCGGCTTAAATCTGTATATTTCATATTTCGGCACTTGTATTAAATCCGGACCCACCTCGATTTCGCTGTTATAACTTGACTTTTGTTTAAATTTGATACCTCAGTCAGGCTCAATGGTTAAATTCTGCACCCGTAAATTCAATAATTCAACAGGCATATTTATAATTATAACAACAATATTTTGTTTTAGTGTACATTTGAAGCCCAAACAGCGACCCGGTTTGTGATAGTCTGCACCGCTGCGGTCGTGTATGGTGTTCAGATACTAATTTAATCAACCCTTCTCCCAGGTCATAGCTAGGCGGATGTCGTGGTGCGCTATCCCAGTATCCCAAGTGCAGCAAAGCCTTGCTGGCAGTTATGGTATTACTACATCTCCCTTTTCTATGTAGGCAAGATTATCTATGTGACTAAACTATGGGACAGAAGTTACGAGCACGTGACCCCAGAACACTGTCTTTACCACAGTGTTTCCCTCCATGTCACTATGCTAACTCTACAAGTTCAAACGATTTGGAGGGTGGACCAAACGTCCCGAACTCGTACTTGTCACGCCTGGACACTCTGCCGTTGTTGCCGGTGGAGCTGACGGTGGGGTCGTGACTGGGCAACGTCTTGGAGTAGCAGGAGGTTGTCCTGGCTCCTCTGGAGTGACAGACGTGGAAGACGGGTGGTCGTCTTGAATGTGTTGACGATTATCTATTGTAACTAGCACAGATCTGTTGCGTCTAATTGTTCCTTTGGGCATCTGTACCATGTATGACCGTGGCTGTGGTGCTCGTTGCATAACCGTGCCGTATCGGTCTTGATCCCGGACCCACACGTTATCCCCCGGTTGCAACAGTGTCAGATCTTTTGCTCTGTGGCGTCTGTTGAACTGCTGCTGTTGTCGTTCTCGCTGCATATCCTCTCTCTCTCTCACTTTCTGGAGATCGGTACCAGGTACTCCTGGCTGGAGAGTGCTTGTCATGACTGGCAGCTGAGTCCGCAGGCGACGTCCCATCAGCAGTTGACTTGGGCTCAGACCATTGAGCAATGGTGTCGTGCGCTGCGTCAGGAGAGCGAGGTGAATATCTTCATTCTTGTTGTTCTTCTTCAGGATCTCCTTTAGGGTCCTCACTGCTCGTTCCGCTTCCCCGTTTGCCTGCGGAAATCTTGGCGAGCTAGTTGTGTGAGTAAAGCCATACGACTTGGCAAACTGAGCGAACGTGTTGGCAAGGGGAAGGAGGCTGACATCAAAGCCTCTTTTGGCTCTGGCCGCACCTTTACACAAGTGTGGCATGTCGACACCATCTCTTCTATCTCTTTGGAGAGACCTGGCCACCAGACAGCTTGGTTGGCTCGCGAACGACATTTGGAGATTCCCATGTGACCTTCGTGTATTATTTTGAGGGTGTCGAGCCGCATGCAACGTGGGATTACTATGCATTCATTGTAGAGCAGCAGATTGTCGATCATGGCGAGATGGCTCCTACTCTCCCAGTAAGGTCGCAGTAAGGGAGTTTGCGGCATGAAGGCAGGCAAGCCTTCACTGCAATATCGGCGAACTTCTGCGCAGACTTCATCGCCTTTCTGAGCCGTCTTTATCTGGTGGAGCTTTACTGCAGATGCGGGCAGAGCGTTGTTCACCATCTCTGCAAATATCTCAACTTCCTGTATGAGTTCTGTGTCTGCAGACGACGGAGTTCCCACTGGTGCCCATGACAGGGCGCCTGCAGAGACATGTAGATGACCTTGTACGTACTAGACCTCTGGATTGTATCGCATCAGGCGCATACGGAATCTCTGGATTCGTGGAGGCATCTTAGCGAGGTCAGTAAAGCTCAGGAGTGGAACCAGGGGTTTGTGGTCGGTTTCTAGCGTGAATGCCATGCCCAGAACATAATCTGCAAACTTGTCACATGCCCATGTTGCAGCCAGTGCTTCTTTTTCGAAAACTGCATATCGCTGTTCCACTTCAGTTAGTGCTCGTGAAGCAAAGCAAACTGGCTTTCGATCGCCGTTGTCTTGGACATGAGTACAGCTCCAAGACCATGGCCCGATGCGTCAGCATCGATGATCGTTGATCGCTGTGGTTCATAGCGAGCAAGCGCTATAGAAGACGTCAGTGCTTGTTTGACTCTCTCAAACGCTTCTGCTTGTACTGGGCTCCATTGCCGCTCAACATCTGCCTTCAGGAGATAGCAGATCGGCGCAATGAGTTGTGCTAAGTTCGGCACAAATTTACCCAGTTGATTGACCATTCCTGTGAACCTCCTCAGTTCTGTGGTGTTGGTTGGTGCTGGGTATTTATGGATGGCTTCCAGCTTCTGTTCGTCCGCATGAACTCCTGTTCCATCGATGACGTGACCCAGGAAGTGTATACTCTTCTTGCCAAACTCACACTTCTCGTTAAGTGTCAGTCCCGCGTCTTGGAGTCGTTGGAGGACTTTTTTCAGTCGTTCATCATGCACAGCTTCATTTGGTGCGAACACCAGGATGTCGTCTATATGACAGATGACTCCATCCAGTCCCTGTAGGATGATAGAAATCGTGCGAGTGAAGATTTCTGGCGCTGATGAAATACCGAAGGGGATTCTGTTGAAGGCGAACCTCCCTTGCGGTGTGATGAATGTGGTCAGCAGTTTTGATTCTTCATCTAAAGGCAACAGTCAAAACCCACTGTTTGCGTCAAGCTTGGAGAACACTGATATGTTTCCAAATTTCGCCATCCTTTCATCGACTGATTTCATCGGATGTACCTCTCTCTTTACTGCCTTGTTGAGATGGGTTAGGTCGACACATATCCTAACCTTGCCATTGGGCTTTGGTACAACAACCATTCCTGAACACCAGTCAGTTGGCTGGGTCACTTTGGATATGACCCCTTGCTCTTCCATCCTTTTGAGTTCTTCCTCTACTCTTGGAAGTAGCGTCACGACCAAGGCGTGAAGTTGGCTGGTTTTTGATCACGTACAGTGTTTCTGTGCATGTTTTGCTGCCGTACTGTAGCTTGGCAACCAGCTTCCCCAGTACTCGAAGCTTTGTGCATCCGGGGCCCCTCAGAGTTTTGTTGGCGGGCATTAATTTCCGGTTTTGTAGCATTGGTACGCTGTCTGACAGTACCGATACCGCTGCGCCAGTGTCCAGCTTAAACGTGACTCTGTTCTATTTATAGTAACGCTATCTCGGTTTTCAATTTCACCCAGGAAAACATCTCCAACGCTGTGCATGTGTGATTTGCCACGTGGCTTCGTTTCTGGCCTGCTCCGACACACAGAACTGAAGTGGCCAGTTTTCTGACAGTTGTGACATATGGCTTGTCTCGCAGGGCAAACCTTCCTGTCATGCTGCTGTTGGCCACACCACTTGCATTTGCCGGCGTGATGTCTGGTCGTAGCAGTGTTATTACTCGCCGTTGATTGTTGACCCCTCTTGACGAACTCGGTAGCCGCCAAGTTTGGTTTCGTGTCGCCGCGTACAACTTTCCATTGCTGCTTCCTAGCCTCGGCTTGCCGAGTCAACTGCACTGACTGATCGAGCGTCAAGTCGGCCTGTGCCTGCAGGCGATCGGACAGGGCGTCATCACTCACTATGACGTGATCGCGGATCAACTGTTCCTTTAAGTCGCCGTAGTCGCAGTGTTCAGCCAATCGGTACAAATCTTGAATGAAAACATCCACAGATTCTCCCGGTTGTTATATTCGTCGATTGAATTTGACTCTTTCTACGATGAGGTTTCGGCAAACACCGAAATACGCATTGAGCGTCTGTTTTAATTCATGATATGTAGCACCGTCTGGGACATGCAATGTATTCAGTATGTCCTCAGCTTGATCGCCCATCGCATAGACCAACGTGCTAATTTGGTCATTAGCGGGACGGTTGGATAGACCCGACGCGATCCTGAAGCGGTCGAAGCGTCTGATCGATGCTGGCCAGGTGTCAGGCGAGGTGAAGTTAAAACGATCTGGTAACGGTACTTGGACAGGGTTGAATTGCGGTTGTGCTGCTTGCTGTACCGGCTGGTTATTGTCTGCCATGTCTTCGGGCCGTGTTCAGACTTCTTTTTAGACCGCTGCCACCATCTAATGTTGCGTGTGTTTGTAGAAATGTGAGTAGTAAGACGGACGAATGACAGAGACAAGTATGGCGTTCAGATACTAATTTATTCAACCCTTCTCCCAGGTCATAGCTAGGTAGATGTCGTGGTGCGCTATCTCTGTCCCAAGTGCAGCAAAGCCTTGTTGGCAGTTATGGTATTACTACAGTGCGTTACCACATTGTGCACGTGAAATGAGCGATACAGCAGCGTATGTTGATGCAAACCGGGAAGCTATTTACACCTCAAAAATGCGCTAAGACGCAATATTCTTAAATATAATTATGCCTGGGCTAATGTTGAATGATGGAACTGACGGACTGATGTATCAAATTTAGGCAAAAGTCAAGTTATAATGGCGAAATCGAGGTGGGTCCGGATTTGACACAAGCACACATGGGGTTAAATGCAAATGCATTTGCATTTAAATGCGACTGATCCAGTATTTGCATTTGAAAATTTGGAGCCAAAAATATATGCATTTAAATACATTTTAAAAGTATTTGAAAAATCAAATACTTTTCAAATACTGATAGCATTTAATTCTGTCAATGAAAACTGTTATCACAGCTGTACTTAATTGTTGCTTGGTCTAGGCAGTTGATACAGGTCACTCATGTTACTTATGTGATCACCGAGGCATGACATTCACTGAGAGAAAACTGGCCTCCCTATAGCTCTTTTATTAGCTGACCAACTGCAGCCAGTTGCATGCTTTGATCATTAACTCAGCTTTAACTTGGGTCTTTGTCAGATGGATGATCAGTGTATCATCAGGCCTGCCACAGGGTCAGGTTAGCAAGCAGGTAATTGATAGTGTGTGGCTTAATTGAATTTTTTGAAAGACAGTCATAGTTTAGTGCATCACTGATCAGTGGGCACAGGAAATGGAAAACAGGATTAACCTGTCACAGGGGAAAAAAATAACAATGTGTGACCAATTAGAGCATGGTACTATTGACTTAATGAACTCCTTTCATTCTGGATAAACTATGGTCAAGTACAGCTCTTTTTTGTCATTATTTATTGTGCACGGGCACAGGGACATCAAGATAATTAGAAAAGTATTTGAAATACTTTTGAAAAGTATTTGCATTTGACATAGACAAAATGTATTTGCATTTGAAACGTCAAAAGTATTTGCATTTAAATACTTTTCAATGTATTTGACCCCATGTTTGGACACAAGTGCCCATATTTCCTGTTGACATTAACTTGAAATATGTTGAAGAATTCAAGTCAAGAAGACTAATCTAAAGAATAAGATTATCAGGCCCAGGCTGTCGCTCAGCCTCAGGTGTTATTAAAACTTAATTGAATGAATGGATCCCACTCAAGTCGCTCAGGTGTTATTAAAACTTAATTGAATGAATGGATCCCACTCAAGTCGCTCAGGTGTTATTAAAACTTAATTGAATCAATGGATCCCACTCAAGTCGCTCAGGTGTTATTAAAACTTAATTGAATCAATGGATCCCACTCAAGTCGCTCAGGTGTTATTAAAACTTAATTGAATGAATGGATCCCACTCAAGTCGCTCAGGTGTTATTAAAACTTAATTGAATGAATGGATCCCACTCAAGTCGCTCAGGTGTTATTAAAACTTAATTGAATCAATGGATCCCACTCAAGTCGCTCAGGTGTTATTAAAACTTAATTGAATCAATGGATCCCACTTAAGTCGCTCAGGTGTTATTAAAACTTAATTGAATCAATGGATCCCACTCAAGTCGCTCAGGTGTTATTAAAACTTAATTGAATGAATGGATCCCACTCAAGTCGCTCAGGTGTTATTAAAACTTAATTGAATGAATGGATCCCACTCAAGTCGCTCAGGTGTTATTAAAACTTAATTGAATGAATGGATCCCACTCAAGTCGCTCAGGTGTTATTAAAACTTAATTGAATGAATGGATCCCACTCAAATCGCTCAGGTGTTATTAAAACTTAATTGAATGAATGGATCCCACTCAAGTCGCTCAGGTGTTATTAAAACTTAATTGAATGAATGGATCCCACTCAAATCGCTCAGGTGTTATTAAAACTTAATTGAATGAATGGATCCCACTCAAGTCACTCAAGTGTTATTAAAACTTAATTGAATGAATGGATCCCACTCATATCGTCCGCAGCTGTTTACTATAAATAAAGTATATATAACTATAATTATAGATCAATGTAACCAGGTCAAAGCAACGGCCCAACACTCATTGTTAAACGCTCGTAAAATTATAACAACTTCTTGTCTAAAGACATTTTTGACATCCCTACTTAATCTTGGACTAAGTTGCACTACTAATTTCCCCCAATTTTGTCTGAATACTGTACATGTCCCACCAAATAAACTAAATTCACAATGTCAGTGCCTGACTTTCATTAATCAGATATTTGTTTTTATTACAAATAAATAAGTCAAAATTAAATTAAACATGAATGTGCACTGGAGTTGTATGGTGCTAGTAATAGTGTTGATGGAAATGGAGATGAGGGGCAACACAGTTTGTTTCTAAAATAATCGTCGACAATTCATAATAGTCAGTGCGCACAGCATGACCACAGACAGTCATGCCAGTCTGAAAAAATTTGTTGCTATTGACAATCACAATTTTATTTCATAAACTTTGCATAATTTACACAACTTACAGATATCTTCCATCATCTTCCTTCCCAATGTGGTGATGTAATGAAAATACAATTAAAACAACAACCACGCATGACACCCTTTGCAGTGACACATACATATGGAAACACTAAACAAATATCTGCTTAATGGAAGTCAGATTGTGAAAGTTTACTTGTTGGGACATTTAAATGTGGTGTACAGGGATAGTGTACTACTTGGATTTATCAACAACATTTTAGAGATATAAACTATTACTAGTAAACAGTTAATGCTGGCTCAGATTTTGCAAACTCTTAGACTATTAATTGGTTCTTACATGTACAGTATCATCAGTGGCAGACATCTTGTTTGTTAGGTACCGTGGAAACGAGTAAAAAAGTTCAATACTTTTTTATACTACGTAAGACCCACTGTATCCTTTGGGCATAACAATTCCACTAACTGCACGACTTAAGAGGCTAATCATATCTAATACAATTTGCAATGGCTTCATATCTGATATACATTTTAAAAGAACATACTCCATACAGTATCATTTTAAGGAAATTTAATATTGGGGGTAGATGAATAACTAATCACTAATGGATAATCATACATGTTTACCATTTTTGAATAATACACATATGACATTTTGTATATTGACAGATCAATGTTCTGTTTTGTAGTGCTCAAGGCTTGGAATTGTTAGTGTCAGTAAGTATTGCATTCAATATTTATTTTTCTCCCAGTGCCAGTAATCTTGCTAAATCACATCTTTAATTTATGAGTAATTCTGACCTAATGCTATTACAAATTAATGAAATACATGAATTTATGACAAGTTGACAACTGCAAGTAAATGGTTTACAAAAGGAGAATGGGGGTGATAATATATTTCCCCCAGATTTAGTGAACTTGTCAGATGTTTTTGGTGAGCATCATATGAGTTGCAACCTCTGAATTGCGTTATGTTGTGACTGATCCCTGGAAATCTATACATACATACATACATACATACATGCATGCATGCATACCTACATACGTACATACACATACACATACATACACACATACAAATTTTGATTAAAATGTGTTATTTCCTCTTTAGGTAACCTCCATCCAGACCAAATCACGTGTCTCGCTGTTGATGCCTACCTGGTTTTCACAGCTTGTCGTAATGTCATCTACGCCTACACAAGAGGACGAGAGGTGAGACACCAAGAACATCTCCCACTTTCCCTGAAACATCAGTGTCGAACAATGTTACATTTATTTGGCTCTCAAGATCCATCTTTTTACAAGTTATTTAATCATTCTATAGTATGTTTAGCATTGATCATAATTAATTATTCATACATTTATTTTAATTTATTTATTGTAATTCTATTCTATTGTTATTGTTATTATTTTAATAGCTTCTATACGTATCTATTTTAATAGCTTCTTTATATTCTACACATTATTTGTTTATTTATTTATTATTTTTAAGACATTAATATTGCTGATTTTATTTAGTAATAATAATTGTACATTTTTGCGCATTAGCATATTAAGCATATGTATGATTTTATGTTATTATTTATTTGTAATAACCATTGTATAGCATCCCAAAAAATTATTTAGATGGGACTTTATATAAGCAGTGTACTATTATTATTTCTGTCAGGTGTCACACACATACACAGGCCATGAGAAGAGTGTGCACTGTTTGCTGCCGTTTGGTCGACACTTGATCTCTGTGGATGACCTCAGCTGTGTGCGAGTGTGGGACATCGAAACAGAAGGTAATTAATGCACTGGTGTTGTTTTCAAGCTCGCATTTGATGGCCAGTTTCAACTATTGATCAATTATTGCATAGTGTTGTTTGCCACTAATGTTTACATTAATCAAGGGTGCATGTTTTTCTTCCAGGAAAAAACGGTGACAGCTATGCATGTTTTTGTATACTTATGCTGTGTTCGTACAGAAAACTTTAAGAGACTTAACTTTAAGCCAGTTTATAATGACGTACAATTGCTTGCAATGCCATGTGTCCTTTCTACGATTGTTGCAGGCTACATAATTGTCGTACACGTGAAGTTAAGTCGCTTAATTAAACAGCTTACGCTCCGTGTAAATGCAGCACACCCAGTAATTCTTGTTTGTGGTTCCATGCTGTTTTTTTGCATGTTTCTTTTTTATATGCATGTTGTCATTTGTTATAGAATCTAAGAATAACACCAAGTTTCAGAGGCTGTATCAAACTATTTGGCAGCTTAATTCCTCCAAGTACAAGAACTTTTGTGTTGCTTAAAAAAATGATCATTGTACGGCACACGCTACCCTATTAAGTAGCAATGACTGGCATATTCTTGAAATAAGTATGACTTTCTGGAAGGGAATGTTGTTCCTAAGCATACGTTTGTACGTTAGCGATTTCTGTAGGCACAGGTTTAATATGTGTGTATTCTGTCATTTGCAAGAAACAAAAATACTACTTTATTATATTCATATTATTATGTTATTATAGTTCAAACTGTTCATATATTAGAACTGTGATTACTGTTTTGAAAGAAGAAAGCACTTATAAGTGTTACACTTCTGCTTTCTCCTTTGCTGCGATAATTGTGAATGCAATGAAAACATAAAAATAATTATGTATGCATTATAATGTTATTGTGGAAATAAAACTGTATTATTATGCAAATTAGTTCTTTTAAATATATCCAATACATGAATTTACCTTGTATAGGCTTTTGTCGATGTGACACTAACTTCTTCAGTACATATGACGTATGATGTCATCGTACATATGAGATAGTTCATAATTCCCCTTGTCTCTGTTGATTGGTGTCCTGGCATTTCTGATCCATATGGCTTCTTTTATTTGTCGTGGTCTTCTGATGGCTTCCTTGTCCACTATTTTCGCTCCCTCCCAGTCTATGATATGATTTTGTGTTGTTGCTTGGTCTGTGAGGGCGGATTTTTTGATGGTCGACGTTGATCTTTTTTTCTCGCTCTTTGTGTATTTCTCTTTCCTTGTGTTGTCAACATCCTCTCTGTGTTCCTCAAGTCTCGTTTTGAACAATCTTCCCATCTCCCCAATATATTCAGCACCACGGTTCTTGCATGGTATTTGGTCCACCAGTTCGCCTCGTTCTTCTGGCTCCACTGTTGAAGTTGGTGTGTCACATCAACGAAAGCCTCTTCAAGGTAAATTCACGTATTGGATATGTTTAAAAGAACTAATTTGCATAGAAATGAGCTATCCTGAAAAATGTTCAGCAATCAATGTATTATTATTTCCCTCAGAGTGTTACTTGGAGATGCAGTTTGACAACTCAAGTTTCCGTGTGTCCGCTGCCATCCACCTGAGCACGTACCTCAACAAAGTGTTGTTTGCAAGCCAGCAGGGGGCACTACAGTTGTGGAACGTGCACACAAATAAACTCTTATATACATTCCCCGGCTGGGGCGTGGCCATTACAGCACTGGAACAGGTGATGACCTGACCTATTTACTGATGTTTATTTCTGAACAAGGATTGGGTTAACATTCAAGAAGTTTGTCGTTCAGTAAAGAATTGCTTTGAAAATTAAACTTGGCCTTTATATACACATTGTGTGGAATTTGTGTCAGTGGTAATAATAGTATTTTTGGGGACATGTTCTTTGTGCCGAGTGGCACCAAGTGTGTGATGTACATTAGTAGTTGAAATAGTAAATATATATTCAGGTGCGTATTTGCTTTAATCATAACATCAAAGACAAACAAAAAAGTGCATAATTAAGGTGATCTTACAAGTTTCGCTTGTGCACAAATGTCGATGAACATGTGGATGAGAATGTCCAAGTTTCTGTTGAGTAGTCATTTTAATCATGAATCAAACTTCATTATGTTCAGTTATCTGTGGAAATATGTAGCAGTTTCTTTGAAACTTGTTTTAATCATAACACAGTTGTATCAAAATATTAAAATAACTAAAAGTGTAAGATCCTTTGGCATAAAACAGAATGTACATTTATTGAGTGTTTGTGTTGTTGGCCAGGCTCCAGCTGTGGACGTGGTGGCCGTTGGTTTGTCTTCTGGCTGTGTCATCCTACACAACATCCGCTATGACGAGAAACTGATGTCATTCACGCAGGACTGGGGACCAGTAACTGCTATTAGTTTCCGTACAGGTAATGTCCCGTTTTTGTTGATTCAGCTTGTTGACAGCCTGTTGTCATTGCAATATTGACTCATCAAAGAGGTTTTTCATTCCTAATGTTTTTAAAGAGACACTGCTATTGCTAGTGCGACATTTAATAAGGCAAAATTAGGCAAATTTGCCGTCCAAAACAATAGCTACCTTAAACAGCTATCCTTGAATACTCTGAAACTTTTACGTCAACACTGATGAGTTCGTTTCTTTGAAGGTTGTACATAGTATAGTATCCCCTGTTTTATATTCTCCATATACAGTACCTTGTTATTACTACAAGCCCAGCATTTGGTGACACATCACCAAAAGGTGCCAGCATGCGTATGATAATTATTGTTAAGTACGATTAACTTGGCCAAAAAATATTCAGTGTTTTGAACCACTAAATTATATATGTTACAGCATAATACATGTGTACTAAATTTTGGAAAACTTAATTAATCCACATATTGTAAACTTGCATGTAAATGTAGACTGGTCACTGACAGATGTTTTATGAAAGGATTGTTGTTGTCGTCTGCCAGATGGCCACCCTGTAATGGTGACTGGAAGCCCCGCAGGTCACATAGCCCTGTGGAATCTGGAGGAGAAGAAGTTACAGAGTCAGATGCGCGACGCTCACTGCAGCTCTGTGACAGGCCTCCAGTGTCTGCCATCAGAGCCACTTCTTGTCACCTCCTCGCAAGATAATTCTGTCAAGGTCAGTGGAACAGTTGCGATTTCAGGGTGTCCATGGTTATTATAGGATATTTTCTTCCAGTATTTTAATTGTAATTACTATATTTAAAAAATCCTACACTTTTCTATAAAAAAATTGTTTTTATCCTTGTTATTCATCACAATAAAAAATTGTTTGTGGTACAAATGGAAACATTGATCATCCAAGGATGGGAGCTGATTGTAGTGACATGCTGTAATCAGATTGATGAAATTGGTGCAATTTGTGACTTCATGTTGAAACTAAAAGTTGGCAATCAACAATTTGTATTAATCCAAGTTGGTAGATGGGTCCACCTAAAATAAGGCTGATATTTTGTTAAAATATTCTAAGATTATTCCTATAATTTTACATCTGGATTCTTTTTATGGATGTGAAACACATTGAGCATTCAGACATTCCATTATATATTTTGTTGAAATTCTGGCCTCAAAGCGCTTTCTTTATGACAAAAAAAGGCAAAGTTGTTCACGCGAGAACTGCATGCGGGAAAGGTTGATTTAGAAGATTGGTGCTGCACTAGTAGCATAATGCACATATATTACTTATAAAACATTGTTGGTGTGCAAAGTTCGATGGAGGTCTCTTGCAGAATTTTGATTGTGATGTAGGTAAACCATGACATGCTGGGTAGGTGAGTTACCTGCCACTTGTTGCTTCAGGTGTGGATCTTTGACCAGCCTGACGGCGGTGGACGGCTACTTAGACAGAGGACTGGTCACTCTGCACCCCCCACTAAAGTCTGTTACCATGGCAACAATGGACAGACGCTTCTGACCGCTGGTGAGAGAATAAGATCATTTGGATGTGTCTGTTACTGTTCTCAGTTGCTTAGCCCATCATGAGACAGATTTGTGTTCATATATATGTAGAGTATGAAAACTTAAGATAATATGCAGTTTTTAAACAAAGTTTTTCTTAAAATCATGTAAAGAATGGACTTTGAAGATTGTTAGGTTGGGTCCTTTGTGAATATGTGAATAGCCTTATCTTATGATGTATAAAGTTGGAGCTGTCTGCCCCTTTCCTCCAAATTTTGATTGGGATAATAATTTAATAGCTTATCTGAGGATTTATCATAACTATGTAACACATTTAAACAAACGGGCTACCATATGTTCTTGTATACATGACATGATGATTCTAAAATGTGACAAAGTGTATTTTATAAAAGAAATTTGAGATGAGTTATCTTCCTCATTTCTCCCCGAATACAATGCTTGGAAATACCAAATTGAACCTGATTATTTATATCATTGACTCATATGTTGCTGAGATGTTCAACTCTGTAATTGTCAACGTTTTATGTGGTCAGCACAAGACAGCACCCTGCGGTCATTCTCGACCGTCCATGACCGACTGGACCGGAGTCTAGGCCGTGCGTCATACAACAAGAAGGCGACAAAGAGACTCGGTCTGAAGAACGACACATACATGATGCCGCCAATAATCGACTTCGCTTCAGGTATGGCGGCTATTCATCTCGTGGGGAAAAGCAAGATTTTAAGTGTCATTTCCTTCTAATCTAATCAATAAAGAAACTTTGGATGCTAATGAAAAATCATTTAAAAAAATTCTTGTATACCAATGGCTTTGTCCATAATTAAAAGAAAACTTGATTTTACGTTAGCAAGCAAAGTTTTTGTATTGAATATGTGAGAGGTATGAAAATGTCAAAACCTTGTGTTTTCATGGGACGTATAGTTGAGGTGAAAAACACCTGTCTGTCTGGGGACTGTTTCACTAACATTTGTAAACCATTGCAAACTGATCAGTCAATGGTTTAGGTAGTTTGAAACAGTCGTAGAAATTATGTGTAGTGTTCTAACATCTGTTCAGAGCTATGAAATCTTCACCAGATATATGCGAGCTGCTCTTGGCAGTTGTGGCCATCTACAAACTTGTTGTTGTGGTCCAAGAATTGTATGTTTACAATGATAAAATGTGTAAATATTCAAAGTAGAAATACTGCGTTTTAGTCTCATAATAAAGAATTATGAAAATCTGTTTTGTAAAAGATAGCAATGTCTTAAACTGTCTGAGCCTATCTCTGCTGTGTGTTTTTCATGTGGTCAGTACGAAACCAGACAGTGTATTAAAATAGCCTAATGGTAAGTCTAGTGTTAGACCAAATGATTTCAATAACACAGATTTGACTTTGATTATGTTTTTTGCATTGGTTAACCGAATCACAACATTCCTATTCCGATCAAGTATCGCCATCTACCAGGTTTGAGTTTACAAAATATTCTTACATTAAACAAAAATGACTGCGTTTTATTGGAAATCTATCTAGCATCAAATGTATATCGTTTGACCACTAAAAGTTTGTCTTTCGAACCAACCGTAACACGTCGAATTGTATAGGAGATATCCATCAAATATGGTTTTAATGCCTGCGTGTTATAAGTGTTACAACCAGTACCTACATTTTGTAGAGCCGTCGCGTCAGAGTGACTGGGATAGTATCATCGCCTGCCACCGGGGGGAGCTGCAGGCAACGACATGGCATCTACAGAGGTCAACGATGGGGTCACACCACCTGAAACCCGAGAACAGAAAGCGCAAACTGTCTCGTGCTGTGGTGAGTACATGGTGCATGGGTTAGGCTAAATCTTGCTGGGCCATATTCTGGCTATTTTAATGCCAGGATGTGTGGAATATCACCTTTGTGATAACTATGCATGTGTGTATCAGTTCTTATTCGATTTACCACAATATTGCTTCAGCGTGCAACAATTTATGTGGAAAATAAATTTCATCTTGAGAAATAAAGATAAATTATTGACTTTTGTATATGCCATGGGCCATATCTCTGTTAATATTGAACATATCTTAAATCAAATTTGGAGTACTAATTAGTTATGTACAGTATGTGATATGAAGAATTTGGGACCATTTGCTTGTGTATTACCATGGCAATGAATGTTTCTAGTGTGACAGAGATCATCAAGTTATTCTGAGCTAACAACTGTACATGTGTTCATGCCAATGTCAAGAATCATTAGCTAGAATGATCCTTTGAAAGATAAGGTGGTTTTGGGCAAGGATGTCTGGTTTCAATGACAGTTGTGAGATGGGAATTTAGGTACGAGCATTTTTCAAGGCATCTTGAAAAATGCTCCAACCTAAACAACTGTCATTGAAGTCGGACGTCATTGCTCAAAACTCACTTACTTGACAAAGAAACATTCTAGTTAATGATTCTTGACAATTGCATGATCAAATACAGTTATTAGCTCACTATCTGTTCATTGCTATGGTAATACACAAGCAAATGAACTTATATTATTATTCATATAACTAATTAGTACTCAAACTTTGTTTAAGTTATATTTAGTATTAACAGAGATGTGGCCTGTTGGTTATGTGACTGTTTTCGGGTAGTGGCTACCCATAAATGACGGAACAAATTATTTGTTGATTGTGTTAATGCTAGTAATGTGAGTATGTTTAAAGGTATAACTGGCAGATATCCGAAATTCATTTTGATTCTCGTTAAGCCAATGGCTTCCCCGTACACTTGCCATGTGGAGGTTATTACTTTGGGTGGGAATCATGTTAAATCTTTTGTGGAGCACAGTGGTGCAGTGGCTAGAACATCAGACTCTCAATCGAGAGAACCCGACTGTAGACAGATATGGATATTATGCTAGTATTCCCACTGCTTGGAAAACTTCTACTGCCATCCTCATTCCTAAAACAAACAACCCAAAACAGTTAAATGACTTTAGACCAGTTGCTGTAACATCCCTTGTTATGAAAACCCTGGGAAAGCTAGTCAAGTCATTGATCCTGCCCATCACGGAGAGTCAATTAGACCCACTCCAGTTTGCATACCGGGCTGGAAGGTGTTGAAGATGCGAAGTTATTCATTCTGGACAAAGTCTATACTCACCTTGAGAAGCCAACTGCACATGCCAGGATTCTCTTCGCCGACTTCTCATCGGCTTTTAATTTGCTGCAGCCTCATATCTTAGACCATAAACTCATTTCTGATTTTAATCTTGGAAACCAGCTTGTTGCCTGGATTGTTGATTTTTTGTCGTGTCGTCCCCAGTATGTTTGTGTGAATGGGAAGTTTTCTGACATGAGGTTGACACATACGGGCTCACCTCAGGGTTGTTGTCTCTCACCCCTTCTATACATCTTGTACGCTGACAGTTGTAGAAGTGCTCACGCAGACAGGTTTTTAGTGAAATTTGCTGATGACAGTGCCTTACTTTCACTTCTCTGGTTCTCAACAAGATCATGGCCCGGCACTACGAGATTTTGTTGAATGGTGTGATGACTCATACTTAAAGTTTAACGTATGTAAGACCAAGGAGTTAGTAATAAATTTCAGAAAACACAGTTAAAGTCCTGAAAAAAACACCATTCATGATCAAGAGATTGAAATTGTCACCAAGTACAATTACTTAGGTACAGTGTTATTTAGATGGGATGACAACACTTAAATAATCGTCAAGAAATGTCAACTGCGCCTGTACTTTCTTAGAAAATTAAACTCATTTTCTGTTGATAAAACAATTTAAAACCTGTTTTACAAGTCTTTTATTGAGAGTGTTCTTTGCTTTTCGTTTATCTGCTGGTATTTCAACCTGAGTGTTAAAAACAAGAACAGTTTACAGAAGTGTGTACGTGTCAGCTCCAAAATAATTGGAGAGACTCAGAGAGACATCACTCAGTTTTGTGAACAACAGGTGCTTAGGAAGGCACGTTCTATTTTAGCCAATGATAGTCATGCTCTATATCCCATGTTTGAGACTCTGCCGTCGGGCCGCCGTTTTAGGTGTCCCTCGTACAAAACAAACCGTAAGAAACTATCTTTTATTCCTGTTGCAATCAGTCTATTTAACGATGTGAAATGAATGTAGTGTGAGTGTGTTCTATCTATTTAGCAGTTACAGTGTGAAGAAATTCACTCCATGTGTTCATGTCATAAATTATTCTTTTGTGACCATGATGAAGTGAGCCAGTAATATGCTGTTACCTATGTTATATTTTAATATTTATATATATATTTGTATACACTGTGCCCGTCCAAACGACACTGTAATTGCCCTTACAGGGATGAATAAAGTTGTATTGATTGATTGATTGATTGATTGATTTGTGAACGAATAGTCTTCATGCATTAATTCCGGTATTGCTGAATACTTGCAGAGAAGACGAGATGGTGTTTGACTGAACAGGTCTGCCAGGGAATAAAGTGTAAAGTGCTTTAATCAGTCCTGAGGACTGGATACTGCGTATATAAGAACTTACCTTTACTTGTTCCTCTCATCCCAGTGTGTCGCCATCAGTAGTTGTGGTAACTTTGGCCTGGTGGGATACAGCAGTGGAGACGTAGACGTTTACAACATGCAGTCGGGCATCCACCGGGGCAGTTACGGCTCCCCTGCAGGTCAGTTATTGGGGCGTAATCATTCGGACATCATACGCCACGTAAAACCGTTGGTTTTGACACTAGTGACAAATTCAGATGTGACAAGTTATGGATGCATTTAGCATTGATTCAACCCTTCATAATCACGAGATCGTAATTACGCGAGTATAACGTCACGCCGGCTTAAAGTATGATGATGTTTGTGTTAACTCGTATTTCACTTGCAATGTGGCACCACTAGCAATTTAATTTCACGGTGACACGTAGTGACGACCAGATGATGCCCCATGTAATGTTTTTTAAACTGGAACTGGTTTAAAGAAACCACAAGTTTATAACTATTAGTTATCTAATTAAGTCTACCATTTGATAGTCACTATACTTTCTATGATTATCGGTCATACCCTAATCTGCCACGGAATGTAATAACATTTGGGAAGTGTGCTTCGTACTGTGCTCGGTTGAACATGGTTCTCTTTTCCCGTCATTGGCTACATCAGTTCTTTGTAAAGTCTAATGAAACACAGACTGCTTGAATTTGATCCAGAACAACTGCAAGACATTCTTGAATAAATGTTCAATGTTTCAGATATATGTTGATGTAATAATCCATGTGTGGTCTACATTCACAACTTTATTAAAATAAAACATAGTTTACTCCTTTTCAATTGTTTTTTCAATGTCTTTATGAGTGTTTGGTGTTTCAGAATACATTTTGATGTAATACTCACAACTTTATTCAAATGAAATTAATCTACACCTTTGACTTTTTTTCTCAACGTCATAATGTGTGTTTGTGTCCAGCTCACAGGGGAGCAGTGAGAGGGATCGCGACGGACGCCCTCAATCAGGTGACCATCACTGCTGGTGCTGACGCCTGTGTCAAGTTCTGGAAGTTCAAGACGAAGGATTTGATGGAGACGTTGAAACTTGACTGTCAAATCTCCAGTATAACTCTGCACCGAGACAGGTAGGAATAGTGTTGTCGGTTGTTAACTGATATGTTTGGGGTGTGTAAATCTAGCAATTTATTTTAATGTAAATGATGTATCCGGCACAACGCAGTTTGATTATGTCACAATTATGCGCGTGCCCCTCGTCAAGCTTTGCCAACAATGTTGATAACGGTTATATACGTGAATTACATTACTATTGCTGCGTGACATCTCATAGATCAAACATTACTGTATACAATTGTCACTTTAAAAAATTTGCCTTAAATTTTTTTTGTAAAGGAAATCTTCTGAAACCAGAATGTCAATAAAATATACAATGGAATGGACGAACGCATTGCATGTACGACATCCATTTTTTGATGGCTTGACGGAGCTTTTGCTAGGCTACTGGTCATGTGATGGATGGTTAGTTTTGTTTAGAGAACTTGCACGTTGCCTCTTTCAGCCAGCTTCCTGTATCAAAGTATGTTTAAATATGTCACGTAGTCATAGTAACAGCAGGACAACATAAATAGAGACTGGCATTTAGCAAGAACTTGTGGAGAACAATGAATCTCACTAACAACCAATATACTGAGAGAGAAAGCGAGACTAAATTATGTGTGCAGTAAAACAAATTTGGTCACAACAGTATATTGTTTGATAGCACACCCATGCTGCCACCTAGTGACAATGGATGCTAATAATAGTCATACGGAGTGGTGTCACCTGGCGACTATTAAGCATGTTAAAGTAGTTATGTCTTCTATTGCCTGCTGTGCCACCTAGTGAGTGATTGCAGTGCAATTGACATGACACAAACTGTCAGTTATTGTTTATTTGTTGAAGAATAGTCCTGTCCCGTGCTAACTCGAACCTGTCTTTTGTTTGTTACTTCTCTTCCGCTTGGCTTTATCCTTTTTAATCCAACTGAAAATGTTACATGTGAGCTGCCTTGTTGTATTTGAGATTCTATGTTTGTGCCTAGGGCTGTCATGTAGTCACACTGCTTGCTGGTTCGGTACCGCCATGTCGAAACTTGGGCAATTCTTTTTACCCCATACCGCCTGTGTATTTCGGAAGAGCCAGAGGAAGCAAAAGATCTCATGCAAGGAAATGGAAAAACCTGTCATGGACTCACCGAGCTGGGATCTCATTCAAACTCCCATTGGTGTTAATGTCCACAAATCGACCCTGCCAGTTAACTGTAGATGTAGAAGAACAATACAGTTGCCTCTTACTTGAAACACTTCATATGGAGTGTCCAGTTAAAAGGAACAACTTTGAAATGTTTATCCAGGCCAGCACTGTGTGGTGTACCCATGGATATTGGGAACATCGGATATATAGGCAGGTTGACAAAGTCCCAACATGTTTGTTGCAGTGAGCAATCACCATGTGTGACTAAAAGCGTTAGATTATCAGACTATTATCGACATGTTACCTATCTGTGATGAGTTATGTTTGTGTTGTAGTTCGATGTTGGCCGTCACTCTCGATGACTTCAGTGTGACAGTAGTTGATGTTGACACACGTAGGACAGTGCGAGTGTTCACCGGTCACTCGAACACTGTCACCGACATGGTATGTCATTTGTATCATGTAGTGTCGACACAATAGCTTATTGTTACCTATTTTTTTTTTTTTTTTTGCACTTTGATGCCACATTTGTCAACACACTTAGCTAATAAATGTTATTAACACGTGAATTTAAAAGGGATTTTGTTGAGGTTTGTTCCATATTTATATCATGAAATGTGAGTTAATAGGATAACTTACCTTTGTGATCTTCTGCCATGGCATTTGATCATTAGTTAATGATATAGTGTCACATGACCTAGTGTCACATGACCTGGTGTCACATGATCTGGTGTCACGGTGGCAGTCAACAAGTATTCCATTGTTTCTAATTTCAGTTTTGTAGCTCTCTAAAACATTGATTTTAAATACAGAATGATCATTGTTGGCAATTTATTTTATAGCAAATACGTTTGTGGTTGAGAGCAGTTGGGTAGGAGAATGAAAGTGGTGAATAATTAATACTAGTAAGAGTTTTTTAAAGGGAGGTTGTTTGTTTTTATCATAAAAACTAATCGTGTTACACCCTATAAACTCTGTCTATTATATCATACTGACCACCCAAGTGTGTTTTAACACCAATTTTAAACTCAAATTTGTTTACAAGACAACGCGCCATTTTAGAAGATCTCGCCTCATGTCCAGTTACTAATGAGATGGATAATATGCACCAAAGAATACGTCGTCACGCCCCCGTCGGTTCATAAAATTTTTTGAATTATCCGAGCTCACTATTTGGCGATTTCGGTGACAGTTCAGCGATTTTTATAAAGATTGAAATGTTGAATTCAAATTTTGTTTCTGCCTCGTTAAAACATATTTGGACGGTAAATATATTAGAATACGTATAGTTTATATGACACGATTTACAATAAATACGAACAGGTGCTCACCCTTTAATATTGTACTGTGTGTTGTTTCAGGCGTTTAGATCGGACGCCCGTTGGCTGGTGACGTCATCAATGGATTCGACGGTGAGGACCTGGGATCTGCCGTCAGGAAGGTGAGCCATGGTTGGCAGTGGGTACTGATTCGCAGAAATATTTCGTTTTTATTCCATTGAGGATTGCAAGGGCCGAGATGAGCAAGCAAGACATTGCAGAAACACTCAGGTTTATGATATGCATGTTGGGATATATGTAGTAGAAAAAGTAGATAAACGAGCGAAAAATGTATAAATCAAAACATGCCCAAAAGCACTCAATTAAACAGTCACTAGCACCCTTAAGGCTCATCCGATCCCAAAGATCTTGGTAAGTTACTTGCGGTTACTCTTTACACGCGGTTACTCTTTACACTTGCTGTTACTCTTTACACTTGTGGTTACTCTACACTTACGGTTACTCTTTATACTTGCAGTTACTCTTTACTCTTGCGGTTACCCTTTACACTTGCGGTTACCCTTTACATTTGCAGTTAATCTTTACACTTGCAGTTACCCTTTACACTTGCGGTTACTCTTTACACTTGTGGTTACCCTTTACACTTGCGGTTACTCTTTACACTTGCAGTTACTCTTTACTCTTGCGGTTACCCTTTACATTTGCGGTTACCCTTTACACTTGCGGTTACCCTTTACATTTGCAGTTACCCTTTACACTTGCGGTTACTCTTTACACTTGCGGTTACCCTTTAACTTGCGGTTACTCTTTACACTTGCGGTTACTCTTTATGTTGTTTTTTCTTGCTTATATATTTTTGGTAGTAGGAATAAACTTTCTCAGTCTCCAAACCTTCTCCCTTCCAATCTCTTGCTGTCATCCTTGACGTGTGATATCGTTATTAGAGTATCAAGTTTATTATAGTCATTTATGTCAGAAAGCTTTTAAAAGTGAGATCTCGCCATATGAAGAGACTCTGCCCACTTATACCTGCCTTCAGACTGGTCGACTGTTTCCTCGTTGACTCGGCTGTGACGAGTCTCGCCCTCTCCCCCACGGGCGACTTCCTTGCTACAACCCACGTTGATGACCTTGGCGTCTACCTCTGGTCCAACATGACACTCTACACGCACGTTGCACTGCGCCCCCTAGCGGCCGAGTTTGAACCACAACTGATGGACGTTCCATCCACCAGTCGAAGGTCACAAGGTGAGCGAAGATTTCTCGTCAACTGTTTGATGTTTTTTCGAGAGGAGGATATGTGGCGCATTAATAAAAGATCGGCCTCTCGGATGGGAGGTCAAAGTTCAATGTACATTCACTATTGAAGAAGTGTGGTAATTTATGTACTTTCCGAGATCACTGAATTGTTTATATGACGCCAGGTAGTAAATCTAAACAGTTGTTGGACTTTTATTTTATATGTGTTAACTAGTGTAATATTATGATATAAAATTGCAATTTGTCGTTAATAAAATACTCCAGAAGTGGTTGAGTTAAAGTAAAAAATCTTGCCTCACATATTATGTATATTATGCCCCCACATACGCACCACTTTTATTCTTTGCGTGAATAAGAAAGCATTAATAAAAGCACACATGAATATATACATATGCATCTAAACAGGATAGAACAATGATGCGTCAAATAAAAAAAAACTAACTAATTCTATAAAAGGTAGACAATTAGCAAACCCCAAGGTGGCCCCTGTGATTGCGACTAAGTGTTAGTTTTAATAGGAGTCTCCTACACCACATACTGTACAACCTTAATTGTACAACCTTAATTCTCATTTCTTTTGCGTTAGATAGTTACACTATGTTTATAGGTATGCTTTATTTGTATTCTATATTACATGTTGTATAGTATTGGGAAAATAATGACACCTATCTATATATCTATCTCTTCCCAAGGGGTTCTCGAGGAGCGGGAAAATGACCGGGAGAAGGACCAGTATGTGGTGTCTGACTTCAAGTCACCCGAGCAGATTTCCAACGAACTAGTTACATTGTCGCTGCTGCCAAACTCCAGGTGGCAGAACCTGCTTAGCCTCGATGTCATTAAGGTATGTGTGTGCGATGCTTAGTTTGGGTCAGATGCAGATTGGTGGTTTTTAATGGGAGAATCGTAGTAAGCCAAGAACAGCAGAACAAGATCAGTGAGGGGGGAGAAAACAAATCAGAAATCGAGGATCAGTATTGAGGCCAGCCTCACCCAACAGCCAGGAATACAAGAGAACAACAATGTCATTTGACAGCAAATATATGGCAACATGGTGATTTGTGGTAGCCATATTGGATTTATGCAAATGAACTACTCACCCAGTCACGTGTTTAAGTTTTCCAAATTCATCATTGTTTACATAACCACAAAAATTACTCTGATATGTCATTGACAGCAAAGATATGGCAATGTCCATCCTCCAAATGGTGCTTGGTACACACAGACGCAGAAGACGATTTCCTGAAGTATTTGGGGTTTGGTGGTCAAGTGTAGAGTGCTGGACTGCCGGTTGAGGCCGCCAGGTTTCAAATCCTACTACCGACTACTGTTTCAAAACTAGGGCAATTTTGTTCACCTCACGTTCCCTGTGACTTTTGGAAGAGACACCATAAGCCGTTGGTCCCTTCTATCTGGTGTCTATGCCAGGGGAAGCAAAACATTCCACACGGGGTAAATGTGAAACCTCTAGAGAAGGAAAACTCTGAAAGAAGTTTGATAGTACTCTAGCCAAAAATATATGGCTAACACAGCGTGATGAGGTAATCGTAACAAGTATTCATAAATTATGTTTGTTATAAAATTATTTCAAACGGTTTTTTTCTCACATTAATGCAAGTGATGTAAAATGTCCCCAACTTCTTGGGCGGTCCTCGGAACAATTGCAGAAGATACACGTAACATTACGAGTAATCGATTTACGTCTATGATGTATATGAAAACCCTAAAACTGGTAAGAACCCTTAACCAGCTTTCAAAAATAATGCTGTTACTTTTTGTCCTGGTGGCCGTCGATGGACTCCTGTGCCCGACGGGCAAAGCATCTAGGAGATAAAGCTTAACATAAGTAACATATACATATGTATGCCAGCTGGATCACAACTACATATGAGACTATTGTTGTAGTACGTAGTGCACTGTGTTGAAGGCTACTTGTGTGTGTGTGTGTGTGTGCATTCGTGCGAGCGTGCGTGCGTGTGTGTGCATGTGTGTTTGCTGCATTCCACAGGTGTCCTTGGCATGGATTGTGTAATGACTGAGACAGCAGGCTCAGAATCAGGCGTTACTCTATGGGAGTCTCAGTGTGTTGTCACACTAAATAGCTGCGTAGGGGTTTATACAGGGGCAATACTGCTATATCCTCTGATGGATGATACAGTGCAGCAGTGCCGTCACATGACTAGTGCATGCATGTGTATAGTACTCTGTGTAGTGCATGTGACAAAGAGCACATATTGTGCAAGTACGTGGATACCCTCTCATACATTATGCATTAGATTTTCTAATTAATTATATTTTTTAGTTTCTTTAAAAAAATATGTAAATTCCTTCAGTTGGGTATGTATTACTAGGTAACATTACTCTTTTGTACACAAATGTTTAAAAAAAAGGGTAAACAAAGAGACAGTGGATGACCAGAAGTGGACAACTCACCAGAGGAGATGTACTTACATAGAGTAATTTTTGAAACTTGAGTAAGACGAGCGACGTATTGATGTTGCAGCAAAGGAACAAGCCCAAACAGCCGCCCAAGGTGCCCAAAGCAGCCCCGTTCTTCTTGCCTACAGTACCAGGCCTAGAATTTGCATTTGCCAAGTCCACTGATGATGTCAAAGAAGACAAGGTAATTTACATTGTGTCACAATAATACACTTGTTCAGATCTTTTATAGTGATATAAGTTAGACGTATACCTGTTAATGTGACATTTTATTATATTTACATTCTCAACATAAGGTTACAGTGTTTTCTCTCAGATCCGGTAAAAGTTGAGTTTAACAATTCTATCCATATAAACTGGAATGAGTGGTATTGTGGTATAACTTTTAAAATATAATAAATAAGGTTTTTTTTAGATTGTAGAAAGTAGCTGAATAAAAGTATAGTGTAAACTATAAATGGTATGTTATGATGACGGTACCGTTGTTGAATAAATGTTGATACAATGTAAAGTCAAGTGTATATCATAGAAATTATCATAAAATTCCAAAGACATTGTCAATGTAGAAGATTGACAACGATAGTCAATGTGTCACTTAGATGGGAGATGTGGTGTAAGACAGACAATGTAAACATTACAATAAAACTCATTGATCAAGTTGATGTTAAACAAATGTATTGCACAGAAGTTTGATATAAACTCATGTGGCTCCTATCGAGAGTAATAACATCAAAACAGGAGTCAATGTCCTCACTGAATGTGCTTTGTGCATCTTATTTGTTTTCATACAGATTTGCCTCAGATTTTTGTGTGAAATATCTTTTATGTTAGGAACTTAACTTAATATAGACTTACTTTCGTCATTATTCTTGTTTTTGTTCCAAAACAAAACCTTGCAGTTAAGAGTATTTCTGGTTTTAGTTGGAGTCTCCTGTCCTGTGGTTAACATTGATTTTAAATTTAATACTCTACAATGTATTATTCGAGTTTGTTCAATGATTGTTTTTGTTTTAGATATTTGATATTTGTATAACCAAGTGTTTTGTATTAATTTTATTACCTTGTTATCACTGGGACAAATAAACTGCTTAAGATTCCTGATCAGTTCTTGCCCGATTAATGTGCTATGGTTTGATCTGTCCCAGGATAATTCGCACGTTGTCATAGAACGCCTGCTTCCCTTGTCAACATTTGCACAACTTCTGCATGACAGCAAAGATAAAAGTGGCTGTAAGTATGAAATGTTTAACATAAGGTATACTGCTAGCCAAATTGCTATTAGCAAGCCCAAAACAATGTTAACAATTTGAATATTTTTACTGCGAAATGTTCAAATTGTAAACAAAATATTCAGATTGTATGCTCTACTGGTAATATTGAGGATGTCAGATGGTTTAACCGCAAGGCCCTTAGATGTTCAGATTGTATCTGCTCTACTGGTAATATTGAGGGTGTCAGATGGTTTAACCGCAAGGCCCTTAGATGTTCAGCGCATTCATGTGGTTCTCACAATAAAGATACCGTAACTCATTGGCACATGTCTGGCTATTGGCTAATAATTCATCACATGTTGCCTATCAAAATATCCGTCACGCCCATCAAAAATGGATGCTGAACACATGGAAGGTTCTGACATTCTGCTGTATGTATTGTTGACATTCTGGCCCCAACAGTTTATCTTTATGACAAAAAATATAACGTAAAGTTTCAACAGTAGCAACTGTGTGAGAATGTTTGATTTATGAGATGTCATGTGGCAACAGTAAAGTTTCAACAGTAGCAACTGTGTATGAGAATGTTTAATTTATGAGATGTCATGTGGCAACAGTAAAGTGTCAACAGTAGCAACTGTGTATGAGAATGTTTAATTTATGAGATGTCATGTGGCAACAGTAAAGTGTCAACAGTAGCAACTGTGTATGAGAATGTTTGATTTATGAGATGTCATGTGGCAACAGTAAAGTGTCAATAGTAGCAACTGTGTATGAGAATGTTTGATTTATGAGATGTCATGTGGCAACAGTAAAGTGTCAACAGTAGCAACTGTGTGAGAATGTTTGATTTATGAGATGTCATGTGGCAACAGTAAAGTGTCAACAGTAGCAACTGTGTGAGAATGTTTGATTTATGAGATGTCATGTGGCAACAGTAAAGTGTCAACAGTAGCAACTGTGTGAGAATGTTTGATTTATGAGATGTCATGTGGCAACAGTAAAGTTTCAACAGTAGCAACTGTGTATGAGAATGTTTGATTTATGAGATGTCATGTGGCAACAGTAAAGTTTCAACAGTAGCAACTGTGTGTGAGAATGTTTGATTTATGAGATGTCATGTGGCAATAGTAAAGTTTCAACAGTAGCAACTGTGTGTGAGAATGTTTGATTTATGAGATGTCATGTGGCAATAGTAAAGTTTCAACAGTAGCAACTGTGTATGAGAATGTTTGATTTATGAGATGTCATGTGGCAATAGTAAAGTTTCAACAGTAGCAACTGTGTATGAGAATGTTTGATTTATGATATGTCATGTGGCAATAGTAAAGTTTCAACAGTAGCAACTGTGTGAGAATGTTTGATTTATGAGATGTCATGTGGCAATAGTAAAGTTTCAACAGTAGCAACTGTGTGAGAATGTTTGATTTATGAGATGTCATGTGGCAATAGTAAAGTTTCAACAGTAGCAACTGTGTGTGAGAATGTTTGATTTATGAGATGTCATGTGGCAATAGTAAAGTTTCAACAGTAGCAACTGTGTATGAGAATGTTTGATCTATGAGATGTCATGTGGCAATAGTAAAGTTTCAACAGCAGCAACTGTGTGAGAATGTTTGATCTATGAGATGTCATGTGGCAATAGTAAAGTTTCAACAGTAGCAACTGTGTGTGAGAATGTTTGATTTATGAGATGTCATGTGGCAATAGTAAAGTTTCAACAGTAGCAACTGTGTATGAGAATGTTTGATCTATGAGATGTCATGTGGCAATAGTAAAGTTTCAACAGTAGCAACTGTGTGTGAGAATGTTTGATTTATGAGATGTCATGTGGCAATAGTAAAGTTTCAACAGTAGCAACTGTGTGAGAATGTTTGATCTATGAGATGTCATGTGGCAATAGTAAAGTTTCAACAGTAGCAACTGTGTGTGAGAATGTTTGATTTATGAGATGTCATGTGGCAATAGTAAAGTTTCAACAGTAGCAACTGTGTGTGAGAATGTTTGATTTATGAGATATCATGTGGCAATAGTAAAGTTTCAACAGTAGCAACTGTGTGTGAGAATGTTTGATTTATGAGATGTCATGTGGCAATAGTAAAGTTTCAACAGTAGCAACTGTGTGAGAATGTTTGATTTATGAGATGTCATGTGGCAACAGTAAAGTTTCAACAGTAGCAACTGTGTGTGAGAATGTTTGATTTATGAGATATCATGTGGCAATAGTAAAGTTTCAACAGTAGCAACTGTGTGTGAGAATGTTTGATTTATGAGATGTATTGTGGCAATAGTAAAGTTTCAACAGTAGCAACTGTGTGAGAATGTTTGATTTATGAGATGTCATGTGGCAACAGTAAAGTTTCAACAGTAGCAACTGTGTGAGAATGTTTGATTTATGAGATGTCATGTGGCAACAGTAAAGTTTCAACAGTAGCAACTGTGTGTGAGAATGTTTGATTTATGAGATGTCATGTGGCAATAGTAAAGTTTCAACAGTAGCAACTGTGTGTGAGAATGTTTGATTTATGAGATGTCATGTGGTAATAGTAAAGTTTCAACAGTAGCAACTACATTCATCCACTATGTTTTATTGTCACAATGGCTGTGTTCATTCAGCCACTATGTTTTATTGTCACAATGGCCATATACATTCAGCCACTGTTTTATTGTCACAATGGCTGTGTACATTCAGCCACTATGTTTTATTGTCACAATGGCTGTGTACATTCAGCCACTATGTTTTATTGTCACAATGGCTGTGTACATTCAGCCACTATGTTTTATTGTCACAATGGCCGTGTACATTCAGCCACTATGTTTTATTGTCACAATGGCCGTGTACATTCAGCCACTATGTTTTATTGTCACAATGGCCGTGTACATTCAGCCACTATGTTTTATTGTCACAATGGCCATGGACATTCAGCCACTATGTTTTATTGTCACAATGGCCATGTACAGTCAGCCACTATGTTTTATTGTCACAATGGCCGTGTATATTCAGCCACTATGTTTTCAGGGTGCAGGGTAGTCCCTTTGGTGATGGGCAGCCGCACCACTTCTGTGGAGGCTCTATCCACTGGTTCCCACAGTCTATCTAGCTCATGTATGGCTCCTAGGAACTGCTAGTGTACGGCAGTGGCCACACCCCGGGCAATGGTCTCGGCTGACCAGCAAAACTACATGAGTAAGGCTTGTAGGCTAATGCCTATCGAGTCGAGGGACGTCTGCCCTCAGTACACAAAGACTGTCTCGGAGGAGTAGGCGGCCAGCCGATTGGCTACACCACCGGCTACAAATGCGAAACAGCAACAGCCTTTCACCAGGCTGCAAGGTACCTACCAAGACGCATGTGGAAGGACCGGTGACCCGCTGTCCTGCGGTGCAAGACTTTTTATTCAAGGAATAATGGAGTTAACCATACACAAACCAGCGGAAAGCAATGGGCAACTACCGCTGTATTAGCCCAAGAAACCTTGATGGAGAATACAGACAGTAAGAGAGGTCCTAGTGGTGAGCCCCCCAGGCTGGATTGGACGACACATAGTGGGGAAGAGCTTGGAGATGTTGGAAGTAACGTCAGAGCTGATGACGGTAGTATGCCCGACTGTGCGGGAGGTAAAACCAGCAACATGGAACATTAGAAAAACGAGTCATGGAACACTACAAATTGTAACATCGGAAGCAGAAAGATATGGGGTAGATATATTAGGGATTGCAGAACACAGGTTGGCCGGACAAGGACACTTTCGTCCGGATTCAGGAGGAAAGTTTATATACTCAGGAGCAACTAAGTCAGGGATGAGTGGTGTTGCATTCTATCTGTCAAAGAAAACTGAAAATGCACTATTAGGATACAATCCGGTCAATGACAGAATTATTACCATACGAATACGGGCAAAACCCACGAATATAACATGTATTCAAATTTATGCACCAACGAGCACTGCAGACGACGATGTAATAGAAACGTTTTATGATACACTGCAACGAACAGTTGACGAGGTAAACAGGAGAGACACGGTAGTACTGATGGGCGATTTCAATGCAAAAGTTGGCAGTTGTCAAAACGAAGAAGAAAATGGCAATATCGGGAAATATGGACTAGGCGAGAGAAATGGGAGAGGAGATAGACTTGTTGAGTTTATCATAGAGAATGAACTGATGATCACCAATACTTTCTTCAAACAACATCAAAGAAGACTGTACACTTGGACAACACCAGATGGTCGGAACAGAAATCAAATCGACTTTATACTGATACCAAAACGATGGAGGACGTCTGTGTTTAAAGCAAAGACATTACCGGGAGCCGATTGTGGCTCTGACCATGAATTGCTAAGCGCCAAGATTGCGATAAAATTAAGAAAGAAGAAGAGAGGGAAAGAGATAGTGAGGTATGATGTCAGTGATATCAAAGAAGGATACCGAGTAGAGGTTATGAACCGTTTCGGAGTATTACAGACAGTGGCTGACGAGAAGGAACCAGAGGAGTTGGCAGTAGAAATTAGGAACATCATTATGGAATCAGCTGACAAACACCTCACTAAAAAGAGGAGACAAAAACAACCATGGATAAACAAAGACACACTGCAGATGATTGACGAAAGGAAAGAGTTAAAGAAGAACAAAGAAATGAGTGAGAATTATCATGAGAAATACAGAGAGAAGTGCAAGATGATTAAACGAATGTGTAAGGAAGACAAGAAGAAATATCTAGAGAAGAAATGCGAAAAGATAGAATTAGGTATGAGAAGGAACGATAGTCGCAGTATGTTCGAGGAAATCAAGTCTATGACACAGTCATTCAAACCTAGACTTATTAAAGATGAAACGGGAATGACTCTGACAGAAAGCGATGACATACTTGAAAGATGGAAGCAATATTGTGAAAGCATGTTTAAGAAAGAAGAAACAGATGAGGTAGACATGGATGAAGGCAGAGAGAGGATAGAACCAGAAGATGAACTTGAGCCTTTGTGTTCAGAGGTGGAGTGGGCAATAAAAAGTCTAAAAGATGGAAAATCACCTGGCACTGATAACATCACTGCAGAGCTAATAAGAGCAAGTGGAGAAGCAGGCCTGGATATCTATCACACATTATGCAAGAAAATATGGAGAAGTGGAACATGGCCCATGGACTGGAAACGAGCCATCCTTATACCAATACCGAAAAAAGGTGACATACAAGAATGCTCAAACCACAGGACTATATCCCTCATCAGCCATGCGAGCAAAATTATGCTAAAAATCATAATGAAGAGAATCACAACAAAATTAGAATGTGAAGTCAACAGAACACAAGCTGGTTTCCGGACTGGAAGAGGAACAAGAGATCACATTTTCAACCTGAAGATGTTAATTCAGAAATGCAGAGAATTCAACCATGACCTTAGGATTTGTTTCATAGATTATTCAAAAGCTTTTGATAATGTTAGTCATCAACAACTATGGAAAACCTTGATACACATGGGATTTGACCAGAAAATTACATCACTTATCCAAAATTTATATGTTGGATAGCAGTCTGCAGTGAGATTAGAGTGTGGTACCACAGATTGGTTCCCAGTCGGAAAGGGAGTGAGACGGGTGCATTTTGTCCCCCCACCTACTCAGTCTATACACAGAGAATATCATGAGAGAAGTTGAGACTGACACGAGAAGCAAGTTTTTTAATGGACTGAAAGTGAATGGACAAGATATATATGAATTGAGATATGCCGATGATACAGCGTTAATATCCGATACAAAAGAGGGATTGGATAAACTGATAACTACTGTTAAAGAGCACAGCGAGAGGAAAGGACTGAAACTAAACGTAAAGAAGACTAAGATTATGGATGTGAAGGGATGTCGAGAACCATCAGAGGTCACAGTAGATGGCGAGGAAATAGAACGAGTGGAAAGTTTTGAATATCTGGGGTCACTGATAGAAGCGGACGGAGATGGGACGAAAGAGATCAAGCGGAGGTTGGCAATGGCGAGTAAAAAGTTGACGGAGATGAAGAAGCTGTGGAAAGCAACGAACAAAGATATGAAACTACGAATTATCCGAGTCTGCATATTTCCAACGGCTACATATGGATGCGAAACCTGGACTCTTAATAAGAACATTACTAAACGTATAAATGCATTTGAAAACAAGTGTTATAGAAAGATATTACGAGTTTCGTGGACTGAACGCAGAACTAACGAATCCATCGCAGCAGAGCTTGGTGTTATACCCGGGACTTTATTGAACTTTGTAAAGAAACAGAAACTAAGTTATGTCGGCCATGTGAAACAGCATCAGTCTCTAGAGAGACAAATAATGGAAGGAAGACCTAGGAGACAATGGGGGAAGGACATAGAGGAATGGATGGGAGCCGACGTCTGGCGAGTGGGGAGACTGGCAAACAAAAGAGCTGTCTATAGACAATCCATCAAGGATGCAACGTCCGGAAATGGATAAGCAAAACCATGAGATGTTTTCAGATACCCTAAAATCTACCAAAATAATAATTTTCAAGTTTTATGATGTTTGATGTTTCAGACACCTCTGTAAATGTAATCGGTCACGAGAATTATTTCTGTGTATTGTATGTTTTCAGACAGCTGATTTTTTTATTATTTTTATGTGCCCCATCTTGTACAGTCATTATGACATAACGTTTGGCTCTTAGATGGATACTCTTATGTGGTTGTATTCATGTGCTGTAACTTCTAAAAATATCTGCACCATTCGAAAACTTTCATCACATTATCTATGGGGAATATATGGTTTGTTTGCAGATGGTGCAGCTGTGGAGAAATTGAAGGAAATGGGACCGTCGGCGATCGATGCTGAACTTAGGCAGCTGGGACCAGACGCTGGGGGTTCCATCGAACTACTTGTCCACTTCTTGCACATGCTCAGTAATCACCTGGAGACCAACAGAGACTTCGAACTGACGCAGGCCTATCTCGGTCTCTTCCTCAAGGTTCGTGGCACATGGAACATTGGGGAGCGGTCATATTTATCAGGGGGATATCCGGAGGAATCATGGACGGGCTCGCTTTTCAGATCACAGGATTTTGGGGTGGGTCAGATATCAATGTTGTAGATTTGAGTGTGGGCAAATTTTCAGTGCACAGAATTTTGCTAGCAATAATTTTTACCAGTGTACAAAATGTGGGAGTGGATCACATTACAGTGCACAAGATTATTTTGGGGTTGGTTTTAGATTAAGTTGTGTTCCATGATTCCTCTGGTCCAAACCATGCAGTGACTGTTTCCTTATATATTATATATAATTACAAATGTGAAATTCCAAATTTTCTGACTGGAGTGTTTATGTAGAAACGCTATTGCAATAGTTTATTGTTAAATTAACTAAAAAAGAAGATTTAATAGATATATAGAAATTAAAACCTGGGCGGCCCTTGTGATAGTGACCATTTCTGGTCTTAGGGATCATCTCAGAACATCTATGTCCGATATCAGACAAAATTACTTTCATGTGGCCTCAACCTCCTCAGACGAATGTTTATAGACATTGATATGATGATATGAATATATTAACAGTATCGGTTCGATGCGTAAAATGTCGATGTCCAACATCAGACGAAACAGCCTCTGACCCCCTCCCAAACAAAAGTAATTTCGTCTGATATCAGACGTCAATGTTTTTAGACAATCCTTCATAGGAATCTCTTCTTACATATCAAATTTTTTGAGAAAAAGTTGTTACATAATTTTTGAATGACCCTAAAAGGGAGCTTCACATAAAGGACTAATAAGTTACAACATTGTTGTAGCTCCATGGCGACACCATAGCAACAGAGCCGGCACTGGTGGAAGCGGCCAGCAAGTTGCAAGAGGCTCAAAGCGCCACCTGGAGCAGACTGGAGGAGTCATTCAACCAGAGCCTGTGTCTTGTCAACTACTTCAAGAGTGCTGTACTCTGACCTACATTCTGACATTGACCCTGTATGCTGACATTGATTCTGCACTGTAACATACTCCAGCGATTCATTGGTAAAACTGGATTACCATGAATAAAATGTTATTATCATATATAAAATGTATAAGTTGCCAATATGCAGACTGTGTTACTTTATATAGTTTCTTCCTCAATTTGGTTATAGACGTATCAGTTGAAATTCATTTCACAAAAAATTGTATTTAGTCTTGGTAAAATCATCGTACAAATTACTAAATATTTTTGGTTTGACCAAAACACTTTGTATCTCATCAAGTCTATTTACTTTCATATTAACCAACTGCACATTACTTAAAGTGTTCATATCGACAAACTTAATAAATTTGTAGTGGTCTAATTAAATGTGAGGGGGGACACAAATTGGAACTACCTATATATCAACAGATTATAGGGGTGATCATGTCGACATGGTAAAGCAATTTTATAATGTGCAGAAAGTGTATATTCATTTTTATGGTAAACAATTATAAAAAGAACTACAGGTGTTATATTTTGGCAAATAATTATAATACCGAATTCAAAGTGTTTCATTGTTAAGTTCTTGCATATTCACAGGAAACATCACACGGTTGTCCATGAGGAAATTTACAATGGTTTATAAATTTTAAATAAAATGTTCAACTGCATCAATTGGTTTGATATCAGTAGCTGTCTGAAGACTACATATCCATGGTTATACAACTGTTATTGTTTAATCGATATGCAGCTAGTTTAGAGTTTTGTGTAAAATGCCTAAATTATCTATATTTTTCAACCTCAAAGTACGGATAAATTAAAGGTACCCATTGGCCTAAAATCAAATTTTGCCAGTTTGGAATGTCATCATTTTCCAATAGCTTAAGCCTTACTTAACATGTTATGCATTCTAAACAAATTTAACTTTTCAAATATCTAATTACAAAAAATATAATCAGCTGATGCAAACATACCCATAGCTTTGTTTTGGTTGCTTTCACCAAACAGTTTTTTACCATTTAAGATGCTGACAATTATTTTTTGAAAACGGGGAACAGCGTGCAAAAAGGGCCCCCATCAGCAAGATTTATCACAAAGTTCTGTTATACCTTTATTACTGTGGGTCACCAAAGCCGATTTTGGGCTGATTTGTGGGGTTTGTTGTGTTTTGTGCCGTTTCATTCTTCACTATCGTATTCAGTCCAATCATATTGACTCCATCGAGTGACCGTAGCTGAAAAATCAACCGTGGTTTTTGTGATGATTCTTGTGTGGCAGATGTGGCAAAGGTCAGTCATGGAATTAAATGTAAGTAGAAAATGTTACAGAAAAACTATGGAATACTACAAATTCTGTAGAATTCTACAGTGCACTATGTTCTACAGAAAAGCATCTGCAAAAATCATGTAGAACAATCTATGGATGTTATAAAATGTTATAGATTTGTTTTGCTGTGTCCAAGACTTTATAACCAGCCATAACATATCCATACTGTAGAGGCAAGGCTATGTCTGAAGCCATCAATGACGAAAATGTAGCATATTGTATGTATTTTTGATATATGAAAATTTAAACATTTCTATACAGCTTGATATGATAAACAGGAGTGAGAGTTATTTACTTACATATTTGTGATATGCTATGCTTTCCTAGAGGGCCTTTCTCCTATATGTGAGAATTGTGTAATGAACCACTTCTATCCAGAGGGCTTAGATATATATATATGTATATTAATGTGCAATCCAGTATATTTGTGGTTTCATAACAAAAACAAATTTCACATTTTCACATTTTCTGTTCATACACAATTGAAACGCTAATAGAAAACAGCAAGGAAGGTCACATACATTTAATAAAAACAATATGGCCGCTAGAACAACAATTCTTACACTACAAAATATGCAAACAGTTTCTGAAACTGAATAACTTAAAAGTTCAAGTAATCATCTCATACTGTTTATTTCTTCTTGGCACATAAAATTAAAATATAAATAACTAGAACTGCATTTTATACAATATTTGTTACACTTGTACAAAACGTGTCAGTATACAAAATCTTGTAAGGAAAATTATTGTTCCTGTTTGAACAAAATACTGTAATGTATAGTCTATTTACCATTAAATTTGTTCAATCCTACCTGTCTATTAGATACTGTAAACTAAGTTTTCAGGGTATATATATAATAATTTAAAGTGTGAATGACGTGTGCTAATGTGCATATATTGATACAAGAAACAGTTAACATAAAAGCTAACTTTATACATTCATGTTTACATAAAGTCCACAAGCAATCTGGTATGAAGACATCAGATGAGTGGCATACATAAGTCTTCAAAGATGATGGACGGACTGTTCAAACAACTAGGCACTGGTCACTACTGGTCAGTTGCAATGCTTGGACACTGGTGATGGACGGAATGCACTGGTCATATAACTAGACACTGGTTCAACTGGTCAGTTATTATGACTGGATATTTGGCTATGGTCAGTTGACATGACTGGACATTGACTATGGTCAGCTGATATGACTGGACACTGGCTATGATCAATTTACACGATGGCTGTGGCCAGTTGACATGACTGGACATTGGCTATGGTCAGTTGACATAACTGGACATTCGCTATGGTCAGTTGACATGACTGGACATTGGCTGTGGTCACGTGATATAACATGCATTAACTTGGTATATCCAGATGTTATGAATGGCCAAACAATTGCCACTGTGCAATGAGTGGACATTGGTCACCAGCATTGTCCATCTCAATGACCCTAACCCTATCTGACTGGTCAACTACGTGCGGTCAGTGGAGATGTCCTGTAACAAGTGATCAATCTGGTCCCAGTCGATGAAGCTAAGGACACTGCCGCTACCGAGTGAGCCGATCTCTGCAAGCTGGTCGACGTCCACTAGGTCTGTGTAGTTGCTCAGTAGAATGCGCTCATCTACGTCTGAGATCTCGGAGATGTCATAGTCAGTGGCCGCATTACTCAGCTGCCAACAAATACTCACTGGTCAGACACTGGTCAGTATTATAGTCTTAATAACTGGTTGTCATCAAGTGTTTGTGGAATCTGAAACACTTTCTGTGATTTCACACTTCTGCAGTGCAACTCTTACCTGGCAGCGACAGCATCAAATTATATAAAAATTCAATATATTCACTTAACATTTAAAAACAAAATTTTAAGTTATGTGCCAAAACAAGTTTATCTATGATTAACTACGTAAGCATGAAAAATACCGTAGCGATGTGTACAGTTAATACATTTGTTTTCACGTCATAGAATCAACAATCTGAATTTTGTTTACAAACTATACAAGAATGACAGAATAAATCAAACTTCTTACAGTCGTTGCATCTGTTAGGGATCATCTCAGAATGTTGATGTCTGATATCAAACAAAATTACTTTCATCTGGCCTCAGCAGCTCGCTCCTCCAGATGAAAAATTGTAAACACTGTTATGATGATATCAATATATTAACAGTATTGGTCCAAAGCAAAAAATATCGATGTCTGATGCCAGATGACACTGTCTCTGACCCCCCTCCCCCAAACGTAAGCAATTTAATTGAATATTGGGCATCAATGTTCTGAGATGATCCTTTACCTCGTCATCATCGTAGAGGAGTTTCTTCACTCGCTCGTCCACACTCCAGTGACTCACGAGGGTGTCGTCGTCCCCATCGTCATCACATATTTCGCTGTAGGGGTCAGCATAGGGTCGCACACGCGCTTGGCGGCTGTACTGCATCGCAGCGTGCTGCCCTCTAGTCCCATGTGGCTTAACTACAGCAAGCACCCACGTGGGATTATCTTCAGCACACTTAAGCAAAAGTATGTATTTTTTAAACATTTTGCTACATTTTTCAATTTCAAACAAAATTTTGCATTGTATAACGGAGAGTGTAGGAGGTGGTAATTCAAAATTAAAACCCACACCAGATTTTACACAAGAATAAACAAGACAGGACAACATCAGCTTGTCGTGATAATCCCTAAAGGTACACAGCTGATGACAGCTAAACTGGGATGTAGCAAGTTTAAAGATACTGATTACCAGCTGTGTGTGTGTGTCAGAGATACCGGCTAGAAGAGATCAGCTTTTATTGCCTCTTCTGAAAAACCTGGGCAAAGTGCAGTGAGTGAAACTGTCCAAGTTTTGAAACAGCTGTATGTGGACTTAAACTCCGGTCCTATTGACTAACAGGCTGAGCTACCTGATCCCACACATGTTAATAAGCTGGCTGGTCTCCAAAACAAAATCATCTGGACGACAACTAGATGTGGATGCGAAAACAACTCATAGGCAAAAGCAACTCAACACCGAGAGTCCAACTATTTAAAATAAATTTCTAACATATTCATGGGGGGCCTTTCAATTTCATACAACAGCTTGGTGATAAACTTTCACAGGAAAGAATCACCCATTGCTTGTCTCTATTTGCATTCTCACATGACTGGAATTTAACAAATTTTTATTTTGTGGTGTTGCGCTTCCGATATCTGCATAATAAAATGTAAGAAAGCGAGTTGTAACAATCACTTTTTTCATAATAAAATGCAACGAGTGCTGAAAAATGTTATTTTAAAAAGTATGTCTTTCTTAAACGACACTGCCACTGTACTGTCAACATCAGCCTGGTGTTAGTACAGGGTGTCATTTGTAAAAGAAATAACCACTTCAGACTTACATTGTTCTCGTGGTGACCACAATACTGTGGCTGGCTTCTGGAGTTCTTGAAGCATCTCAGTATAGGTCTTTGTTTTGTGTGGAGGTCTGTGTGACTGTCTTGTGGCGTGTCTCTGGAGGGTCACTGTAAATGCACCAAGCAGTCAGATAAAAGTGCCTTTTTCTCCAAAAAAAAATGGATATATTGCATTTTGGCCTGGAACCTTTCACATATTTAACGAAGCCGATGACTACGGCACATCACCTCCCACAACAAATCATAGGATTATTACCATTGAACAATGGCAAATTTGCACATGAAACTTGACATATTTTATGACAAAATGTCAATTTTTCTTAACCGACCAACTCATGTTTAAATCAAAACAAATGAACCAAACAATTAACAAAGTAAAGCATTTAAAATATATGCTGGAATGACAGCATTTCAGCAAAAAGATAAAGGGGAAATTTAAGTTCTTACATAGCAGTTTCAGTCCTCAGGACTAGTCAATGCACTTTACACTTTACTACCTGGCAGACCTGGTCAATCAAACACCATCTCGACTTCTCTGGGAAGCATTCAGCCACGCTGCAATTAATGCGTGAAGAATATTCATACACAAATATTCACCACTGCCTATAGCCAGGTAATCATTCATACAGCTCCATGAACTGGAGCAGCATAGAGTGAACAAACTTGCCAACCAAGGTTCAACACGGCAAAACAGGATTAAAACCCGGGTTCTCTATACCGAGAGGCCGACGCTGTAGCTACTATGCTCCACAAAGAAGGGTCACACCATGGGTTAATTCCCTCTTCCCCTCCTCACCTCCCGTCCTGTAGAGCTCCTTGGGAGGCTGCAGCTGCTGAAGCTGCTCCGCGTATGTCATTGTCTTCCTTGGTCTGGGCGGCTGTCGTCTCATCACCGGGATGCGACTGCCTGCACCACCTAGCGAAGATTACAACTCTCTTTAAATGCACACGTTTTGACAATTACAATACATATTTATTTTGCTAAATGATTTATTTACCGGTGAGGTAATGCGAGGGACACAACGTAACCATAGTAGATCAATAACAACTGTAGCTTACATGGCAACATCTGCTTGACACAATGAACCTGTTGGAACAAAATGTATTTATTCATAATCAAAGAAAGTGGAGAACACAAATTCAAAGTGAATAAGCATTGCAACAAGAGACATACAACTATCTCCAATACAATTACAGAGCACCATGTATGCCTAGCTGCCTAGCAGGGGATACCTAAACTTGGGTGTATACACCTAAACTTGTTCAACCACGTGCATGCACACACATGTCCATACATACACCTTGGCTTCCCAATTCCTACTATAACCTTGTCTAAAATAAAAATAATTGTTTCACCATGTGACTGTCCACCATGAGTGACCACTGACCATCAGAGTGACCAGTATGTCTGACCAACACTGGCAGGTATACATGTGTATATTCTGGTCACTAAGAGAGTGACCACTGACCAGTATGTTTGACCACTACTGACCTGTATATGTGTAGTCTGGTCACTAAGAGAGTGACCACTGGCCAGTATGTCTGACCACTACTGACCAGTATGTTTGATAACTACTGACCTATGTAGGTGTGTCATCTGGCTACTAAGTGAGTGACCACTGACAGGTGTCTGACCACTATTAACCAGTATGTCTGACCACTACTAACCAGTATGTTTGACCACTACTGACCAGTGTATGTATGTCGTCTGGCTGGCTGCAGGGCCTTGTGGTACGGCCTGCGTTGTCTCTTCATCTCCTTCAGTCTCTCCGTGTATGTCTTCACCAGTCTCGGGGCCTGACGCTCATTCTCCTTGAAGCTGCCTGGCAACCGCGTCGTCCCTGGCAACAACAAACAACATAAACCTGCGTCATCCCTGACAACAAACAACATCTACTTGTCTTTTTTCTCATATGTTTTCTGTTGCATATATTTTCATTCTCTAATAATGTCTAGACAAATTAATTTTGGTAACTGATATAAAATACAGATAAATACTGCAAGTAGATTTAGCCTCGGCCATTATGGGATATGCCAATACTCCATGCTGCAGTAGGGATGGGAAAGTGAGCTTTGTCCGCTGTCCTAATTGACCAAATGATGCATCTAACAAGTTCAGATTTTGTAGTTTTTGAGATACAACATAAAAAACGCTTCAAAAATTATATATAACGTAGCACCATACGTTAACTATGTTAACACTTTACACCCTAACCACCTGCAAACATCTGGATGCCTACTACTACTGCCAACCGCCTGGATCTGTCTTACCTTTGACAACACATGTACGTGGCGTCATCTTCCATTTTCTGGAAACTTAAGTAACTTGTATCACTGAATTCTTTAGTGTATCTGATGTGTATCTGATGTGTATCTGATGTGTATCTGATGTGCGCTACACTTATTTGTCATGTGGCTTTGTATTGGAGGTTTTTCGGTGAGCGCTATTTGAAAATATCAACTGAGAAAGAGTTTGTAGATACATGTAGTATTCCTATGCAAACACACCAAGACACAACGTAACATGTTTCGCACGTTTAATTTAAAAGTGAATTAATCAGTATATTTAGAGTGTCGTATGTGGAATTCAATTGTCTTTAAAATGAGCACCACTTGCAATGTCAGGAAATGTAAGAAGAGTTCAATGCAAAAAAAACTACCCGGTAGGTGCACACACATCGTGGTGATTTTGTGCGTGTGCTGCGGGGACTCAGAGCGCGTTTCATAAAATGACAAGGGCTCTAAAGAGTTAATCCTGTCCTCTTTAACTGAGTACTATCGTGCCACAATGACGGACTACCACCACCATGACAGACACAATACCACCCACTCACCGTAGAGTCTCTCCAGTGACTCGCGCGTCGCGTTGGTGCGCCCCGTGTCACTGTGTCGCTGCTGCAGCTGCGACAGTCTCGTTGTGTAGGTCTTTGGCTCGGGTCGTCCCATTCTCTCCTGACGCGTCACCTCCGGCCGCTGGACTTTGACCAGGTCAGTGTACGGCCGGTCATCATAATCCTCATCCACCTCCTCCCCCTCAGCCTCTGCCTTCTGAGTGAACCTACGGGGGGCCGTGACGGGTTTCACCCCTCCTTCAGTGTCGAGCAAGTCTTTCGGGTCGACGACACGAGTTCGTGTGTCAACGGTGACTCTCATGACATCCCGCCCGTCATGGTCCGCTTCATTTCTGTGCTGCTCCAGCCACGCCTCAGCGATTCTGTACTTCCGATCGCCCGCTGTTGCTGGCGACACCTGTCGGTCTCGCCTTGCACTAGCGATCTTCTGCGCGATTTTCTTGCCGGGGCGCGACCGGGTGGCCGGCGAGACGGTCCTGTGTTTGTGTGTTTTTCCTGTCGTCATGGCAACAGTTGAGTCTGAGACCTGCGTTGAGAGATGCGGCCGTTCGTTGAGCATCTCGTTCATCAGTTTGGTCGCCTGTTGCTGGCGTTTGTTGTACCACTCCTGCTGCACATCCTGCAGCTTAGCGCGCCGACTGCTACTGCCACCTGTTGGCACGTCCTTCGATGCTGCCTGCAATGAAAATTCACTCAGAATATTTAGGTGTTCCTCTGGAATTCACTTAGCCCATTGTGAATGAGGTTTGTTGAAGTTTAGGATATAATGGGTGAATACATTAAGTAATATTATACAGCTGGTGTAAAACAGTGCACTGTCTTAAGAAAATGGATATTGTTTGATTTGGACATATTTAGGTAATTGGTAAAATGTTCTGAGTAGGAATGCTATAGGTTAGTTAACCAATGTAAAAGCTTTATTAAAAATTGATACATATTTCTATTGAAACTCAAGAGACAAATTTCAACACAGAAAATGTAGCACTTCTGGAACCGTGCAACAACATTAAGCAACCAAATGGCCAACATCCACATGCGAGTCCCTACCCGCTTGGGCGACGTCTTCCCAGGCCGGTAGGGATGTCTCTCCCTCTCCCTCAACTCTTCCAACTCCCGCCTGTACTCCCGACTCTGCTCAGCCCGCTTCCTATTCATCCAGTCCTTCAGCTCAGTCTGCTCCTCCTCCGTGCGGCCCTGCGGCCCTCCCTTCCCATCCGCCTTCCTTCCGGGGCTGCAGCGGGTACGGTTAGTGTCAGTTTTAATTATTTTAATATTAAGTGGAATAAAAACTCCTATTGCTTGAATTCATATTATGAATTATATTACATCCTGCTGTATATTTCCGCTTCCACCAAGACAAACATTTTACCAGAATTAAATAAATTAATAATTTCACATTTTACGCTGTGCAACTGGCCTTCTTCGAATATGCAAATTTGTTGCATGCTTTGCCTAGATGTGACGTCAGGTGTACGTCACTTGTCACGCCAGAGGTCAGCACCTTCAGTTCATTCACAGCATGTTTACAATAGATGTTGGATCGAAGCAAGCATCAGAATGAGTTATGCAGTTTTCCCAATATAATACAAATACTAGTCACATAAACATTTATTTACATTGATACTATAAACATGATCTTGTACTAAAAGTTGCATGTGTCATGTATCACAATCAAATATTTTTTCTCAATTATACAGAATGTCCACTCACGTTGCCTTGCGAACGAGTCGGTCAGCGACTTCCTGTGTCAGACCAACATCCTCAGCTTTCAGATGACCCTTCACAAAGATCTCTCCCAGGATACTGCTCACTCCACTCAAACTGAAACACACATTTGCATTTCTTTATAAAGATTTTTAAACCCTAATACATAACATTTTTACAAGGGCACATTTTGTACTCTTTATTTTATATAGCGCCATATCCATAACATTCTTACAGCTTTACATAAGACTAATATATAATAGTAAAAATAATATAAGAATAAATAAATTGAGATAATAGTGCTGTGTAAACAGCAGTAGAAAAAAGTCAATTATTATATTAAAACAAGTATTAAAAAAAATTCTTTCGGGTGTTAAAAAAGTAAAAATAATAAAATATTAATAACTTAGAATAAAATGTCTCTGTGGTCATTCAAGCAGTGTACACCATAATAAAAAGGTGAGTCTTTAAGACTGCCTTGAAAAATTGCAGGGAGGTTTTGGAAGTAACAGTAGGTGGCAGTGCATTCCATATTGTAGTGGCAGCGTGGACGAATGCGTATTCCCCAGCTTTAGTTCGGAAGCTCGCAATGACAAGACTGTTACTGTCGGTAGAATGAAGATGTCTGGCTGGTTTGTAAACTGACACAAGTGTCTGCATGTACGGTGGCAAGAGTTCAGCATTCAACGCCTTATATATAAGTTCTGCTATTTTGTAGGTAATCTGTTGCTGGATAGGCAGCCAGTGGAGTTAGCGTAGTAGCGGTACCGCACTGTCGCATCGCGCACGCCGAGTTATTAGATGAACAACAGCATTCTGCAGTCGCTGCAGCCTGCCGATGTTCTTGGCAGGTGCCAAACAGAAGCGAATTGCTATAGTCTAAGACAATCTTAAGATGACAAGATTAAAACTGTGATTATTAACAGTTATTAATACTTAGTTATTCCATGCACCTAGTAAATAGTTCACCTTTTCCCCTACAAAAGAAATATAGTTGGCAGTAGGTTTGCAAACAGACTACTGGGTTAACACTGGTCTGACTTGTATTTATAATATGACAACACCCACGCAGAAACCACCACCATTTTGGGGCCAGACTGTGACAGTGTGCTACAGAAATCATGATTTCTTTTAGTTAAATCAGTTAAATTTGATAATCATGAGGAAACAACTACACCTCCAACGGTTGTCTTAAGATTAACACTATTCACATTATCATAAATCCAATCTTACTGTTGCTTTGATACTTTGTAAGAGTCATGAGAAAAACTAAATAATACAGTTAGACCATTATTGTTCTGGCTGTGGATCATTTATGACCATCGCCATCACCCATGCACTGCTAACAACCCCAATAACACCCCCCTACCACAGCCACAGCCACTACCACAGCCACTACCACAGCCACTACCACAACCACAGCCACTACCACAACCACAGCCACTACCACAGCCACTACCACAACCATAGCCACTACCACAGCCACTACCACAACCACAGCCACTACCACAGCCACTACCACACCTAGACAACAACCACCCACAAAGATACTCCAGCCACAAACACAAACATGACAAAGTGACATACTCCTCTTCGAGGTCATCACGTTCTGACCGGCCGTGTCCACTCTGTTCAGAGGTCCAGGCCTCCCTCTTACTGTCACACTGTCAAACACAAGGACACAGTTTTAGATTGTCTCTGTTGGCATTCACACCGACGCCACACAATGTCAGCACTACGTCCACATACAAGGATACAGCTTTCGTCCAAAGAAATACCCCCACAAGGCACATTTCGTCAGTTCTGAGAAAACATGAAAAAAAAACCTACAGATAAGAACTCTATCAAATATACCCAATCTATTACTTGATACCTATTGCATAAATTTTGCATTACCCCACCATGGTAGTATATAAAAGCATAAATAATTTACAGATTTTTGAGTTATGGTTTTTATTGACTTACTAGGTTTTTCAAATATTTTGTTAGGTTCTGATATGGCAATGTTAATAGTATACAAAGCAACCTCTCTATTAAGGTCACCCTGGGGCCTGGACAAATGTGACCTGAATAGCAAGGTGATCATATTAGTGGGAAAAATGTCCTATACTTTACTGTTATATAAATAATTTTGGTCTGTCTTAACTGTGAGCCGTAAAGTAAGGTTTGACCGTAATATAATGTGACTGGCTAGGTTCCTCTGATTGACCATGAACAGGTGGGAAAAAACAATTATAAAACAAAACCGCAGTTGGAAATAGCAGCAAAAATTTTATGTTTTTGTGATGCTTCTATCCCTTTATCCCACCCACAGGTTCCATACTTTACCTGGGGTTCCCTGCTCCCACTAGAGGGGTACTGCCTAGGGGAGCCTTCACTCAATGGGCGCTCGGGATTGTGAGCCCTGCGCAGTACGAGGGCATCAGGGGAGCGCCGCGCTGATTCCTCCGGTCCAGTCCCAGCATGGGAGTTCACTGCCAACTGCTCTATCGTGTTGAGCACCTAGAAATAACATGAATAATTTTATATTAAATTGAATCTGGTGGAGTAGCACACATAATTGGATGAGATGGTGGTGGAGTAGCAATGTAATCAGATTAGACTATAGTGGAGTAGCCTATGGCCTTGTCCAATTATCTGGGCTACTCTGACAGCCGCTGCATAATTATTTTATCAAATTCAAAGTTGTGGGGTATGTTTGCAGTTGGTTGTCAGTTAGTTTGAAAACAATTGAAATGTTCAACTGCCATTGTGTAAGCGGTGACGTAAACAATAGTTCCATCATCATTACATGCATCATTTTGAACACGATGATCATGTTGTGATGTAAAGAAATAGTGCAGCTGTAATCGAATGCGTGCGATTATGAAATCATAGCTGCACTGCAATACTTCTATGAGTTTACCCAAACTACCTTATTACACAACTTGATATAATGCTTATTATAATAAATTATTGTTGTAATGTTTATTATAATAAATAAAACAAGATGACATATATTAATTCAATTTTCCATGGGACTTCCCGGAAAATTCCCATCAACATTGATAAAATTGTAAAGGTCATACAAATTGCATATTATGTCATAAACGATCTTCTTTTCCCATAAACATACACCGTGAATTCAGTTGGTCAACATTACCACCAACAGAAGGAGATCACACTATTTCAGACCGGTAACTTTGTTTGTAGCTCTGAGACACTGTTTACTATTAAGAGAAGTGACAAGCCTTATGTACTACGCCACCATAAACTGAGTCCACTCACAGAACGCGCGCTGCGAAAATCTTGTTCGATCTGATGGGACATCTCGTCAATGGCGGAGAACTGCAGATTCATGTTGCGTAAACGTTCCCTGATGGCTGCTTTTGTTTTCTCCTGTCCTGTCCCCGGTCCCATCAGGGCATCCAACCATGGCTCCCTGCAAAATCACGGTGGGATATTAAGGTAACATCATGGGCATGCTATGGAGAAATGACGGTGGGATATTAAGGTAACATCATGGGCATGCTATGGAGAAATCACATCACCAACAAAGAAATATTGCAATGAGCAACGTTCAGAGAATGGAACAAATTATCATGCAAATATACAAAAATACATCAGATGGACAGGTCAAGGATGACGACAGACTTCCAAAGCAAACTAGTCTCTCATTGTGAGAAGGCATCAAAAGCAGAGACTGCACCAAACGTGGATACAAAGATGTAGTCAGGTGAAATTTGAAGATAATGGCATAGACATTAAACAGTGGTACAAACTTTACCAAGACAGATGGACCTGGAAAGGACTCTACACTGTGAACCAAGTGGGCAGTTATGATCACAACCACAACTGACAGCAATATGCTGTAGTATCAACAGAAACTAGTCAAGGAATCTTTGGACTTTGGCTTATCATTGTATGTTTTAAAGACACAACAAACTCAAGCTGTTAAGTGTACACACTGCCTTATTAAAACATCGTTGTGCTGGAAGTGTCTGTTGCATACACTACACTATTTGTACATCTGGCAGTTGCTGGATTTCTCTGTATAACTTATCTCATAACTGTTGTGTTATTACAATAGTAGAGCTTATTAAATTAGAAACTTTCATTTTTCATATCCAAGAATCATGTTAAATTACCTGGTAGAGGCTTTCGTTGACGTGTCACGCCGACTTCATCAGTACCTATGACGCTGAATGACGTCATCGTACACGTGAGGCAGTTCGTAATTGCCCTCGTCTCTGTTGATGGGTGTTTTGGTTTTTCTGATCCAGATGGCTTCTTTGATATGCCGAATTCTTCTGTTGGTTTCTTTGTCTACAATTTTCACTCCCTCCCAGTCTATGATATGGTTTTCAGTTGTCGTATGGTCTGTAAGGGCGGATTTATTGATGGTAGACATCAATCTTTTTTTTCCGCTCCTTGTGTATTTCTCATTTTTCGTGTTGTCTACGTCCTTTCTGTGTTCCTCCAGTCTTGTTTTGAGTAGTCTTCCTGTCTCCCCAATGTATTCCCCACCACAATTCTTGCACGGTATTTGGTACACCAGTTCGCCCTGTTCTTCTAGTTGTACTTTGTCCTTGGGATGTACCAACAGGTGCCTGAGGGTGGTGTGGGGACGCATGGCCGTTGCTACTCCATACTTTTTCAGTACTCGATGTACTCTCTCTGAGACCCCCTCTATGTATGGAATGACTACTTGGCTCCGATAGTTTTTGTCCTTAGTCTTTTTGTTGGTCTTTTTCCTCTTACTGCTATCTGTCACCTTTTTCAAGGCCCACGACGGATAGCCACATACTCTTAGAGCTCCTCTCAGGTGTTCCATCTCTTCTTTCTTGTCCCCCTCCTCCGAAGTTATTGTCTCACACCTGTTCATAAGGGTTCTGACAACTCCCAACTTCTGATGTTTGGGGTGGTGGGATGCAAAATTCAGGTATTGGTCAGTGTGCGTCTTCTTCCTGTACACTGTGGACTTCACACTGCCATCTTCCTTTCTGGTGAACTTTGCATCCAAGAAGGGCATGATGTTGTTCTCTTCGTCTTCTCGCGTGAAAATGATGCTACCTGTGGGGTCTACAGTGTTCATGTGTTGTTGTAATTTCTTTGCCTTTCCTGTGTGTACCAGGCAAATTACATCGTCCACATATCGCTTCCAGTTTCTCGGTTGGCAATCGACTGGTGCTGTGGCTATGATTTTCTGCTCCAGGTCCTCCATGTACAGGTTCACAACAATGGGGGACACTGGACTGCCCATGGCTACCCCAAACTTCTGTTGGTAAATTTCTCCTCCAAATCTGAAGTATGTCGTCTCCAAGACAAATTTCAACAACTCCATGATGTCGTCTACGTTTATATTTGTTCTCTTCTTGATGACGTCATTCAGCGTCATAGGTACTGATGAAGTCGGTGTGACACGTCAACGAAAGCCTCTACCAGGTAATTTAACATGATTCTTGGATATGAAAAATGAAAGTTTCTAATTTGAAAAAAAACTATCCTGAAGAATGTTCAGTAATAGTAGAGCTTATTGTTTCAAGTGTACAGGTAACAGTTTCTCTTCTTGAACGATAGTATAGTATTTAATTGTTTAATTTAGGCAGACAGTAACCATCAACCTTGTGTTTATTCAATTAAATCCTGCTTAACGTTAACACAAAAATCAAATAGACATTTACCTACAGTGTTTTTATGGTTCTATTCATTACAGCAATACGGCATGTCATATAGGCAAAACATAAATTTTCAAAAAATTTTACTCTGTAAACATTACACATAAATATACTAATGTGCAGAGTATGCAACTTGCCTGTATGAAAGGTCTTATTAAAACCACACCGAGTCTAACTAGGTGTACTAAAATATTTATTATTAGTAATGCAATACTTTTATCTGTCATGGTAGACTTACTCCAATGTTGGATGTTTCTCAAAGAGTTTCACTGTCAGTGCGTCAGGCCCCGTAGAGCTGACATCTGGTTTCATTGGACCTGACAAAGAAATAACACACATTTCACACTAGCGCTACTGAAGGTTACGTAACTGAACTGAATGCAAAAGCAATTGTCTTTGTTATTTTGTATTGTTTTGTACAATATGACGATGCTGAACATGTATTGCAGCAGTCAGTGTTTGCACAATATGACGATGCTGAACATGTATTGCAGCAGTCAGGGTTTGCACAATATGACGATGCTGAACATGTATTACAACAGTCTGGGTTTGCACAATATGACGGTGCTGAACATGTATTACAACAGTCTGGGTTTGCACAATATGACGATGCTGAACATGTATTACAACAGTCTGGGTTTGCACAATATGACGATGCTGAACATGTATTACAACAGTCAGGGTTTGCACAATATGACGATGCTGAACATGTATTGCACAACAGACGGCTGGGTTTGCACAATATGACGAAACATGTATTACAACAGTCTGGGTTTGCACAATATGACGGTGCTGAACATGTATTGCAGCAGTCAGGGTTTGCACAATATGACGATGCTGAACATGTATTACAACAGTCTGGGTTTGCACAATATGACGATGCTGAACATGTATTACAACAGTCAGGGTTTGCACAATATGACGATGCTGAACATGTATTGCAGCAGTCAGGGTTTGCACAATATGACGGTGCTGAACATGTATTACAACAGTCTGGGTTTGCACAATATGACGATGCTGAACATGTATTACAGCAGTCAGGGTTTGCACAATATGACGATGCTGAACATGTATTACAACAGTCTGGGTTTGCACAATATGACGATGCTGAACATGTATTACAACAGTCTGGGTTTGCACAATATGACGATGCTGAACATGTATTACAACAGTCTGGGTTTGCACAATATGACGATGCTGAACATGTATTACAACAGTCTGGGTTTGCACAATATGACGATGCTGAACATGTATTGCAGCAGTCAGGGTTTGCACAATATGACGATGCTGAACATGTATTACAACAGTCTGGGTTTGCACAATATGACGATGCTGAACATGTATTACAACAGTCAGGGTTTGCACAATATGACGATGCTGAACATGTATTACAGCAGTCAGGGTTTGCACAATATGACGATGCTGAACATGTATTACAACAGTCTGGGTTTGCACAATATGACGATGCTGAACATGTATTGCAGCAGTCAGGGTTTGCACAATATGACGATGCTGAACATGTATTACAACAGTCAGGGTTTGCACAATATGACGATGCTGAACATGTATTGCAGCAGTCAGGGTTTGCACAATATGACGATGCTGAACATGTATTACAACAGTCTGGGTTTGCACAATATGACGATGCTGAACATGTATTGCAGCAGTCAGGGTTTGCACAATATGACGATGCTGAACATGTATTACAACAGTCTGGGTTTGCACAATATGACGATGCTGAACATGTATTACAACAGTCTGGGTTTGCACAATATGACGATGCTGAACATGTATTGCAGCAGTCAGGGTTTGCACAATATGACGATGCTGAACATGTATTACAACAGTCAGGGTTTGCACAATATGACGATGCTGAACATGTATTACAACAGTCAGGGTTTGCACAATATGACGATGCTGAACATGTATTGCAGCAGTCAGGGTTTGCACAATATGACGATGCTGAACATGTATTGCAGCAGTCAGGGTTTGCACAATATGACGATGCTGAACATGTATTACAACAGTCTGGGTTTGCACAATATGACGATGCTGAACATGTATTACAGCAGTCAGGGTTTGCACAATATGACGATGCTGAACATGTA